>VDFB02270651.1:303576703-303717868 GCA_007258455.2 Sequoia sempervirens | reverse complement strand
GGTATCATCAAATCAGAATTAAGGAGGGTGATGAATGGAAGACAACTTTTAAGACGAATGATGGCTTATATGAGTGGAAAGTGATGCCATTTGGCCTCTCAAATGCCCCTAGCACATTCATGAGACTAATGAATGAGGTGCTTAAGGATTTCACAGGAATCTTTGTAGTAGTATATCTTGATGACATACTGATTTTCAGTAAGACAGAAGAACATTTGAAGCATGTGGAGATGGTACTTAAAAGGCTGCAAGAAGAATAGTTGGCCATTAACCTTGAGAAGTGTGAGTTCTTCAAACAAGAGAGCTTGTGTATCTAGGCTTTGTAGTATCCCAAGGAACATTGAAGATGGATCCAAGTAAGGTGGAAGCCATCCTAAACTGGCCCACACCAACCACAGCAATAGAGGTAAGGAGTTTTCATGGTTTAGCTCAGTTTTATAGAAAATTCATCAGAAATTTTAGTGGTATATGTTCACCAGTCCTAGATACTATTAAAGGTGGTCTGAAAACAAAGTTTAAGTGGACACAAGAAGCTGATAAAGGTTTTGAAAAATTAAAACAAGAGGTGGCAACCCAACCTATTTTGTTGTTGCCTAGTTTTGACAAGTTGTTCACAGTTGAGTGTGATGCAAGTGGAGTAGCTGTAGGAGGAGTACTTAGTCAAGAAGGTGGCATGTAGCCTTCTTTAGTGAAAATCTCAATGAAGCCAAGAAAAATTACTCTACCTATGATCTAGAATTATATCCTTTAGTGCAGTCCCTTAGGAAGTGGAGGCATTATTTGTTACCCAAAGAGTTTGTGGTTTTTACTGATAACCAGGCACTTAGTTACATCAATACCCAAGAGAAGCTGAGTAATAGACACTTGAAATGGATGGAATACATCCAAGCCTTTACATTTACCATTAAGCACAAGAAGGGACAACAAAACAAAGTGGTAGATGCATTAAGCAGAAGAATGCTGACAGTGCAAGAAATATAGCTAAAGAGCATTGGAATAGAGTGTTTCAAAGACCTCTATGGTGAAAATGAAGACTTTTCAGAAGCCTACAAGGTATGTACTAATTTTGAGAATCATTTTCATAGTCAGTTTGCTGAGTATACACTACAAAATGGACTGTTATTTAAGGGTAATCAGTTATGTGTTCCAAGAGGATCAATGAGGGAAAATCTGATTCAAGAAAAACATAATGGCAGTCTTAGTGGGCATTTTGGTATTAATAAAACTTTAGAGCTAGTTCAAAGATTCTATTAGTGGCCTAAGTTAGCAAGAGATGTCAGAAAATATGTGGAACAGTGTGTTGTATGCATGAAAGCTAAAGGGGGAGCTAGCAATGCAGGTTTGTATCAACCTTTACCCATTCCTAATAGACCATGGGAGTGTGTGAGCATGGATTTTGTGGTAGGTCTTCCTAAGACCAAGACTGGTTTTGACAGTATTTATGTTGTGGTAGAAAGATTTAGTAAGAGGAGTCATTTTATTACATGCAAGACTACAAATGATGCAAGTTACATAGCCCATCTTTTCTTCAAGGAAGTTGTAAGAATCCATGGATTGTCATTGAGCATTGTTTTTGACAGAGATGTGAAGTTCATGAGTCATTTTTGGAAAACCCTATGGAGCAGATTGGGAACAAATCTATCATTTGGATCAGCTTACCATCCTCAAATTGATGGTCAAACAGAGGTGGTTAACAGAGTGCTAGGTAATCTTTTAAGGTGTATAACCAAGGAATATGGACAGACATGGGATATGGTAATTTCTCAAGCTGAATATGCTTATAATGATAGTGTCAATAGAACTACAGGAAAGAGTCCTTTTGAGGTTGTGTATGGGATGCACCCAAGAGGTATTTGTGAACTCAAAGACCTTGGATCAATGGAGAATAGGAGTGGACGTGCTGAAGACTTCACTCAGACCATGAAGGAGATTCATGAGCAGGTTAAGGAGACAGTTACTACAGCAACTCAAAAGTTGGAGAATGTTGATTTGTCAAGGAAGGATGTACAATTTGCAGTTGGAAACTATGTTATAGTCCACCTCAACAAATCCTGATTGAAAAATGGAATGGAAACCAAATTACAGATGAAAAGAGTGGGTCCATGCAAGGTATTGGCCAAATATGGTAAGAATGCATACAAGGTGGAGTTACCAGCAGACTTGGAATCTCTCCAGTTTTCAATGTTGCTGATTTGATCAAATATAAAGGGACAGTCAAGGATGAGGATCAAGATAGTAAGGAGGTCTTCAAGGACATCAGAAACATGTCCATACCAACTCCAAACAAGCTGCAAGCAGAAAAGATCTTGGAGTCAAGAGTGAAAAAGACTATAAGGCACAAGGTGTACATGGAGCATCTTGTCAAATGGAAGGATAAGCATGAATCTGAAGCTACCTGGGTAGAAGAAGCAGATTTTAAGAAGCAAGGCACTGATATGTCTCTGATCTCTCCCAAAATTCCTTTGTTTTTTGTGCTGAGAGGGGGAGAATGGTGCAGGAGCACCAGGCAAAGGACTATTTTGTTTTTGAGTTTTTAATTTTTTGGTGCCATCATAAGGTCATGTTGACCATTATTTTAAGTACTTAGGGTTTTTTTTGGTCTTTGGAAAAGAGGGGATCAAGTTTCCAATGAGTTTAGAGGCTCATTTTGTTAAATAGTGAAAATTTGTAAAATGTCTGAAAACACAGCGGGTTTTACAAAAATACATTTTTAGGTCATTTAAGCCTCGACCCAAGAACATAAATTGTTGGGAAGGCATATTTAAGGCATTCCACAACCTTTTTGGTTGGTTATAAGTTCTTTGTATGGACTGTTTTTCCAGAAATTGAAGAAAACAACTTTCTTGTCTTATTTTCTGTGTTTTTCTATTCTTGTTTGTGTAACAGCAACTAAATGAATTAAAAAGAGGCATTTTGTAAGTTTTTTTAGCATGTAGAGAAGCCTATGGAAGTTTATTTTCGCACATTTTATAGCTGTTCCATTGTTTCATCCATTCTTGTAAATTTTGTGTTTTATTTCCTGATTTGCTGTTTTGACTGGAACTGTGTAAAAATGGAGTTCTAGGCTGCATTCCCTTCATACCTGTAAGTATGGAATTTTTGGGAACATGGTCAGGCTCCATATCTATAAATATTTTAGTGGTAGGTGTTATGTTTTCTTTGGTTGCAGGAGTTATGAGAAAATCCTTGCCCTGAGCCAGTGAAGAGCCCAGCTAGGAAAGGTTGCAGAACAACGTTGATAACTTGCAAGGGAGAAAATATTTTCGAAAAATTATTTTTGGAGAATTTAGGGGAAGTTCTTGGCCATGTATGGTACCAAGGAGGAGAGCCAAAAAATATGTTTAGGAGGATAACTTTTCACCAGTCCTAAAACTGGTTCTGGACAGTTAGAAACCCTAGTTTTCTGGGTAGTGTTTGCATGAGGGAAAGGTACGGCTTGGACAGAGCCAAGACCCTAGAAATATTGAAGCTATAGATAAGGGAAACACATTTCCTAAGCCAAGAACCACGTTTCTTTTGTGGGTTTAGGAGGGAAAAGAAATTTACCCCTGTTCAGAGACCAAATAGTGGCTCAAGAGCAAAATCTATGGAATAGACTTCATGCAAGTGTTGGTAAGATGGAGTCTAGGTGAAGTTCCAGAAACCCTAGGAGGTTGTTTTGGAGTTTTGGAAAACATTCCCTCACCCCTGCAAGATTCATTCATGTATTGAGGGAGGATTAGTCTTTTGGATGCATAAAAGGCTAAGGAAGAAAGGAGTCATAGCACCAAGATTTGGTTTGGTAGTTGCAAACTTGACAAGATAGTGAGGTTGGCTGGAAAACCAGGGGAACTTAGACAAGGTAAAGTTCCTATAGGTTAGGGTGGAACACAAATTTCACCAAGGAGGTCTATGTCAAGGCCTAGCATAGGAATCTGTGATTGGTTCCTGCAGCATCTGAAAATAGTGTAACTGATTCCTGCAACTTCCAGGAATCTGTGATTGCTTCCTGTAGCCTCCCTATCACATAGTCCATGATGCACTTCCACACATAGCGCTAACACAAAAGGCTAAAAAACCCTAAATTAAACACCAAAAAGAAATCAACTTCACACTTCATTAAGCCTAGAAGCATCCTACAAACCACATGACAACACCATACAACACACTAGAATATTGTAACATCAATATACGACCTTGTAACACTACCACAACCACCTGAAACAAAGAATACTATCATCCTATGTATTTTGATGCACTAACAAGAGAGTTAAACTTGCAGAGAAACTCAATACTTAGTATAGAAAGGGGAGATAGATACAAACAATATTATGACATTTACATATCTACAAGATAAGAAACATCAATGTAGAGAAATGTGGAGAAATTTCATTTAAAACTCTCAAATAACCTTCTTCACTGTTAGAGTAAAGTAATTATTTAACTTTACTCTCCTCTTAAGACTTCACTTTATGCACATATATTAGTCATTTAATAATTAATATTAATTATTAAATGCACTCTCCTTAGGGTTAGGTTTTCCTTTCCGTTTTGATCTCCTTTTATAAGGATTGATCTCTTGTATTCTATTCTCTTCTTGATGTTCTTTTTTCAGTCTGATAATACATTCTTGCATATTGTGAGAGCAAAACCCTTTATTTGTTTCCTACAGATTTCTTCCTTGTGACAGGTTTTTGCATGTAGGTTTCTTGGGCTTA
The DNA here is from genome assembly GCA_007258455.2 of Sequoia sempervirens. Taxonomy (NCBI): domain Eukaryota; kingdom Viridiplantae; phylum Streptophyta; class Pinopsida; order Cupressales; family Cupressaceae; genus Sequoia; species Sequoia sempervirens. The sequence goes on along the minus strand of VDFB02270651.1, from coordinate 303,713,171 downwards.
ATAGATTTGTTTTTCATCAAATCTTACATGGTATCAGAGCTAGATCTACTGTAGCTTGTTCATGTTTGAAGAAAAAAGCGAGCAAGGGTTTGAAAAAATAAATTTGGGATTCTTTGGCTAATTTGAGAGGTTCTAGGTGTAGTTTTCAGATCTAGTATTCCTTGCCCAACAATTTTTTTTCTTTCTTTTTAGCATTTTTTACAAGCGCATGCATCAGATCTAGCATTTTTTTAGCATTTTTTACAAGTGCATGCATCAAATCTGGCATTTTTTTTAGGTGTCCTTCTCTGTGTTGTTCACAGTGGTGTCCTTCTTGGTATCATTTACCAGTCTTGCACCTTATTCCTTTGAACACCGAGCATGAGCCAATGTTTGCATTGGCAGATCTAAAATGGCAGAAGTTCAAACCCCCGTGGGCACCGTACTTTGACTTGAAAGTTTTTTACCGACGATTGCTATCCAGATCTGCAGTCTATTTCATCAGTAAACTCTTTAGGTACATAAAGATTTGTCTCAACCAATTACTACTTTCTATTGCTTTTTGGCTTTCAGTTTGTACTAGGGATTGGATTTTTGCATTATGGAGGGGTGTTTTCTGTTGCTTTCTGTCATTTCCATCAGAAAACCAGAATCTACAAACACCAAAACAAAACAAACAAACCCCTTCTGCATCTTCTATCTAGTTCTGAAAGACCACTAAATAATAATTAAAAAAAATTAGAGCAGTTGAGGCACAATTCACAGGATGGCCGACAGATCTATTGAACCTCTCACACTGCATAATTATCACACTTGGAAGGGTCACATGATGACTCCTCTCCAATCTCGAGGGTTATGGTCTTGTTCGGATAGGTTCAACCTCAGTTGACTTGTGCCTTTGAGGTTATGTAGCACAGGAACAATATGGATTAGGCTATGGGATTGATGGCTTTACACATTTTTGATAGTCTCCTATTTCATCTTGATGGTTGTCTCACTCCTCAAGCCATTTGGACAAGGTTTGATGGACTTTTTGGTACTGTCAATCAGTTCAGAGCTTTGCAACTTGAGGCCGAGTTAACTTCTTTGGTACCTAATTCATTTCCCTCCATTGAGTACTTTTTGATGAAGTTCAAATAGCAAAGATCTATCTTGCAGGGTTGTGGAAAAGTTAAGACTGATAAAGAGTGCATCTTCCTAATTCTCTCCAAGCTTCGGGGTCCATTTCAGATCTTCTCTTCAACCTTCTATTCCACCATGGATGCCTTGGGTGCTCGACATTTCATGCCTTCTTTTGAGGTCTTTTGTGATCGTCTAACTTGTGAGCAAGCCAAGCTCAAGCAGTTGGATTCACTTTTAGGTTCATAGAACCAAGCATTGGTAGCCCAGTCCTCCAAAGGAAAATAAAAGCAAAAATCAAAGCCTCAGAAAGATTCAGGGGCCAGTGAGAATCCCTCCAAGCCACCACCTAAGTCTGATTCAAAACCACAGTTGAATTCTACACAAGGAAAATCTTGGAATTCTGGTGAGTCTTCCTCCAAGACTAAGAAGAAATCTGGAGATCCTTGCAATTTTTGTGGCAAGGAACGACATCCAGTTTCCAGGTGTTGGAAATTTTTAGAGGCTTCAGAGGAATCGTTGCAACAACATAATATCAATGCACCTCAGCCTCCTTCATAGCCCACAGGGAAAGGTCATGCTCTTTCTATAAAAGCATTGTCCTCAGAATCCACTTGGATTCTAGATTCTAGTGCCTCTCACCATATGACACACACAAAGGATTTGGTCACTGCTCTTGCCCCTATAGACACTAAACATATTGTAGTTGGTGACTTAGCACAACTTTCAGTTCAAGGTTTAGGTACTATTTCATTGGATGGTGGTTGTCTACAGGATGTGCTTCTGGTTCCTAACATTTCGACAAACCTTTTATCTATTTATCAGATTTGCCACTTTGGCTCTGGTAAGATAGTTGAGTTCTCACCACATGATGTGGTTATTCAAGACCTTCATGATCCTGACTTGGTTGTGGCTACTGGGAGTGTGGATTCTGCATCATGTTTATACAGATTTGATGGCTTTGAGAGTTCAGACACTGTTGGTTCCTCTCTTATAGCACATGCAGATTCAGTGAGCAGGATTTGGCATGAGCATTTTGGCCATGTCAATTACAGATATCTACAGCAAATGAGTACTCAAGCACTTGTGATTGAGCTCCCACAGATTTCTTGTACTGATGGTGTATGTCGAGGTTGTGTTCTTGCCAAACATCATCGAGATCTTTTTCCTAAGGGTCGAGCCACTCATGCTAGGGAACCCCTAGAGTTGGTACACAGCGATCTTATGTCCTTTCTGACTCCTTCCTTTTCAAGGGCCCACTATGTGCTCACTTTTATTGATGACTTCTCCAGACGTACAAGGGTGTACTTTCTTAAGTATAAGTATGATGTCTTTGACTCATAAAGGATTTTTAAGACATTTGTGGAGAAGCAATCTGGACTTTCTATTAGGAGGATATGCACAGATAATGGGGGGGAATATGTTAATCAGGCTTTTACAAATTTTTGCACTGAGCATGGTTTATAGCATCAGTTTACAGTACCTTACACCTCTCAGCAGAATGGTGTCGCTGAGAGAAAGAACAAAACCTTGTGAGAGATGGAAAATTTTATGATACAGTCTCGAGCTATGAGTTCTTCATTATGGGCTAAGGCAGTCAATTGTGCCAATTATATTTAGAATCAGATGCCTCATAAGGGATTGTGACATATAACTCCTGAGCAGGCTTGGACCCATGTCAAGCCTGATGTTTCTACATTCTGAGTTTTTGGTAGTGATGCTTGGGAATTTATTCTTGATGCTCAGCAGAAAGCCATGGAGAGGAAGAGCCGACCACTCATATTTGTTGGCTACTATGAGGATGTTAAGGTGTATAGGTTGTTTGATCCTGATTCTAGAGAGGTCTTGTTTTGATGGGATGTCTAGTTTGATGAGTGTTATCCTCAGATGGATTCTCCATCACCAGCTTCTCCCTCATTGCCTACTCCTCCCTCTTCATCTCTTGAGGATTACTTATCTCTTGAGGATGATGTAGATGATGATCCACCATCTCCACCACCACCAGTTGCTCCATCCTTGCCTAGGTGGGCCTGTGTCACTGTTGATGCAGCTAGTTCTTTGGCAGGTGATCCTTCAGATACTTGTCGTACTTGTGCTCAGACTTCTGGTTCTATTCTTTTGAGTCATGCCATTTTAGATGATCCTCAATTTTTTTTAGAGGTGACAGGTCACCTTGAGTGGGATAGGACCATGGATGAGGAGTACTCTTCTTTGATGAAGAATCATACTTGGGATCTTTGTCCTCTTCCTAACAGAAGAAAGTTGGTTTGGTGCAAGTGGGTGTACCATACCAAGTATGTTGCAGATGGTTCTATTGATAAGTATAAGGCATCTCTTGTTGTGAAGGGGTTTACTCAGGTAGAGGGTATTGACTACTCTGAGACCTTTGCTCCTGTCGCCAAGATGAATTCTATACACCTGGTACTTTCACTTGTAGCTTCACAGGGATGGACAGTGTTTCAGATGGATGTGAAGAGTTCCTTCTTGTATGGAGACCTACATGAGATCTATATGGAGCAGCCTCAAGGATTTGTGTAGGACACTTCTTTGGTTTGCAGACTTTGAAATTCATTGTATGATCTCAAACAAGCCTCTCAGGCTTGGTATGAGAAGATGGACTCTTTCTTGCTTTCCTCTCACTTCACACGCTATCATTCCGATCACACAATGTATATTCAGTGTCAGGAGGGTGATCTTTTGATTCTTGTGCTATATGTAGATGATCTCATCCTTAGAGGTAGCTCATCCTCCATGATTCAGAGTGTTCAGAGAGCTTTGATGGAGTAGTTTGAGATGACAGATCTTGGTCTCCTACACTTCTTTTTGGGTCTTCAGGTTATTCAGTCTTCAAATGGGATTTCCATATTTTAGGAAAAGTATGCTCTTTTTATGCTTCAGTGATTTGGCATGCTTGATTGCAAGTCTACCCCCACTCCATTTCAGTCAGGTCTTGTTTTGTCTTCCACTTGCTCTACTCCTTTAGTAGACCCCACTTTATACAGGCAGTTGGTTGGCAGTTTGTTGTACCTGACACATTCTTGTCCTGATCTTTCCTTTGTGGTTTGCCTTGTCTCTCAGTTTTCCCATGACCCTCATGAAAGCCATTGGAAAGCAGCCAAACATATTTTGAGGTACATTCGGGGCACCACTTATTATGGCATTCACTACACTTCAAGATCCCCTCACATCATTGGCTTCACTGACTCCGATTCGGCTAGTGATGTCACCAATCAGAAGTCTACTTTTGGCTTTGTTTTTTACCTTGGTTCTAGTCCTATCACATGATCTTGCAAGAAGCAGTCTGCTATTGTATTATCATCTACAGAGGCTAAGTACTGTGCAGCAGTGTTAGCTAGTCAAGAGGTTTTATGGCTTTGGCAGTTGATGACAAAGTTTGGGTTTCCTCTAGATAGTCCCACTATTCTTTGGTGTGACAATTAGAGTGCCATTCACATTTCATGCAACCTAGTGGAGCATCAGCGGACAAAGCACATTGAAATCCACATGCACTTTATCAGGCAGTTGATTCAGGATGGTTCTCTCATCTTGGAGTACATTCCTATAGAGGAGCAGGTTATAGACATCTTCACTAAACCTTTGGCATCTCCGTGCTATCTTCAGTTGTGCTCCATGCTTGGGGTGAAGGAATTTGTCCTTGAGGGGTCTCAGTGAGGCCTTCCTTCATGTTTTTTTTAGCATGTTTCTTTATCTCTTTTTAGAGAGGAGTTTTTTCCCACTGGGTTTTCTCCTTTACTCCACTTTATAGAGATTTTGTTGTATTTGGGTACCTGATCAGGCCATGTTGTCGAGACCCTCTATTGCATTGTAGTTCATTTGCTCTCTTCTGCATTGTTTGTAGCTGCATTGTATCTCATCTTAAGGGGGTGTGTTAGAGTAAAGTAATTATTTAACTTTACTCTCCTCTTAAGACTTCACTTTATGCACATATATTAGTCATTTTCATAATTAATATTAATTATTAAATGCACTCTCCTTAGGGTTAGGTTTTCCTTTTTGTTTTGATCTCCTTTTATAAGGATTGATCTCTTATATTGTATTTTCTTCTTGATGTTCTTTTTTCAATTGATAATACATTCTTGCATATTGTCAGAGAAAAACCCTTGTTTTGTTTCCTATAGATTTCTTCCTTGTGACAGGTTTTTGCATGCAGGTTTCTTGTGCTTAATAGATTTGTTTTTCATCAAATCTTACATTCACAAGCAACACACTGCCAAACTCAACATTAGTTTCCACATGATATAAACCCTAAAACTCTAGATATAACACTTTTGAACACATCTTATCATCATTTCCAATCTACACAAGAAAATATTCAACTATAAAGAAATGTAGAGCATAGCCCAAAACACACCTTTGTCACCTTGCACACTATCTTATTCAAATTTTCTCAAAAGCACTTGGAAACCAAGTGAACCAACTACATCAAAAACACCAAAAATATCTCCTCAACATATCTACAACATTTGCAACACCTAATCAATACCACAAATACTTCTAAATGTGACCACACTAGAGGTAAACAACACATATGACAACATAGTGCAACATTCTCTAATAACTCCAAAAATCTGCTCACCAGGGGTTGACATCAATGTGATATAAAAAAAAGACATCCACACTAGGGATTGACATTAATGACAACAACAATAACAACACCTTCAATCTCCAACAATCTCACCAGCTTGTGAATAAGATATTTTTGTGCAAGAAGATTCATTCATTGAAAATCATGAGAATCATATTTGTTTCTCCCTTGGCCTCTCTTACTCTAGAAGATATTGTGTCACAATAGAATACAATTATTCATACATTTCTTTCAAAAGGTAGTAAGATAGATTGCATGGATGAAGATGCTAAATTAGCATTAGATCCCCCATCAATAGAATATTTTTAACAAGTAATTAACACAATTGAGGTTACAAAAAAAATTTGATAATAGGATCTCCTTTAATTATTGGACCTCATAAAAATATTCTAATTATTGGACTTCCTAAAAATCCTCTAATTATTGGACCTCCTAAATAACCTCTTATTATAGGACCTCCTAAACCTCTTGCCCATATCCTAAACTTTGCAAAACAACTCACTGGTAATCATGTATTGTAGAAACCAAGTTATTACATAGTTTATCACACATATAACACTATAAATAATAATAAAGGAAAGAAAACACTAATATCCATCCCATTACCTTAACCATACCTTCCACTGTCACCTAATATTCCTCATCATAGTGGTAAAGAATACAATATTGTTCAACAACTTTGCAATAATATAGAAAATATCTCTCTTTGGGACTTGGTTTAAGCATCAACTACATATTATAGGATGCTCCAAGAGGCTTTGTAGAAGATTGATGTAGATACTATGTTTGATTGTATGCAAGTTACAAAGTTGTATATTAAATTATCTCAACATGAATTAACCTTGCTTGAGATAAAAAACAAACATGAAGCTTGAATGATAACGGTGGTCCTTAATAAATTTGGAGTTAGTGTACTCTCATAGATAATGGATTGGGTATTAATTTTTATAGTATTGATGTTCTAGATAGAATTGGGAGAAAAGAATCATATAGAGCCTAACAATCTTTCTATTTGTGGCTTTGGAAATTATTAGTAAGAAATAATTAAGGATGGTCACAATATCCATTAGGTAGAACCTATTTTTTTACAAATACTTGTCCATATTATGTTGGGACCTATTTCATATAATCTTCTCCTATGTAGATCATGGATTCATTCCATGAAGGGAGTCATAACTACTCTTCACCATGAGATGAAGTATGAATATAATAACAAGATATATATATATATATATATAGTTAAAGTAGATTCAAAAAGCATTAATTCATAGGTTGAAGATGATCATAGCACTTCCAACTGCCTTAATACACTGATTACAACTACAAAGGTAGAACCTATACATTTTGATGATAATCATGATTTTTCTTCATATGTAACAAATCTTCTAGATGATTATTGGGTTTCATTCTATTTTATACCCTCCTTCATGGGAGAGTACAAAATCTCATATTCCAAACCTAAAGAGTATTTTTTTTATCTAATTGACATCAATAAATACAAAAATATTACCCCATGATGGTGATGGGGGATCTCTAAATTTTGTCCATCATGTGTGGAAGATGCCTAACTTTAAAAAACTTCAAAAATATTTATGTGCTCGCCAAATAATAACTTCTCTCATGAGCATGTAGATACAATTTCTTCATCCAAGTTGGAAGGATGTTATAGGCTTGGATACAAGTTTCTTTCTAAAAAAAGATATAATTAAAACACAAAATAAAAATATAGGGATCAATTGAAGTCTATAATATACTTTTCTAAATAGGGTTTAAGTTTCCAACCTTCATTCCCATCTTCATCTAACACATCAATATATATTGTATTTATGACATCTTGTGGTGAGTGAGAAATATTTTCATCACAAGAGAAAGGAATCAATCCTACTACTAAGCAAGAGTATATCTTGTAAGGGCTTCTCAAAGCTCATTTGATTACTCTTCATAGGAAAACACAAAATAAATTTCATAGCAATAACTCATTTTTTTCCATATCATCGAGTGCATGGTCATTCGAATAATGAATGTCAAGCCTTGAGTAATGAAATATAGAATCTTACTTATTGTGGTGATCTTTCATGTGTTGATGCACCTAATCACAATGAAAAATAATTATCTTTATTTTATTGTGTTTCTCCTCACTATGTGGCATTTTTAGCTTCATCAAGTTTGCTCATTTCCATTCATGGTGCTACAATATTAAGTGTAACTATTTTCATTCATGGTAGAAATAGTATATAATTTTGTATTGTTTTCTTTGTCTCTACACTTGGGGGAAAGGATAACTAGTTGTCAAGGTGTACATATTATTTTCATGGATCCTCCCTTCCCATTTTTCTTTCTTAAAAATAATAATAGAGAAAGTATGTTGACATTTTATGGAGGGGCATATATATTACTCCTATCAATTTCATACATGTCTTATGATATTTTAACTATTTACATACCCCTTGTTGGTGGTGGTGGTGTTTATAACACCCCCTAAGGTGTGGTTATCAACTCATCCCTTATATCATTAATCATTTGTTTGTCCCATATAGCATTAAACTTTTTGCACCCCCTGAGATGATTTTGGTGCACTCATTGAAGCATGGTTTGCATAGTCCTAGAATAATGGAGTTCTTTGGTCTGTGAGTTTAGAGAACCTTTACCATGGTGACCTAGCACAACACAACTTCCTTACTAGTGGAGCCATATGTTTCATGAGATACCTAACATAACACAACTCACTAGCCTTGTGAAACCCATCATATTACATGGACAACTAGCATAACACAACCTATTAGCTAGTGGATGTATCTAGCTCATGAGTGATTTAACATCCTTATGATGACATCATTTTATTTATAAAACACATTAAATGGATGATGTTTTATATTTGAGAGCAATTAAAGGTTGGGGTCTCTTTACCTTACAAACTTGAATTCTATTAGTGCTAACCTTTTGGTTTTTTTTGTCATTATTTTTATCTTATGTGTGTTCATCATGTTTGCATTGTTTTTGTTGTTCATGTTATGTTTGCATTATGTTGTGTTATGTGTCTTCATTTATAATGCTTTTTATTTATCATATTATCTTTAACTTCAAATGTGTGCTCCTTTGTCCTCACATTGGTTTTCCATAGGATATTGAATCCTAAGGGCTTGTGGATTCCCTTAGATTCATTCCCATCCTATCTCTTCAATAGTCAAATAATTGAACCTCTCTTGACATATTCTTGCTTTAGTGTGAGTATGAGTGTAAGTTTATACTCTCACTAAAGTGGGGGTTAATTTTATTTTCATAAATTGTCACCCTTTATAACTTTACAAAAAAAAAAATTCTCCCCCCTAAGTGATTGGACCAAATTGTACACCTAATTTCCTAAATTATGCATTCCATGTCCTAGAATTAAATATATACTTGGGTTTTTTAAATATCAAATCTATAAGACCCAAGTATATATTTAATATTTTTCTCTTAGTACTTTAGATCCTAAAAATTGATGGATGAGGACTAGGGAATCCTTGTGTCGTAGTCCCCTTAATATGGCCCAAAAATTCAAAGTGTTCACAGTAACAATTTGATATTTTAAATTCAATTTATGATTGTTGACCATGGAGATTTAATTTTCACTAAATTAGAGCAATTTTATGTGAATACATAGTATTTTCATAATTCTAAGGAATAATAAGGGAACAAGAAAGAACAAGGAAAGAAATGAGAAATTGTTATACCTTAATACTCAATTCAAGAGTTTTCAATAGTAGGGTTTTATAGAATTATTACAACATTTTGTTATCAAAGAATCCTACTAGGTTTTATGTGAGTTTGTTCATGTTTATGCATATATTTTGTTTGTGAGGACTAACACTTGTAGGTATTCAATCCAAATTGTAATCAAGAATTGAAATGATGTGCATGAATTCAGTCCTTCAAGGGTATAAAATTTGAATGGTGAGTTTTAGTGAGTTGTTGATCATCATTCATTTATTATTTAGCCTCTATATCACAAAAGGATAATCTCTACTTATCACCATTTTTTCCATTATGGAGGTGGGAACACCAACGCGAGGTTTGACTAAGACAAGGCCCTAAATAACAGAACCCTTCCTCTCCTTTTGAATGTGTAAGTACAAATCTTAAGAGTATTGAAGGAATACTTGAAGACTAGGGACCTAGGGATTATAAAATCATATTTTAATTTTAGAAACCCGTATTAGGGCATTAATGCACCCTGGTCCAACAAAGGAAGCCTCAAAACTTAAATGTCAAGTACGTAGATTTTTGTCCTCCTTAGATCTACTCTCAAAATTTGACTTTAACAAATATCTATTACAAAAAAAAATTGTTTTCATATTAGGTCTTGTAGTTAAATTGCTTTAGTAAATTCAATTTAATTCCAGTCGTCAACTTCCAAGGTATAAAAGGATTAGATATAAGTTTGATTGACTCACTTGTTAGGTTGGATGTCAAATAATTCCCTTGTCAATTTGTATCATAATTTTCTTTGAACGAGGATTGGTCTTAATGATCTAAGAAATAGAACTAGGATCCATTTTTCAATAAAACAAGGATATAAAAATATAAGGGAATGAACACAAATTCATTTCTAGACAAAAGACTAAAATGGTGCACTATAAGTAATAAAATTTCACACCAAAAAATCTGCATACTTTATTGTTATAAGTGTGTATAATCTAATTAGTGTGCAAAGCATTACTATATATGCTTTTGATAAATAAGACTAATATATGTGTAAATAATTACTATATATGTTGGTATTAATAAGACTAATAAAAATAATCATAGTAGACATCCCATCAACATGATGAAACCCTTTATTTTGAGTTGAATTGAACAAAAAGAAAATATCAAAAAGGTTTATCAAAATTTTAGATTGGCACAATGGTAGACACAAAACAAGAGTAATAGACATGCAATGAAACAAGCAATTTCGAAGAAATTGAGAATTTACTTGGTAACAAATTTTATTTGGAAAATAATATGCAAGCCATTTTTTAATTACATTAATAACACACTGCAATGTCTTTGTGATAGGCTTTAATTACAAAGGGAATGATGAGATATTTATAATAGTATTGGTAGTGTATGAGTTCTTAGATAAGTGATTTAAGTAAACTTAGTGGTATGAGAATGATTTTCTATAATATTATTTTTTATTCCATTGAATGTTGGAGCTTGAACCCAAGTAGAAAGTGTCAAAAAGCTTAAATTCATGCTTATTATTGGCTTCATCTTGAAGTAATATAACGAAGGATTTTTTCATGAGTGCTCATTGGTTAACCACTGAGGGAGATTTTTAGGAAGGGATATCCCTTTAACTTAGTTTTTAAAATGTTATCTACAAGAAGACAAAGAAAACTCTCAACAACTAACACATAAAATAAGGGTAAAAGTAAGAAACCCTATATTAAGGATTTCAATAATCCAAAAATACATAGATTAGATGTCATAAATGGTGACACATTCAAAAGTATATAAAAAAAAGTATTTGAAAAAACTCAATGAAACTCACACAAAACCCTAGAGTATTAAGCATGGACATAATGAAATGTCACCCAATTCTACTATACACTTACTCAAAGTCAATTTTGATAAAGAGACATGGGTTGTTTGATTTCCATATCTATGTTGTACCTTCCTAAATAGTAATTTCATTATCTAAAATATATTTGTTTTAGATAAATATTACTTATTCAAGTTAATCAATAATTGAAAGGTGAAGCTTGATTCATATTTAAAACTTTAACAATTACTTTGTAAGAGAAATTAAAAATAATAATAGGTCTCTAATTACATAGCATCTTAGAATCCCCAATTTAAAATATAAATATAATATTACCTTCATTACTCATAAAACTTAAAAGCATAAATAATAAAACTCTAAATTTGTATAAATCTATAACTTATATCATCCTTCATTACTCATAAAACCTAAAAGCATAAATAATTGAATGTATTTTATTCCATTGAATGTTTGATCCTGAACCAAAGTAGAAAGTGTCAAAAAGCTTAAATTCATGCTTATTATTGGCTTCATCTTGAACTAATATAAACAAGGATTTTCTCTTGAGTGCTCATTGGTTAACCACTGAGGGAGATTTTTAGGAAGGGATATCCTTTTAGCTTAGTTTATGATATGTTATATGCAAGAAGATAAAGAAAACTTTCAACAACTAACACATAAAATAAGGGTAAAAGTAAGAAACCCTACATTAAATATTTAAATAATTTAAAATATGTAGATTAGATGTCACCAGTGGTGACACATTCCAAAGTATATAAAAAAAAAAAGTATTTGGAAAAACTCAATGAAATTTAGACAAAACCCTAGAGTGTTTAGAATGGATAGAATGAAATGCCATCCAATTCTACCATACACTTACTCAAAGTCAATTTTGATAAAGAGATACGACCTGTTTAATTTCCATGTCTATGTTCTACCTTTCTAAATAGTAATTTCATTATCTAGAATATATTCGTTTTAGATAAATATTACTTATTCAAATTAATCAATAATTGAAAGGAGAAACTTGATTCATATATTTAGAACTTTAACAATTACTTTATAAGAAACATTAAAAATAACAATATCTCTAATTACATATCATCTTACTCATAAAACGTAAAAGCATAGATAATAAACTTCTAAACTTGTATAAATCAACAACTTATATCATCCTTTAGAAAAAAACACAAAAAGCCATCAAAACCAACTACTTCTATATAGATATTCAATTTATCTTGTTTATATCTCCTACAGCAATTACGTAAAGTAGAGCTTACATAGCTCGAGTTATAGGAGCAGCACTTACAAACGAGAATATATCCCCATTTACAAGATAGCGTGCTCCTTAAGGGAATTGTCTACCTACACGTTGAATTCTGTGTCAATCTGGGAAATTACAAAGAAGTCCAGTCATATTGATCAACAAACATACAAGAAACTTCACGTCGATATTGATTTTAAATTGAGAACCAGTATAAAGTAGCAATTTGGGTGAACAAAACGCTAACAGACCACTTCTCTTTACTCTTTCTATTCCGTCTAAGTATCGGTAATCCTATTTTTATAAAACCCCTTCTACTCTCAGTTTTCTCTGGTCACAAATTTCTCCTGCCTACAGTTCTTGTATTGCAACGAAAGGCGCAATGGAAGGGATTCGGCCATCAATTTTCGTAGTATTGATTATGGTGGCATCAATAACAGCACCTGGAAATTACAGAGCTGTAGCTCAGACTCCGGCGGCTCTGTGTATAACGTCTCTGATAACATTGGCTCCCTGCTCGGGGTATATGACAAGCAATTCCTCTACCATACCTCCATCGCCCAGCTGCTGCAGCGCTCTCTCTTCAGTAGTGCAGAGTAGCGTAGTGTGTTTGTGCCAGTTGTTCATCTCTAACAATCCCCTGGGCATTTCCGTTAATCAAACAAGGGCTCTAGCCTTGCCCAGGGCCTGCAAAATCTCCACCCCGCCGCTCAGTCGATGTCAAGGTAATTTATTTTTAGTAACGTATGTGTAGGCAACTGTACTGTTTTATTTGTTTCATAATAGAATTGTGGTGAGAGAATTTTTTACTAACGCTTCCTTCTTAACCCAATTATATTGTATATACTCAATTGAAATGTGGCACAATTTATAAATGTTTGGTTGTTGGGATTGGCTAGGAGTTACTGTTGATGCTCCAGCTCCTTCTCCATCTGAAGGTATAGGTACATTTTTGCTTATTTATATAGCCTCAAGTCTTATTGCAATACTTTTTCTAAATGAGTCATTGTGGGTTGATGTAGGAGGTTCAGGTAATGCTGACTCACCAACAAGTGAAAGTGTTCCATCACCTTCTCCTTCCATCACACCTTCAACTCCAACTCCAACTATAGTATCTCCATCAAGTGATTCACCCCCAACTATTACTCCTCCAATTTCAAATGGATCAGGGGTAAGCCCAACAGGAAAGAAGGATCCAACCGCTAATCAAGGAACCCATTTCATGCCATCTATTTTCATAAGTATTTTTACAATGGTAATTATAGTAGGATTTATTTCATAAAGATAGGGATGCTTGTATTGTATTGGAGAAGTATCATATTGTATTTTTCTAGTGTCGATGAATAATATTTGTGAAGAAGTTTGAGATCCTAGAGAAATTTATTAACAGTAATAACATCTATTTACCTTATTAAAAGGTTAATATGAATTTTAAAAGGATAAATAAAAACTTTAGAGTTATTCTAAGCGAATTGAATGAAATGCATAATCCTGATAATTAATTAACATAGACTAAATAGTGAAATGGAAAACAACCCGATCCAATCATGAATTGGTAGACAATTTGGTCATTTTTCTTTTAATAGAAATGAACAAAAAGCATAGATCGATCAACTTTATGATTAAAAGGTAAATCTAAATGGATATGATAGTAGAATATATGTTTATCAGGATTAAAAAAATGGGACTTAACCACTGAATTTATGGATGTGAATTAGATTATATTTATTTACTTTACTATAGGAAACTATTGGCAATCCAAGCTCCTAGGTTAGAAATTAAAATATGGTCTATAGCCATTGACTCAACCTAAAAAAATTTGAGTTTTTTCCTATATGCAATCCAAAAGGAAATTATATGATCTCTCAAAGAAAAATGGGGTTAGTAGATTTATCGGTTTGCTATTGATAAGATCCCACTATTTCTTGATTTTCCAATTTGTATAAGAATGATGAATTAATGGATATGAAAATATAATCAAATATATCATACAAAAACCTCGAAACTATAATCATTACTCCCTTTCAGAACCAAATCTAATTGTATCAATATTTATTTACTCATCTAAATCCTTATAAAGTAAATTAACAATCTTATTAAATATGATGAGGAAATAAATTTAATTTCATATCTTTTTTCTTAGAGGAACATGTCAATTTATAAAATATAGATATACAAAGTTTACTTTATGAGGAGAGGTAATGTGGATGAATCACACATATTCTAAATTTAATATTAGTTTATGTAGATTGGTTTCATTCTTGTGGGTAGGATCTTTCAATTGTGGATGGTCTTGGAATTTTATAGACATAATGGATCATGAAAAAAAAATTGTAATGGGATCTATATATGAATCAACATGGATAATAGATAGAAAAGACAAATATATGGATATGTGTGCACATAAAAGTAATATATTTTAATAAATAGAAAATAACTTGTAGACAAGTATTGGATAAAGGCTAGGTAAATGAGCCAACTTTGTAAAAGATTGTACAATTTATCATTACACAAAATTATCTAAAAATTTATTCAAAAGATGCACAAAATGAAAGATAAAAGGAACTGAAATGCATTTTACATTATTATATTTTTCGCCCATTTTTAAAACCATTTGAATCTTAAATGATTCATGCATATAAAAGTATGTATCATTCCCATAAATGGATTTATATTTAAAACTAAACAAAATCACAAGATAATGTACATAGGGTCCAAGAAAAGTAATAGACCTAGAAGATAAAGATAATGTGGATATGCCTTCTATGTATGTTGTCTCATTAATTCATGTATAATGTAGGAGAAAAATGACTCTATGAGTAATTTCTAACTCATGTATCGTAGTCAAATTTATAAGATGAGAAAAGTGTGATCAAACATGCCCTTCAATTAACTTCCTCTAAAGGGAAATGAGTTTAACTAAGCGAATATCATTATAAATAAATTAATGATAGCCATTTTATAGATCTTCAATAGAATATGATTAGAAGAATAAAATGAATAATGAA
The DNA here is from genome assembly GCA_007258455.2 of Sequoia sempervirens. Taxonomy (NCBI): domain Eukaryota; kingdom Viridiplantae; phylum Streptophyta; class Pinopsida; order Cupressales; family Cupressaceae; genus Sequoia; species Sequoia sempervirens. Next base: position 303,697,689 of record VDFB02270651.1, on the reverse strand, counting down.
GAACAGTAATCCCCTTACAAACCGAAACCCACAATAATAACAAGGAAATAAAGGGTCAAAATGTAGGAAGGAAACACTAGCATTCTATTATCTACATAAAAATGAAATTCAAACATTCAAAAAAATATAGATTACCATTACATGGTCTTTCTAATTACACAAACCCATAAATTGGTGCAACAATCTACTCTGCTCCCCCTAATTTGTAACCCCCATTCACCTCCTTTATGACAATGCATAACTGCCCCAACATAATCTTGAAAGTGTAACACCCTCAAGAAGATATTTTGAAATTTAATTAATTTTGATAAAATACAACTTACTAGAATAATATATTTTGATCAGAATGTTGGATATTTAATTATTATATATTGTTAGAAAATATATCAAGAAGACACTTGGCCACATAATAGTACCAAAGAGTATATGTTTGTCTTCAACCAATTTTTGGACCCATCTAGAGCCTCTAAATGATTCAAATTTGACATCAAATATTTTAACATAATTTTGGAAATTTAAATTTTAATATCCCATAAATAACAAATGATATTGAATTGATTTCTTCACCATTGGCCTCATTTCACCATTGTAGAGGTCTGTTTCATATTTTGTGTCCATACATGCATAAATACCAGCTTACTAAAAATAGTAACCCTACCAAATTTAGCCCTTATTGAAAAAGAAAAGATGCATTTTTAATTTTTAATTTTTGGTGATGCAAGATTGCTCTTACAGCTTTGATGCTCTTACATCAAATAATGATAAACATGTAAGAAGATAAAAAATTCATAATGATAATTCATCATGGAACACAAAATAAAATTAATGAAAAATAATGTTGTGCTCATCGTGGTCAAAATAACTTCATAAAATGAGCCTTAATAACCAAAAGACCTATGATAGTGTAAACCAAGAATATTATAATGAAGATTCACAAGGGATGAATCCTAGAAATATCAATAGGATTTGGATGGTATAAATCCTGATAGCATAGTAATAATAAAAATAGATGTAGACCTAGATAATTAGATATGATAATGAATCTCTAATATAACAATAGGCAATTCATTACTCTCACAATATAATACAAATTTAATTGTGATGAGGTAATATATTAACATGGCATAAGATCAAGATATGATATGAAAATTTATGATCAAATAAACAAGGAGAGATAACATGATTCAGACCATGACATAAATAATCAATCAATTTTATAGATCAACTAGGAAAGGGGTAATATTCAGATGCTTCTAATGAATAAACATTTCTAAGATAAAATATGCAAAGAAGAAGAAAAAAATCACATTATGGAAGACTCAAAGTGATATTTAAGATCATATAGAAGCTCTACAAAAATATGATATAAAAAATGAGCATCAAATGAATTTGAAAATAAGTATACTATAGAAAACACACACAAGATAGATTGATATGATAATAATGTATAATAGTATGACATTAATAATCCTACATATCTATGCTCAGGATAGATATAGCAAGAAATGAAGGAAAACTTAACAAAATTTTCTAATAAGATGGATCAATCAATAAGGATGTGGAAGGTGACTACAAGGAAATGGGGGATAGAAAGGGAATTAAAAGTTCCCACATTTTTCTGAAAATAAAAAATACTTAATCTTTGAAGAGTAATTTGAGATGTCTATGCTAAAAATTTAGAAACATGATAAGAACAAGGATACTAGTTTTTGATATCTAGTCTTTAAACTATTTGATTCTTAAGAAAAGAGGTATATTAAAATGACTCTATACTCAACAAAACTAAGAAGCCATATTTTTCTCTAAAAAATAAAACACACATAGAGTGCACTCATATTTTCCTAGTTCCATTAATATTATTTTGGTGGAGAGGTAGTTATTGAGGGTGGTTATTTAATTACTTTTTATATTTTCAAATGTATAATATTTTTAGTAATTTTATAGTCAAAACATCATAAATATTAGAAAATTGATTATACTCCCAACTAGTTTTGAGAAAAATATTTTGTTTTTACTTTCAATACACATAAAATGAAGAATCTAATATGAAAATATATTTTTATCCAACTTGAACATGAGTAGAACAAAAAAATATGGACAATTACTATTTTATTCAAAAATATATTTTTAAATAAAAGAATTACTAAAATTAAATCAATATTAGGACATTAACATATTTTTCATCACAACATTTTACCGACAAGTATTTTTTTTCTTTCTCCACTAGCTTAAACCTTTGTAAGGTAATATTAAGTCAATTATTTGTTTCCTCAAACTCCCAAAATCATGCCATGTGTCCTATCAGTGCTCATTATTATTGTTTCATAGAAGAAATCCTTATCAAGGAATCTCATAAAGTGTCCATTTTGTTCCCTTAAGTCCTTGAAATGATGACATGTGTCCCACATTAGCGTGAAAGAGAAAAAGGTTTTTCTCTTCATGGAAATAATTTCAGATGCCTTTTAATACTCTTTATCTTCATCAAATTCATAGTGCAATCTTAAAAGTGAAGAAAAAATACTACTAGTTATGCCTTCAAGCATGTGAATACATTAATAGTGGATTTGATCTATATCTACCAAAATTTTTATTGTATTGGAAAAATTGCATCCATTTCTATGATTCAAAGCATAAAACAAATATTGCAATGTGAATTTAATGCATATTAATGGGTGAATGAGGGTTTCCTGCAACATTTCTAGGGTTTACAACAAGCTTAAATTTGTAAGTTAATTCATACCTTCATTGTCGCGTTTTGGTGTAAAAGGGGAAAATTTTGGTTTAATAGTGATAGAAAATAATTTTGAGCTATGGTAGGGTTAGTGAATTCTTCAAAATTTTAAAGAATTATTTTGAGAATTTTCAAATTTTAAACACTCTCTTCTATAAACCAAAACCCTAAAAAATATATATGGTTGGAACTTCTAGGGGTATAAAGAGAGGTCTTGATGATGAAATCATGCCTAAGTTTCATAGATCACCTAAGAGGCCTCAAATGTCACAAGGTTTAGGAATTCTAATAGACCAAATTCTTTACAAAAAATAGCACTATAGAGACCCTATCATTCCAATTCAAAGGTATTCTCTTTTTAAAAATTATTTCAAAAAATACTTCACTAATAGGCCAATCTATAATATTTGAAGGTTGGAGGTTTGGAGATTGGTAGTGCCCAATCGATTTAAAAATTTAAACCTAATAAAAGGAATATAATAGGCCTCAAATGAAGAGGAAAAGGTTTTTTACACTCTAAAGGGAGAGTTTCTAATGCATTTTAATAGAGCTTGTATTTTGTTTGGTTAGGAAAAGGGGTCTAGGATGTAAACAACACTTCCCAACTTTTTGGTTGAAAAGGATTAAAAATGATCTCAATACCCACTTGGCTACAAACCTTGTAGGAAGAGATAGAATGGTGGATCAGTTTTTTAATCCCTTTTTGGTGGTGGTGGTGGGAATTCTTGGATAGTTAGGATTTTGATATGATTCAATAATGTAACTATGTCTAATATGAAAGTTTATCAATTAGTTATAAATTCTAGGAAATTGACAATGACAAAATGGAAACTAAACCTAGAAAGGTAGAGAGTAGACACAAAGGTATTTGGTATTAAAATTTGATGGTAAAATAGCCAATCTAGGGTAGGGGCATCCTAGAATCAACACTTGCTTTTTAAGATTTGATTTCACATGCTTTATTCACCAGTTTGTAGCTTATGTTCCTTTAGATTTATTGTGGGAACTTTGTTTGTGGATGATAAAATATAAATTCAATGACTTGACAACTTGTAGGGTTTGAGTATGTGAATGATAAAATAGCCTTTATCTTAATCCAATTCACTTTAGATATATAACATGCACACATGAAAAGAAGGAATAGTATTTTTCAATATAGGGGCTTGCTTAAGTCAAACCTTGTTTTGGTATTCCTACCTCCAAAATGGTAAAAATGATGGTAAAAGAGCTCTTATCCTTTGTTCTAGATAGGTGCTAATTATAAGAAAGTAATGAATTGACAACTTGTTGCAACTTACTATTCAAATTTGATCTCCTTGATGCATTGAAGTCATAATCATCACCCTCAAAGATCAATTTTATCTTGACTTTATTTGATTTGGATAGCTACAAGTGTTAGTACCCAAATAAAAAAGCATGAAAAACATGAATAAAACTTACATAATCTATGACATGATACTTGAATGATAAAATGTTGTAATAATCTTGACAATTTTTGTCTTGACTAAACTTGAATGATTTTTTAATATATTTTTCTGAATAATTTTCTCCTTAATTTTTTCTTCTTTTCCTCTTTCAAAATTGTAAAAATATTATGTATTTATATGAAATTTATCTAATTTCCCAAAAATTAATCATGATAAAGTCAAAAAAGGAATTTAATTTTTTAAATAATAAGATACAGGCACCAACATATTTAAATTTGGTGCCAAAAGTGGTGGTCTAGGTGTTGCATGTATGAAGGTGTTTTCATTAACGTCAATTGGTTATCAACTACTTGTTGTTGTCATTAATGTCATGGAAATAGTTTACTAATTGTATATGTTAAGGATATTGAGAAAATTATAATAGAGAACGCTTTCTCATTTACTTCAGGTTGCACTCTGGGATGTCCTCCTATGCTTGTGTGGTTCAAAAATATTGTTCATGGCTAATGATAGTTACTATATCTGAAATTTGGGCTTTTAGATCATCGTATAGTGATATATTTTCAACATTATGTGTACTATGCTATTTTGTGTATCTAGTCGTGGTCTAGGAGAAATGTAGATGCTCTGGAATTCTTTAATTTTGGTTTTAGGACTCCTAATTCTAAAAATAAGTTGATATGATCATGCTCAAGTTAAGTTTTTTATTTGGAGATATTCGATCATGTTAAGGTTGTCTGTGCTTAATTCGTTTATATGTTTTACATGGGTGTTGACCAAACTTGTGTTAAACACTACTTGTGAAATTTATGGAAGTGTGGTGAAGCATGTTAGGACTTGTTCAGGTCCAAATTAAGTATGTGTTTGTCTCACTCTCATTCTAATTCCATTGTAGAATGTTTTGACACTGACCTAATTTGAATTTTTAAATGCAAATGATGTGTGGCTGACTTTGGATGAGTTTCAAGGTTGAACACTATATAAATATAAGTTGAGATGTTTGTTAGATATGCAAGAGCAATATAGATGTGAAATAGTGTGTGTATGATGTGAATTTGGATGGATCAGTGTGAAATTCATGTCATGGAAAGTTTTCAGAGGCAATGAGCAGACAATGTACACTATCATGTTCAAGCATGTTTGCAAGTGTGTGAATGAATTGTTGTGGAAATATCTATTGCATTGGGATAGTTCTCTCTCTATAAAAAATATCTTCTATCTTATTTATAATTCTATGGTAGTGAGCCCTCTAGGAAATGAGCCCTCATTAGACTGTAAGTCCTATTTTGGACAAGCAAGTCTTGTCTTGCAAGTGAAACTTTCTGGCACTAAGCCTTTGTATTCAATTTTGGAATTCTTTATGTTGTGAGCTAATCCTCACAGTGGTCTTTTCCCTCATTGGTTTTTTAACATAAATATGGTGTTATTGTGTGTATTATTTTTCTTCTTTAATTTTTTACTTTTACACTTAATGATTAATCACATTAGTAGAGTAAAGGATTTGTCAATGGTAATTGATCTTATCTCTAGTGGAATCTTTAAAGCTTAAAAGTTATACATTTGATTCACCCACCTTCTCAGTTGTCTTCTTCAACAATTGGTATCAGAGCTTGGTTCCTTGCAAAAGAGCTAGACCATTTAAAGGAAGTTCTAAGATGGTGAGAAATATCACTAAATTGAGTGTCCTGGGTTCGATGGTACTGACTATTCCTACTAGAAATCAAAGATGGAAGGATATCTTGAATACTGTGGATATTTTGTTCAGAAAGCTTATAATACTAGATACACTCCTGCTAATGGTCCAAGTACAATTGATGAGATCAAGGAACATGAAGAAAATGGTAAGGAAAAGTTCATTATGAAGAATAGTCTTTCACATTTTGAGTTAATTAAAGTTGTAAATTTGAAGACTACTAAAGAGGTCTAGGATGCATTGGAAAAGATTCATGAAGGAGATGAAAAGGTCAAAGAAGAAAAGTTACAGAACTTGGAGGCACAATTTGAGATCTTGTGTATGTATAAAGACGAGAACATTAAATCCTATGTACAGAAAGTGGATGATCTAGTAGGTGGAATGTGAGGTCTTGGTGCAACAATGGATGAACCCAAAATAGTAAAGAATATTTTGAGAACTTTTACTTATGCATATAGTGAAAAGGTATCTACTATTGAGGAATTTGTAGATTATAAGACCTATACTAAAGATCAGTTGTTGGGTACTTGTCAAGTGTTTCTTTTTCCTTAGTCATTTATCATTTTTTGGCTTGCATAAATTTCTTCAGTTTCGGGTGTACCTGTGCTCAAGTAGAATAATTGGAAAGATGCACAATGCACCATTGGCTATTCAACTTTCATCTTTCATCTTCTTTTAAAGAGATAGTTTGGGACATGCGTTGACTCATTGGACATTTTCTTGGGAGCTATATTCATGAGCTTAGAATTTTTTGCCTTGTTGACACACCACCTCTTCATCGTGGGCTTTTTGCATCTCCTACAGAGTAATATGATTGGGGAGTTTGTCAGAGTTGGTTGGCTTGCTTTCCCTTTTCGTAGTTTTTGGGATGGAAGTTTTGAGACGGTGCCATGAAGTGATGTGATCAGTCAACTAGGCCTTTTGCAAGGATATTCTTTTTAGGATTTGATCGTTTATGATCCTCTATCTTTGCTAAATATCTAAAAGGAATCAATGCAGCAGCTAAGAATTGATGAGCAATGATCATTGCAAACTAACCAAAGATCTACAATCAGATCATGTGTTATGAACTATTGACACTTGGAAGTATCAATTTTTGTGTTGAGGAAATGAATTTCTTTTTCTACAACTATGAGAGGAGGGTGACGACACAATGGGGGGTTGGATTCCAAGTTACAATTTCTTTGTTAAGAAAATTTTCTCTAGTTTTCTTAGAGTTTTAGAATTATTTTCGGGAGCAAGTTGTAGAACTACTTTTCTTTGGGATCTTATATCTATTAAGGTTTGAACTAATGTCGAATTGGCATCCGACCTTTGTTTCAAAGTTCATTTGATATTTAAAAGCATGAACTATGGAGGAGAAATTGTTGATACTATGCATGTATAGCCTTTTGCAAGCTTTCTTTCTTTATATTATCATTTTAAATGAAACATTGTGTCTCGCAAGCCAAATCTAGATAGTTTAAGTAGTAGATTTCTATGCTTTATGCTCATATGGTAAAGTAGTAGCTCAGGAAAATTGGAATATGTCATTGGACTTCTCTATTTTTCTAAAAGTTGTTATTTTTTCATCCTATGTTGTACTAGGAGGAAGAGTTCATGTGACTTCTAAGATATTTTTTGTTACACATAAAAAATATTTATGTTTGATTGGACCTTAATGAACAATACTCGCAGAAAAATTTGAAAGTCTCCATTGTGCTTGAAGTTAGCCTTTGTTGTTCGTTCTCTTTCCAGCAATGAAGGGTTGTGGCATTTTGTGTCTATTTACATCACTCATAGGAAGGATTTGGGTTTGAAATGTTGTAAAAGCTTCGGTGCATTTCCTTTTATGTTTAATGTTTACATTTCCTTCTCCCCTTATCTCCAAATCCCAAAGAAAAACCAACTTTCTATAAAAACCTCAAAGGTATGTAGTGAGACGCAATTTTTCCCCCACTCATTGAATTACCCATAAGACTATTAGAGAGGTGAAAGATTTGATGATCAATAGTTTTTTTTTGGCATGCCCAATGGGACAAGAAGTTTTCCAAGAACGTCTAATTAGAAATCAGAAATATTTCTTGAATTAGGCTAAGGAAGGAAACTAGAAGTTTCATGTCCAAATTCCAAACAAGAGCATCCTCGAGAGGTCACTTACAATACTCTCAGTTACCTACCTCAACCCCTAAAAGGAGAAGACTTATAGGTTCTATAGATCACCTATAAAGAGTAATAGATTAAGAAGTAAGAGCCTAGTATCTAGAGCTTTATCTACCCCACCTAGAGGCTTAATCTTCCAAATAAGATTACTTGTATATTTAACTCATAGGAATCTTCTCTTTATGGCTCATGTACCTCCCCCTACTCCTAGAAATTTCATAACATGGGATAGTGGTAGTCCACTATAGCCACCCACACCCCCAAATGTATGGCCTACAATTCTTGCTAATTCCCTCAAGGAAATTCCAAGACTCTCTAGAGAAGATTTCAAAACTCCTTCCAAACACCTACAAGATATAGCGGAGGTATGTAGGGTACATAAAATATCAGAGGAGAACATCACATTGAGGCTGCTAGCTACCTCTTTTAAAGGAAAGGCTAAAGATTGATATCAATCTTTGGCCTTTAGTTCTATCATCGCCTACGACCAGCTTGGAGAGCACCTATTTGAATGCTTCTCAGAGAAAGGAGACTGCTCCTCATTGTTGCAATAGCTAATTACCATCAAAAGGGATCCACATGAAGCCATGAATGACTTCAACACCAGGTTCCACAAGACCTGGCAAAGGATCCTTGTGACTCCTCAACCTCAGACTGCCATGGCATTCATGTTCTATTTGAAGGCCTTCAACCCATATATCATAGTCATGATAACCTCCTTGGGAGAGGATATCCTACCTGATGCATATGAGTTGGCAATATGTGTAGAGAACAATCTAATCGATGTTGGGAAGCTTCTGCCTTGGCCACTGTGAGCACCGTAAACCTACAAATAGCCCCTAAACTTCAACATTCATTGAAATGGGTTAGTTCATACCAAATGAAAACTTATTAGTACTCCTATGAAATACTTAACCATGCTAAAATATGCAATCTAAATAGAACAAAGATAATTAAATGCATGCATATAAAAACATAATCAAAACTTCATTTCATTGTGGATTGGTGCTATTGTGGAAAATAGCCCTTTCCCAACCCTTGATAATGAAAAGGATGATGATGGACAAAATCAATTCTCAGTTTAAGAGAATGACTTTGCATAAAGATTGTGAAGGATTTGATGAAGAATTAAGCCTTTGATTTATAGATTTTCAAGTGCTAAGAGTGATCAAGAGGGAGCAATGTGGGATCAAAAACAAGCCAATGAAAATAGGCCACTTGTCAAATTGTGATAGCTTGGAGGAGTGTGCAAGATTTGGGAAATGTGCCCAAGAGGGAGAAATTCAAATTTGAATTTAAGAGTAAATGTTGAGTTTGACTTGTGCAAGGGACATGTAAGATCCATGTAAGAGCTCATAAATGACTTGTTGGATGTACATGTCCACTTTTTTTTGAATTCAAACTTGAGGGAATATTCCTCAAAGATGCCATGTTGATGGAAAATGCTGATTTTATAAATGAATAAATTGATTTATTTGTGCAAGTGGGATTATCTAGAGGATGTGACATACATTAGATTAGATTTAATCAGGATTAATTATCTAGGATGATGATTTGGATGTTTTGACTTATTTGATTTAAATAATTTGATTTATTTAAATCAAAAGGGATGGGAAATGACTTTTGAGATTTTAATTAGATAAAGTTTGATTTATTTAATTAAAGGATGATGTGAGCCTTTGATTTATTTAAATAAATAATCTTAGGACTAAAGACCTGATTTGCCTAGTGAATGGATTTGTTGTGTTTGATTTATTTAATGAATGGGCGAACGTGAATTGGGTGCATGATGTTAATTTCACGTGTCTACAATTTTCCCCTCTTTGAAGTAATGTATTTGTTGCATTGGTTCAAAGAATAAACTTGCCGCGATCAAAATTTAAAAAATTTCTAATATTTTTTATTGCCCCAATGGAAAGAAGTACACTGGTACATTGCCCCCTCAAGAGATTGACCGAAAAGAGTCAATTTGAAGGTTGATCTCACGATAAAGAGGTTCAAATTGGATGGTTATGGATGATGATGCAAATGAGATGGTTTTAAGATGCTTAGAATAACAAATCTATATTATACTAAACAACTTAAGTGATGATATGATGTGATGATGGATGAGATGATTTATGCAGATGCTTAGACTAATAGATCTATATTATGATGATGATGTAAATGCAATGCATGTGAAATGATCGATGTTTCCTATTATGTATGATATGGATGATATGTGGTATGCTGATAGTTTTGGATGCAGGATGGATGCATGATGGATGCAGGATGGATGCATTGGTGATGTTATGTTAGTGCGGAAATTAGAAATGAGATGATTACAAGATGATCCAACAAGTCCATGATCTGACGAGACTTTATTAGAGATGATGATGATGATTTGCTTATCAAGGATTGGGATTTCAAAAGGGCTACTTACCTTATGTTTGATAACACATGAAAGTACGATGCATCAAGGTATAAAGAACCAGGATGGCATTGTACCTGGTGCAATGGAATTTGACGCAAAAAATAGATAGGAGTATTCGTGTTCACAGTTAACATATGGAAACCTTGCTAGGAAGTACCTAACAAAGCAAGTATTCACCAAGTTATTTAACAAGAATGTCTAGCAAGCACAGAAAATAAAAGGATAATGATCATTGCCCATTCCTATCTCTCTAAATCCTTTGTTCAGATATCATCGAGAGGTCCTTGGAATGAGCGCAATAATATAAATCAAAAGACAAAGACCATGTACGCAAACAATTTAATTTTCTTCATACCTTCAGCCAGAGGGATGTGTTTTGATAGGATAACAATCCAAGTGATATCCAAAAATGATGCCCATTGTCGAAACGATATATCTTAGGACATGCATTGTATATGATGATGATGGTTTGATAAGTTCATTGATAGGCTATCGATATAAGGTTGACTGACATGTTTGAAAATGATCAAGATTTTCATTTTGCATTTAACGGTTTGTTGTTTGCTTTTGATTGAAGATTGATTTTGTTGATTGTTGTGATTGTTTCTGTTTGTTTTGCCAAAGGATGAAGGTGATGATTAGTTTATGATGGATGATTGATTATTTCGAGTGAGAGCGAAATGAGATGGATGGATTTTTTCAAATATTTGGATGTTTTTGACATTTTTGGAATGTTTTGAGGCTGTTTTTGGTATTTTTGGTTTTTTCAAATATTTTGATTTTTTATTTTTTCAATGTTTTAGGGTTTTCTAAGATTTTATGGATGTTTTTGGATTTTGTGTTTTTTCAAATGTTTTTGGATTTTGTGTTTTTTGAATGTTTTCGAATTTTGATGTTTTTGGATTTTGATGTCTCGAGGGCTGATTAAATACTAGCCTTTCCTATGTTGAAGCTCAGAGACGATGTAGTTCGGATCTAGTGTTTTTTACTCTTTTCTAACTTTTTGAGTGTTTTTTGGATTTTTCTATTTTTTTGATGTTTTTGTATTTTTCGCTTGATTTTGATGATTTGGATATGGATGTGTCTATTTTGGATTTTGTTGAAAACCAAGCTAAGGTTGATTGATCGGATCAATGGATTGATGATGATAACATTGTTGAGGATACACAACAATGCAAGGATAGTGTTAAGCAATACAAGGATTGAGATGTTGATGGGATTGATGATGATAACATTGTTGAGGATGCACAACAATGCAAGGATAGTGTTAAGCAACAAAAGGATTAGGATGGATATCCCAAGATAATGGATTGATTGGATTTTGATCGATCGGGATTGATGAAGTTTGGTTTGGAACAAAATTTTCAATGATTTGATGTGACGTTTGACGTGAAAATTAGATGCGACTGATAGTGACTATTTGGGATTGGTGTTTGATGAAAAATGAAGCTTGATAAGGAACATCTTCTTGTCAAAATATGCCATGGGCTAGTGATTTGAATTTTTCTCACAAGTGGTGGACCAATTTTATTTCACATTTGCCAATGTTTGGATCACCACATAAGTTGGAGGATATAGATCAAGATTTATTCCCGAAGCAAGATGTAAATATCTACCCCCAGTGTCTAGCAATGTACGGAATGCCATGGGTGGATGCTCGGGTAAGTGTATGGATGGATGGATATCGTAAGCATGAAAAGGATGCCAAGGATTATCTTGCGATAAGATAAGGTGTTCAGATAAAGGATGCTCATTTGGATAATGCTTCATAGCTCAGATAATGCTGCATAGGATAGGATCAATGAAAATGGCCCATGTCAAGATGTTTACCATAGGCAAGCATAAAGTGTGCACCAAACTTTCATCAAGATCAAGATAATTTGGATGATGGATGTAGATGGATGAAAATGGATTGGATAAATGGTGTATGGATGAGTAGATTTATTATGGCTGAGATGGATGGAATGCTCGATTTATTATGAATGGGATGAGGTGCTTTCACCTAAAGTGGCACACGTACATGATTGATTCTACTCATGATGCCTATTTTCCAGGTTTTCATCATGGTCTTGCCCAAAGCACCACCGTAGTGGTTTTCAATAAAGGACAATTTTTTTCTCTTTACTATTTTCATTACTTTTCCTTATTTCTTTGGATTTTCATTTTTTATTTTTATTTTTTGGTTTTTCTAAAAGATCTTAAACTCATGTTGAATCATAAGGTGTTGCTGATGTAGATTCCCCTGTCATGATGTTCCATTGATAGCCTGCTTGAAGAAGTTGCTTTACTAAGATACGTGCACTTGAATGCAACTTTTAGGATTCTTGATTTGCTTTATTGATATCAGGGTTAACTTTGTCTTTGTGCGCACATTACGATAGAGTTCCTTTGAAATCCTTATGATGAAGGGTTGTTGCCAATACATTGTCAATTTAAGGATTGGATATCATGGGTGGAGGTGTGGATGGTGTGTGTTTAGGGATAAAGGATGGATTGGTTGACAGTTTGCAACTTTTGACTCTCTAAACTTGGGAAGATGAGCAATGATGGGTGGATACCAAGGTGTGCGTGGAATTAGGACCAACTGCTTGATACACTTTGTACATTGCTTGAAAAACCTACTTTTTCTTTTGTGGACATTTTTGATGGATACTTTTCCCTTTTTTATTTTGCCCCATAGTTTCTTTGACTAATGGAGTTTGATAGGGATGATCTCTCTTTGTATGTTTTGGTATCCATGTGTATTTTATTTGTCTAATATGCTTCTTAGCTTGTTTTTCTTTGATAATGTTCTTCGTAATTTGATTCAAATCTTTCTTTTGACGTTGGTCCCAATTCATGGATGGGGTGATGGGTGGATGAAGATTCATGGCATGGCTGGTTGTAGTATTGGAAATGGTTTCACCATAAAAATTCTTCATGCCCCCTATGTTGACACTTTCTTAAGATGAAGTTGCCCCCAGTATTGTGGAAGTAGTACCTTTGTTCTTTGATTCTTCTTGTTCTGAGATGTCTTGTTCGATAAGCGTTCTCTGATAGATAGCCAATGTAGATGACGTTAATTCAATTTTTTGTTCTGCTAACTCTAAAATATCTTGTTCCATCTTACCTATTTCCTTGAGTGGATAATGTTGGATATCCACATACATGATGTCCTCAGTCTAAATTTGGGATATATCGGATACTATTGTTGACAACTCTGTTTGATTATAGGAATCAATAACCTGCTCTTTTTGTGTAATAATATTAGGAGTAAAGGAATCATGTTCTGAATGAAGATCGTCTATGTGTCCCTCTAAAGAAAGCATATCATGGGTAGATGGAGTAGTATGTGCTACACGGATATGATCATCTTACATAGATAGGAGAGTGTCTATTAGATTATAGTAGTATCTTGAAGATACAAATTCTTGATCTTGAATGATTTCGGAGTTGCTTTCATCATGCTTTGGATCAAGTTCTTGACATGGGTCAGTTTCAAAGGATCAATTTCTTACAAAGGGTTCTTGGATGTCGTCATTAGGCATGGTAAGTGGTTCAATATCCTCAAGTGTCGAGTTCAGGGTTCCTTCAGTATCTGTAACCATGAGGTCGAAGGTTGTCAATATGTCTTGGAAAGGACCATTGCTATACCTTGGTGAAAGATTTTGATTATGCTTTGGAATAAATGTTTGAGATATGTCCTCTAACTCATAAGGTGATGTAGAGACATTTTCAACATGATCACAAGTGAACGAATTGTGCATTATGTCAATAGGATCAAATAATCCTAACACTCCTTGAAAGAGATCACTAAAAAGTGGATTTTGATGTATGGTGAGTTGATCATCAGATGGGGTGGAAACATCTTCAAGGTGCTCATTGATGGAGAGATATTGAACATTGTTTTCAACAATTGTGGCAAAGGGATTTCCAATGTCTTCAACCATAGGGTCAAATGATGTTGACATTTCTTGAATTGGATCATTGTTGGTTGGTGGATTTTGATCATGATTGAAAAGTGACCCTTGACATATGTTGATTTGATCTTTGGATGAAGTAGACATAATTTCAAGGTGCTCAGTGATGGATTGATCTTGATCCTTGTTCTCAATAATTGTCATTTTTTGTGTTTGTGCTTGTGTTTGTTGGGTAGCTTGAGAGGCTTGGGCAGCTTAAGAGGCTTGTTACACATGTTGAGCTTGTCTTGCTTGTTGTGTGGCTAGATATTGTTGGATGGCATTTTGGTAGGCTTGGTGAGCTTTTAGCGCAATGTTATATTGTCTTGTTGTGTTTGGTTTTGGTGGTAGTGGTGGTGGATTTGGAATTGTGTTGGATGTAGTGATGAGTGGTTGAGATACGCTTGGAGTGATCATGAGGGTTTGACATGTGATGGGCATGATAGGGGTGGATGGAGTGATCAAGGTGATAGGAATGGTCAGAATGACCAAGGTGATAAGTCCTTGGGAGACCATATTTTGATTTGTCAGGATTGATGTTGTCATTTGATTAGATACCATCTATTGGTGCGATGTCAATGGAATATTCAAAAGATTTGATGTGATCACTTGATTGGAGTTAGGTGGATTGATTTGGATGGAGTGATTGGTGTTAGGTAAAGGGGGAATCCCTAAACCAAGAAATGATGTTGATATGGGTAATGGTGGTGGAGATGCCTCTTGGCGCAATGAATCAACTATTTTGGTAAGTGTAGCAATTTGATCTCGCCAAATTTGTTCTTGATTTCAATCTTGACTTCCTTGATATAGTTGATTTGGATTTTGTTTAAGTAGATTTGGAGTGTGTACTTTTGTTTTATTTTGGACAATTTTTTGATTTGGGATGACACTCAGATTTGGCATGATAGGTTTAAATTGAACATTGTTGTGATTGGGAATCATATTGCCTTGATTTAGGTAACTTTGATCTTGCATGGTGTTACCTTGACTTGGAGTTGTTAACATCGTGTTTGTATTTTGAACAATATTCGTATGATTTGCAACCATATTTATCCCAAAAAAATTCGGATTCATGTTTTGAAAACTTGTACTTGGTACATTCTCGTTGTTCATTTGAAGGCTCATGCATTGATTGTTCAATTGGAAAACTTGTAGGTTTGGATTTAGATCTACAATCAAGAAATGTGTTCCAATCTTTGATTTGGGAATACTCACACTTGTTGTGCCATTGATATTGGTAGAAGGTAATGATCCCATGTATGGATTGTATAAGTGTGAGTTTTGATAATCAATTGGTGTTTCAAGGTTTTGAAAGTTTAGTTGATTTGGACTACTCATGATGTATGGATCAAGTCTATATTCCATGTTCTTCTTGTCTTTTAACCTTGTTGCAAAAGTGACCTCTAAGGTTCTTAGGACCAATGACGAGATGAAGGATGAAAAGGGGTAAATGATATGAGTGTTGAATGTTTAGGGTCTTTGGATCAATGCTAGACTTAGGGTTTGATTGGATAATGAACTTGTAAACCCTAAGATGTCAGATGTGATCTTAGGATGAATTTGTCCAAATGATTGCTAATTTAATTAAATGTATGAGAAAGGATGCATTCCCCTACACCTAACTAAACAAGGTGATTTTTATTTTGATGATTTATCCAAGTCTAGAATGATGTTTCCAAAGATCTAAAGTCATTTTGGTGGGATAGGTTTTGATAAATGTTTGATTTGATCTAGGTAAATGAACCTAAGAAGGACTTGTTTACTAGACCAAGATAGTGAAGAACATGTCTTTCTCTAAGAGTAATTCAAAATCAAAAGATCAATGTTTGCATGAAAACCATAAGATCAAAAGATATCAAGCACATGTGTAGGGTCTAATTGATTCAATCTTTGCTTAATGGATTTTTTTTACCACAAACACACTCTTGATTAGGTTTTCAACTGAATGTCCAATGTCCTAATTCCCTTTCATCCCACAAAGTGCATTATGCAGAAATCAAGGAAATCAAGGCAAAGGTTGCCTTAAGTTGACTTTAGTAGAAGCAAATTGAGATGAAATCCAAATGTTTAGAATCCTCTAAGGATAAAAATCCCAAGGACAAGAAATAACATGTGAATTTTTTCAAGGATATTTTCCTCTCCTAAAGGGTTTGCAATTTTGATGATTCATTGAACATTTGTTTGCAAATGTTTTCAAATAAAGCACTATGTTTTCAAACCAAGAACAAGTACAAACCCTATGGATGTGTAAGGCAATATTTGTTGGATTCCCACTTGGACAAGTCCAACTACGCTTATCTTTAGCGAATGGTTAGATGCTTGACCACTCTGGTTCCCCTCCACGGCTCATTACCGCCAATTAGGGCAGCCAAGCATTAACACCCATGAAACTCCCATGGCATGCTTTCCATTTCTGCTAAAAGATCGTAAAAGTGTGGGGCGGATTTAAAATGACCGTTCTTGCACCAAAAAATAGATTAAAGTATTTTGAAAAATTCTAGCACATCAGTACTAGTAAGGACTTTTCGTTCGTGGAGATTGACCCATACAACAAGAGTCCCCTTTCGGATCCATCTTGTTGGAATCAACCGTGTGTGATACTAGTGTTTCTTCCAATACCCACATTACATCCTGGCTGGAAATACTCTTGGCTTTAGAGTGTTACCGATTGATTCATTCCCTTGGGTGACTACTTTTTCCCCAAGGCAGACCCTCTAGGATAAACAAAAGCGAGTAAAGACAAAATTCATAACTCAATCAATCTTTGATGGCAACAAAGAGAGAATATACACGATAATGCCCCCACTCACACTCGCACAAGATTTTGTTCAATTTTAAACCCAAATTGAAGTGTGGAGGCAATCTTTTATGCAACTTAATGTCATCAAAAATACTTTTGATTCTCAAGATCGCCGTGAAGCATGAGAGAAGTGCATATGCCTCTTTAGACAAGATTACTTTGAATAAAAGATTACAAAACATAAAAGACACATGTTCATTTTAAATCCCAAAGAAAATTTGAGTTCTTTTTAGAGCACCAAGATGAAATGTGAAGTTGATCTATTCAATGTTTAATCCAAGAAACAAAATCTAGTAAGTTGTTATCCTAAAGTTCATTTTAGTCTTTGCAAGAAGAAATTGAAAAATTCTTTTTTTAAAACCAAACGAAAATTAGTGTCCTAAGAACGATAAGATAAAAAATTTGCGAAAAGTGTTTAAAACAAACACTTAAGTGTTAAAAAACACTTTAATCTTCCCAAAACATCCTCTTCATTTCTCCTCCTTTCGTTTTCCTTCTTCTACCTTCGTTGTCCTTCATTATCCTTTTTTTCTTTACTTTTGTTTGGCTTTCGCTTCCCTTCACACCTATAAGATGAAAAAGAAAAAAGAAAAGAAAAAATGTGAGATACAGTTACTCAATTAAATTAACTTAAATGATTCCACATAATGACACATTTAACAAGGATCTTGATTTCCAAAAAACTTTAAAACAAATATTAGTCAAAAATAGACAATTTACAAAAAACTTCCCTTTCCCATAATTTGTTCTTTACCAATTAAAATGAGAGCCTTTCATTTTAATAGTACCTTAAGAAGTAGATGGCTTTATCACTATATTGATTTCAACAATAACTATAATATCATATTGAATTCAGCAAGAAAGTAGATTCAATGAATACCATAAGCCATCATTGAAGGTAAGCATATAAGTCTATGAAGTGTATTAATTGTCCTCTAAATCATTTACTCCATTTTTCAATAATAATAATTCATGTCTTATTCTCCCTAAAAATATGATAGTAAATCTATGTTTCGGCCATCAAGATATGTGATGGGATGTCTGGGCTACAGGAGAGCATTAAGCACTCTTCCCCTGCTTTCCTCTTTTTACCTTGTATGACATGCAAAATGTTACTCTTGTTTGCTGTGCAATTCCCAATATCAACACATTTATCTCATACATAAAAGAAAACTTATCTTAGTAAACTACCTTAAGACTTTCCTCCATCGCATGCAATGCAAACAGTCATCCTTAACAACACGAACGGGTCTAACAACATATATTACGAGCTTGGAGAACCCAAATCTAAGAAATTCTTGGCGGTATTTGCATTACGCAGAGCTTAACTCAATGAGAAAAGAACATTCTCCATTGGGATAAATAACATCATTCGAAATAAGGAGATTGATCTAATCGGGAATGACAGTTTCAATAGTGAATCAATATCTATGTGGCCAATTAACACTCTAAAACTATGAGAGAAGCAGCAAAATAAAATAAAAAATGTTAAAGATTATTTGAGTTGCAGACTAGTAGACAACAGTCCATCTTTCCTTGTACCTACACATGTATGCTTTCCATTAAATGATTAATTACTTATAGTTGTTCGAACTGTACCAGCACATGTCTATTGGTAGGTGTAAGGAAAAATCTATAGTTTATAGAAAATTTCAAGTCAATGCATTTGGTAGGTGCGACCACCATCGTTATTCATAGAGACTTTTAAAGCTAAATGAAATTGGTAGGTGTAAAATTAAATTCCATAGAGGCATATGAGGATTTATAAAACTAGATTGTAAGACTGTTAGATTCCTCTGCACGCCTATTGGTGATTTCAAGATCATGGACTTTGCATTCCTATCGATGCACTCAATGAATACAAATGAGAAATTCTTTTAACTCTGTTAGCTACCAATCTCTTCAACTCAGACATCTAATTAGCATGTGAACAGAGAACAAAGAAACTTCAATGTAGATTAGGAGGTGTGAAGCCATCCTTTCATAACCTTTGACCAACATCAACTTTATCTCATAAAGGAAAACGTATCTCCTTTGAATCTGCGTTTTGACAAGATTCTTCGATCAAACTTTATCCTCTAGAATGCATTCATTGGGAGTTTTTCTTTTTTCTTTTTTCGCATAGATGAATCTATTGAAAAGGTAGTATAGGAAATTCTCAAGTAAACATTGTTGACAGGCGAGCAAAGGAGCCAACGAGTAAAGGTTTAAAAAACTTTCGAGCAAATGTAGTTAGCAGGTGTAAAACCAAATCCTTTACCCATGCTTCCTACAACTGCCTCAAATTATAATGGTCAGTTTATAAATGTTAAAGCCAAACGCCCTATCATTTATGATGTTCATCTCTCTAATCATCTGGAAATCACAAACTTCTAGAAAAAGTCACTTATAGGACTATCTACAAAAAGAAATTCTATGAACAAAGACTAGTAAATACACAGCAAAATATTTTGAGAAAGTGATTTGACAGAATACACCACTCTGCAAACATTCAACACTCCTTTCAGCATTCACACTGATAACTAAAAAAATCTACGACGGGAACTCAAAATTTCTCTAAACCCACATTGATTATGCGCCTGAAAGAAAAATCACATAGATCATGTTAAGACCAAAAAGATTCTACAATGGGAACTTGAAATTTCTTTGACATTGGAAACCCACATGACTACATGCTTAGCAAGAATCATATAGATCATGATAAGACCTTGTCTCCACAGTCCATCGAAAATAAGAAATCCAAAGTGACTGACAGCTTAACCTTTGTCAATGTATATTCATTTGATGACGAGGAACAAAGTAAGTCATTATCCTTGGGAAAATGCAAAGTAAAGAAGGGACTGAGCATTCTAGAAAACAAATATAGCAAGATATGTTGATACTGGAGATGGCAGTGGGGCTAAAGAACTAGTCAAGGTAGCAAATTAAGAATTTCCCTCAAAATTTTAGTACACGTTTTCTAGTTTTCTACAATATTTTCAGTCCAAGCAATGTATGCAGAGTGCACCCTAAGTGTTTTACAAAAATTCTTTCATAATATTTCAATTGATAAAGATACAGAAAATTGAATGACTAATAATAGAAAACTAGTATGTAAGAATCTTGAGGAATGCATGTTTGCAAGTTATACAAATGGGTTGCAGTTCAAAGCAAACAAAATAGGACAAATAAATGAAAAACATTACATAGCCCTCCTTCTAGCGCCATTATGTGAGCACCGTAAACCTACAAATAGCCCCTAAACTTCAACATTCATTGAAATGGGTTAGTTCATACCAAATGAAAACTTATTAGAACTCCTATGAAATACTTAACCATGCTAAAATATGCAATCTAAATAGAACAAAGATAATTAAATGCATGCATATAAAAACATAATCAAAACTTCATTTCATAGTGGATTGGTGCTATTGTGGAAAATAGCCCTTTCCCAACCCTTGATAATGCAAAGGATGATGATGGACAAAATCAATTCTCAGTTTAAGAGAATGACTTTGCATAAAGATTGTGGAGGATTTGATGAAGAATGAAGCCTTTGATTTATAGATTTTCAAGTGCTAAGAGTGATCAAGAGTGACCAATGTGGGATCAAAAACAAGCCAATGAAAAGAGGCCACTTGTCAACTTGTGATAGGTTGGAGGAGTGTGCAAGATTTGGGAAATGTGCCCAAGAGGGGGAAATTCAAATTTGCATTTGAGAGTAAATGTTGAGTTTGACTTGTGCAAGGGACATGTAAGAGCCATGTAAGAGCTCATAAATGACTTGTTGGATATATATGTCCACTTTTTTTTGAATTCAAACTTGAGGCCGGAATATTCCTCAAAGATGCCATGTTGATGGAAAATGCTGATTTTATAAATGAATAAATTGATTTATTTGTGCAAGTGGGATTATCTAGAGGATGTGACATGCATTAGATTAAATTTAATCAGGATTAATTAGATAGGATGATGATTAGGATGTTTTGACTTATTTGATTTAAATACTTTGATTTATTTAAATCAAAAGGGATGGGAAATGATTTTTGAGATTTTAATTAAATAAAGTTTGATTTATTTAATTAAAGTATAATGTGAGCCTTTGATTTATTTAAATGAATAACCTTAGGACTAAAGACCTGATTTGCCTAGTGAATGGATTTTTTGTGTTTGATTTATTTAGTGAAAGGGTGAATGTGAATTAGGTGCATGATAATTTCAAAACCAAGCTAATATTCAACATGCATATGAAATAAATCAACATGCTTCATGATGCAAATAAAAACAACAAAGGATTAGATAAACTAGTTGAAAGCATATAATGAAACATGAAGTAAATCATCTCATATTGGATTGATGCTATTGTTCAAAATATCCCTTTCCCAATCCTTGATAGATAAGCTAGATGATGAAATGCCTTGATGATGATGGAGTGATGGTGGGAAAAATCAGTTCTCCAGAAGAGAGTGACTTTACATGAGTGATTGTGGAGCAAGTTGTGGAGAATGAAGCCTTTGATTTATAGATTTTCAAGTGCTAAGAGTGATCAAGAGGGAGAAATGTGGGATCAAAAACAAGCCAATGAAAAGAGGCCACTTGTCAACTTGTGATAGGTTGGAGGAGTGTGCAAGATTTAGGAAATGTGCCCAAGAGGGGGAAATTCAAATTTGAATTTGAGAGTAAATGTTGAGTTTGACTTGTGCAAGGGACATGTAAGAGCCATGTAAGAGCTCATAAATGACTTGTTGGATGTATATTTCCACTTGTTTTTGAATTCAAACTTGAGGGAATATTCTTCAAAGATACAATGTTGTTGGAAAATGCTGATTTTATAAATGAATAAATTGATTTATTTGTGCAAGTGGGATTATCTAGAGGATGTGACATGCATTAGATTAGATTTAATCAGGATTAATTTGATAGGATGATGATTAGGATGTTTTGACTTATTTTATTTAAATACTTTGATTTATTTAAATCAAAAGGGATGGGAAATGACTTTTGAGATTTTAATTAAATAAAGTTTGATTTATTTAATTAAAGGATGATGTGAGCCTTTGATTTATTTAAATGAATAACCTTAGGACTAAAGACCTGATTTTCCTAGTGAATGGATTTGTTGTGTTTGATTTATTTAATGAATGGATGAACGTGAATTGGGTGCATGATGTTAATTTCACGTGTCTACAGCCACTAATGCCAATGTTTGTGGAAGTATCTAATGGTCATCAGGTAGAAGCCACTTCAAGCACTCTCATGGAACAATTAACATTGGTCACCCCACAATCTATGAAAATGCATCCTACCACTCAAGAAAGCACATCGAGTTTTTCCTCGATGGTGAAAAATATCATTGATATGAAGGATCTCATGTGAACTTTCACTAATGAGTTGGTCATTATCAAATGACAGCAAGCGATACCTTTGAAGTAGACCACTCAAGCCTATGGTGGAGGGAAGCCATCTTATCAACAAAATTCATATTAAGGATCCTATATAGGAGGAGTTCAACAGACATCATTAGCAAATCAGATAGTTTTGACCATCACACTATTGCAGATAGTCAAGAATATCCCAAGTAAAGAGATAGTCCTAGGCCAGAACAATTTGGTGGTGATGGAGCTTCTAAAATTTTGATGAATTTTATCATTCCCCATGGGTCTAACCTACCTTTCAAAATCCTTATCCCCATGTTTGAGTAGGGTTTTTCCTTTGAAAACCTTCGATCTTCTAGTTGCATATTGACCTACTTAGTCAGTTACTGACACATTAAGTCATCTATTAAGCCATTGTTCTTGTCTTGCATACTGGCCCCTTTTGTTAGTGTCAATCACTAAGTTGGCCTAGTGACCTTAATTATTTTGTAACATCGGGGTCTTTAGTTTTCCTGATGAATTAAAGCTTAACTCATCTACCTGAAAGGGTCATTTCATCATTAGATTAACTGAGACCCTTTATTTAATGCTAACCCTATCCCCTATATACAAATTTAAAGACTCGAGAATATGGGAAAATATCTTGATCATACCTTGCTAGCTCATGGATGCAAGATGCCAATAGGTTATTTAGTGCAAGAGCAGTAAAATGAGGACGCATGTCTTCATATTGACATGGGGCCTAGTCTCCACTATTGAGCTTATGTTTTGTGGTTCTAAACCGACAGCCAAGATCAAACACTAGGGATAATCTGAGCCACTCCCCACTGGCTAACTAGAAGAAAGTGCACATCTATTAATGGTCATGAGGTTAGCAACATCATGAAATGTGCCCCCAAGCCACTCAGTCTATGAGACATACAAATCTTGTTGATAGGGAAGTTGTCATCTGAGATGGGTTAATTCTATTCACCGAGGATAAGGCAATAGTGCCATGTTGGATTTCAAATTTAGTTAGCTTAAGGAAAACTGTTTGATTCCCCATCTCTTCAAGACATCAACGGATAGTATTTAAAGTTGGAAAATGGCACATGATACCCATTTTGTTTTGCAACCAGTGAAGCATTAATGGTTTATTTCTTGCAAGTGTGATTAAGTTGATCTCAATTCGTTTTGAAACATAAATGTTGGTAATCATGAAGTGTGATCTATGGATTTCCATGCAATTGGGAATTAAATGTTGATAGTACATACACCAACGAATTGCTCAGTTTGTGCATGTGTTTTGCTAAACATTGATTATGGGTGCCATCATTTCACATGATAGATACAGAAATAATAACTGCTATTCATGCCATTCACACTTAGCAGTTAGAAGGTTTCTTTTTGAGACAAGGTGAGTTTGAGCAATTGTCAAACAAAAATGAGTGAACCAGTGAAGAGGTCTATTAATATAAGCTCTCAGAAACATGGTTTTGGTATACCAAAATCTTCCTCAACTTCCAAAGACAATGTTCCTACTGGAAATCCATGTTTCCACCCACAAGGTGTAGCCAGTGATTACAATTTCACAATACTACTAATTGGGAGTTCAAAGATAAAGGAAAAGAACTAGTGCACTTCTCTATTGAGGAAAGAAAAAAAATCGGGTATGGCCATGGCTCGTTCAGGTGCCAACATTCACCCATTGACCTTAGAAATAGCCTATCTAACACTGAGATGGAAATAGACTCCAAGTATCGATGATATCTTGATACTCTAGGGAAACTCTAGCCTCGAGTGAAGAGATCTTGCCTGTCACTCTGTTGGCAGTTAGGACCCCAAGCAGGTGGACTGGCATTGTGTTGTGTAAAGACAAGGATGAGGAGGAAGTCGAGGTTTCCTATCATTCCCTGACAATGACTCAGATTAGGAGTGTGTATCATGGTCTTGGAACTAGTAAAGGTAAGGTGATTGGACGATAAAGAATTGCCATGTGGGATGGAAAATTTTTGTGTTGATATATTACAGCGGTGGGTGGTATCTTCTTTGGCATACATGAATATTATGTTTTGGGTCTGGTGTTGAATGTGCACCCTCATGGTGATGTGGAAATTTGATTTGGTGTGTACCTGGTGGTAAAGGGAAATTTTGGCAGGTCTTTGCATTTTCCCTTTTATATGGCGGCTACATTTTTTCTTTCCCCATGTTCAATGTGTCCTGCAAAATCATTACATGGGAATTTTTAAATGCAAATAAAATAGAGTATGAAATGAGTTTTTGTAATGAAATTGCATTTGAGCCTAAAGCTTGTTTTCTCCCTTATCCTATAAAAGGGAGTTCAAGGCTCATTTGAAGGGGGCTTTTAGGTTATAATTTTCAAATATCATGCCTGATACAAAAAAGGTAAAAAATAGAAAAATACTATAGAACAAACTAGTAATTTTGTCTTGGGTTTAGGACTTTTCATATGAAAATCTTAAATGGTTATGAATAAATTACTAACATTGAAAGTAATTTTATATATATAGTTCATGTACTCTTCTTTGCAAATGATTTTGTAAATTATGGAATATAATATCAAGTATATTTGTTCCATTTTTCAGTTATTTCATTTGAATACATGCCTTCATTTTTTCTTTGGTTCAATGAATCAATTAATTATTTAAATGAGGTCATGGATTTGTCGTGGTTGGCTGAGAATTTGGTAAGAAGTGAGTTTCCATAATGCAAGTCTTTCTAGAAATAGTCCATAATTGTTAGCTTCAAATAATGTCTTGATGACAAGTCGTAGTATGTATGACTCTATCACCCAATTGATGAAGGCACTAATATGTTTGTCTCAGTATTTGCATCTTTGCTAGTATTAAGGTATCGAACTACTGATTTGGGGTTAGAACACAAATATCTCAAAATCCATTTATGATAAAGCATGGGTGTATGAAATCTTTCTAGTTCCTAGTAGATTAATTTGAGTTACTTAAAGATTAGCCAACTTTTGAGTGAATTATGTTATTTACTGATGATAGGAACTTATCTATGGTTTAATTTGTCACTCATCAATATTTTCAAGCTAAATAATCCTTAGGAATACCCTCCTTGGTCTCATAGAGCCTAAAGTGTAGAAGATATCAGTATCTGACAGAATCTTGTGAGTTGGCCATTCATTTTAAGGGATGTTGAGTATAGGAATTGGCTGTTCCTTAGAGATTCCTAAGGTGCATTAGAAAACACCAACAAAATGGAAAATTTGTTGGGGAAATTCTCATTCTCCAAAGCACAGATATAAAATGTAGAGTCAAATGGTGATGTAGATCTAGACATATTGTTCATATATTGTCAAATTCTTCAACCTAGTATATAATCTAAGTGCAATAGACATTGAAGGATCTAAACATGACTATTGTGGAAGATAGCCTAGAACACATTCTATTTGCAAAAGAAACTTCATCCCATTTGAATTTTAGCCCTCTAAAAGGAGGTGGTGACTCTGACTCAAAAGAACCTACTAAATCATATATCAATCTTTCGGATCTATGACATTGATGATAAATGACACTACATTACTGCAAAATTTCTAAGTATTCTTATAGAATTTAAGAAAATTTTGTGTATATTATAGATATATCAAGATAATTTTCCAATTCTTGATGTGTAAATTATTCCCTAATAGGTGATTTAGCACTAGATGAGGGAATATTTGGTAAATTTTAGCATGCTTTGTTAAGATATATGCATGAGGGTAGAAGAAGCATGTTGTATTGTTAGATCTTAGGAAACATTTGTAAAGAATACTTATGTTGAGTGCTTAGGATCACATTTGTAAAATGGATTGAGACATTATTATATAATTGCATAATATATTTTAATTTCCTTTTCAAGAACTGGGGCTGAATTTTTAATTTATGCCATTTGGTATAAATATGGACAAAAGCATACACAGTGAGCAGTCCTTGTCTCATCAAGGTAGCTTCAGTACTGATAGGTATAGAGCTATCAGTTTTGACAATATTTGTGGTTATCCAAATATTGTACCATCAAATATTAGGGAAAAAATTCCAAGGTTCAATGGTGAGAAGTCAAAATTAACAAATAAGCATGTGCAATAATTTGTTGATATGATGGGTGATTATGAAATAGATTTTGAAGATGTGGTGATGAAACTGTTTGTTCAAACACTGAAGGAGATGCGAGAGACTGGTTCTCCTTTCTACCTTTGGAATCTATACATTTTTGGAGTGACCTTAAGGATTCTTTCATAGAGCAATCTGGAAAGAGAATCAACCTAAGTATTGTAGGCAGAAATTTCATGGAGATCTTTAAAGATAAAGAAGAATCGATCCCTACTTTCAACCTAAGATTTGTTAGGGTTATAAGGGAAATCCCTGAACACATAAGGTCAAATGATGCAGAATGTTTGGTTAATTACTTGGGAGAATTGATAGAAAAATGAGTTTCCTATTGAGGGATAAAGAGCTTGACACCTTACAACAAGCTTATCAATAGGTTGAAACATTGAGAATAATTTGAAATACTCAATTATGAAGAAAGCTACAATGGTGAGCACAACCAGCTCTAGTAGTACTCAAGCAATTGAACCAAGGAAATTAGAAGGAAAAGATCATTGTCAAGAAGAGGAGCTTTTAGATGTCATGTCTGCAATACTCCCTAAGGATGCAGAGAAAGAGCAAACATCAGCTTCACATCAACCTGGGATAGGAAAGATGGACCCAATGTCTTCTATTGGGAAATTGTATGAAATAAAGAGACATGTAAATGAGTCATCATATGACTTGTTTGCAAGATTCTTGGATTTTTTTATGGATGTTCCCATGAGGTATAGGGCTAATGAGTTAATGTGTATAATTTTTTTTTGTGAAGCCTACATATTAGGGTCAAGCCAATGGCCTGAAGACTTGAGGCCTCAAAGTATTGATAGAGTAGTAGAGTGGATAAATATTGTGGAAAATGTGAGCATAATCTTATGCCCCAAGTTGTTTCCCAAAATATGTGAAATAGTTGTCCTATTGAGGTAGATCAAAGGCTAAGGTTGACAAAGGAAGAAGAAGCATTAGAGTTAGAACAAACCACTGTAGAATACTGTCATTTCACAAGTAGCATAGAAGTAAATGCATATAGTGATGAATAAGAAGAAGAAGTAGAGTGTGACACCAAGGAGGTTATATCCAATTGTCTCCCTTGGGATGTTATGAACCAAAAGCCAACACAAGAAGTACAAGATAAAAGTCCACAAATGAATCCTGCCAAGAATAACCTTGTGTTAGTGAGTGAGGGGAACACAATTGATCTCAAGGATGGAACACAAGTAAGGAATCAAAATGAAGAGACTGAGTTTGAGTAGTTTTCAATTGAATATGATTCCACTTATGAAGTAGAGATGGAATCATTGGCTTCTAACAATGGATATGTTAATAGCCTTGAAGGGATCTGCTTTCTAAGAATTGAATAGTTTTCCTCATGTGAAGAATTCTCTAAGCATGGATCAATTTTCATGAATACATTTGATGAAGAGGATAGTGAATGTACTTCCCTCTACTCCTCAAGAACTTACTACACTGACTCTAAATGCATGGAAGACCGAAGCCATGGGGATCCTCAAGATAAGAATGATCAGATACATCCAATTATGTCAAAGATATGGAAAAACTCTCTATTTGATGAACTTACATTTGAGAATGAGGATACAACAAATGATTCTTATTGGCATAGAAGTAATCCTCTATTTGAAGAAAATATTGGTGAATTTTTTTCAAAAACTACTAGCACTTATGATGAGAAAGACATAAGTAGAGGTCGGGATGATACTAATTTTGAAAATGTCATCCCTAATTTCATCTTTTCCAATTGGAGGAAAAATCTAGTGACATAAGCAGTGTAAAGATTATCTCCAAACATGGGGCTAAATAGGTTGTCTATGATGAGCATGGTTGAGTTGGTCCATAGTTACTAGCACCTAAGGATGGAAGTGTCTCAGGAAATGAAGGAGGTAATGATTGTGATGACAATGTTGAATATGACACTCTTGTTAAGGGAAATATGAGTGTTTAGGATGATTCCTTCGTACTAATTAGTCATATGCCTACAAAGATAGTTGAATTAACACTTTTTCATGATTTGTATGGTAATGTGGGCCATAAATCTAAAGAAATTTTTCTCTTTAGTAATCAAAAGGGTGATCAAGCTAAAGGGATGAATGCACTATATGACGTCACAATTGAATTTTTTGTAGATGCTCCTTACCTCATGGATTTAACTTTGGAACTTCTTTTACCACTTGAGGGTAATCGTCTTAATAAGTAGATAGGGGATCTGCCTGATTCTATATCTCTTTTCCTGATCCTATGATAGAATACTCATATATAAGCCAAAGTGCTTATGAATCTTTCACATTTGATGAGAAACTAGGGGATGATTTAACACTTCATCATGATGTTGAATATGAAAGTTTTACTTTATCAATAGAGTTTTATGAACCTATGATGGGGAGAGATTGGTATAGCAATGCTATTTCAGGCATCAGGGGCATTGTTGATGGTGATCCAACATAGGTAGCTTGGAATTGAACAATGCTCATGTGGACTTATTGTTGATAGAACAAGATAAAGTGTTTCACAGAGGAAAGAATTGACCCTAATTTTTGGGGGCCATAGGCCTACAATTTGAGGATTAAAGGCAATTGTCTAGATGACGCTTCATAAGTGATGTATATTTGTAAATTTTGTACATATGGTTGCTCTGGTTTGTTTGCTTTTGGTTGTGTTTTCTTACCTAGTCCAAGTAAGCTCCTCTTTTGGTCTTCTACTCTAGTCTACTTCAACTTGAGATTTTGTTTCTCGTTATACCCACTAGCGGTATACGTCATTGAGCATGAGTTGCTGATGGAGCCTCTAAAATTTTGAAGACTTTAATCATTCCCCATGGGTCTAACCTACCTTTCAAAAGCCTTATCCTCATGTGTGAGTAGGGTTTTTCTTTTTAAAACCTTTGATCTTCTAATTACGTATTGACTTGCTTAGCCGGTTACTAGTGCATTAAGTCATCTCTTGAGACATTGTACATGTCTTGCATACCAGCCTCTTTGGTTAGAGTGTCAATCACTAAGTTAGCCCAATGATCTTAATTGTTTTGTAAGATTAGGGTCTTTAATTTTCCCAATGACTTAAAGCTTAATTCATTCTCCTAAAAGGTTCATGTCACCATCAGCTTAACTAAGACCCTTTATTTAATACTATGTCGCCTATGTAGATTTAGAGATTTGAGGATATGGGAGAAGATCTCGATCATACCCCACTAGCTCACAGATGCAAGATGTTGGTCGATTTCTTAGTGGGAGAGCAGTGAAATGAGGACATGTGTCTTTATACAAACATGGGGTCGAGTCTCCACTATTGAGCTTATGATTTGTGGTTCTCAACTGATGACCAAGATCAAATGTTAGGGATAATCTAAGCCACTCCCCGCTGGCTCACTAGAAGAAAGTGAATGTCTATTAATGGCCATGAGGTTAGCAAGATCTTGACACATGCCCCCAAGTCACTCAGTCTATGAGACATATGAAGCTTGCTGATGGGGAAGTTGTCATCTAAGATGGGTTAATGCTATTCACTAAGGACAAGTCAAGAGAGCCATGTTGGATTTCAAACTTGGTCAACTTAAGGAGAAGAATTTGATTTGTCATCTCTTCAAGAGATCAACAAATAGTATTTAAAGTTGGAAAACAGTACGTGATAGTCATTTTGTTCTATAGCCAGTCAAGCATTAATGTTCTATTTCTTGCAAGTGCAATCAAGTTGATCTCAATTCATGTGGAAATGTAAACGTTGGTAATCATGAAGTGTGATCTACAGATTTCCATGCAATTAAGAATTAAATGGTGATAGTACATACACCAAAAAATTGCTCAGTTTGTATGTGTTTTGCTAAACATTAATTGTAGGTGCCATTGGTTCACACAATAAATACATAAGGAATAACTACTATTCATATCATTCACACTTAGTAGTTAGAATTTTTCTTAATTGAGACAAGGTGAGTTTGAGAAATTGTTAGACAAAAATGAGTGAATCAGTGAGGAGGTTTGTTCATCTAAGTTCTCAAAAGCATGATTATGGTATACCGCAATCTACCTTAACTTCCAAATTCGATGTTCCTTCTAGAAAGCCCATGTCTACACCCACAAGGTGCAACCAATGATTATAATTTTAGAATGTTGTTGTTGGGGAAGTCAAAGACAAAGGAAAAATACCAGTGCACTTCCCTATCAGGGGAAGCATAAAAATCAAGTATGGGTGTGGCTCCTTCAAGGCTAGTATTCACCCATTAACCTTATAGAGAGCTCATCTAATAGTGAGATGGAGACAAACTCTGAGTATCAATTGTATCTTGATACTTTGGGTCAAACTTTGGCCCCAAGTGTAGAGATATTGTTTGTCCCTCCGCTAGTAGTCAGGACCCCAAGTGGGCGGACTAGCACTATGTTGTGTAAAGAAAAGGATGAGGAGGAAGCCAAGGTTTCCTCTCCTTCTTTGGAAATGACTCAGAATAGGTTTGTGTATCATGGTCTTGCACTAGTAAAGGTAAGGTGGCTGGTTGATAAATAATTGCTATGTGGGATGGAAAATTTCTGTGTTGATATATTACTACGGCAGGTGGTATCTTCTTCGATGTATGTGACTATTAATTTTTGGGTCTGGTGTTGAATGTGCACCCTCATGGTGATGTGGACATCTAATTCGGTGCATACTTCATGGTAAAGGGAAATTTTGGCGGGTCTTTTCATTTTCCCTTTTGGATGGCAATTGCATTTTGGCTTTCCCCGTGTTCAACATGTCCTGTAGAATCATTACATGGGAATTTTGAAATGCAGCTAAAATGTAGTATGAAATGAGTTTTTCTAATGAAATTTCATTTGATCCTAAACCTTGTTCGCTCCCTTATCCTATAAAGGGAAATTCAAGGCTCATTTGTAGGGCGCTTTTGGGTTTCATTTTTTTAAGATCCTTAGGTCTGATACAAAAAGGGTAGAAAATAGGAAAATACCAAAGAATAGACTAGTAATTTTTTCTTGGGTTTAGGACTTTGAATATGAAAATATTAAATGGTTATGAAGAAATTACTAACATAAAAAGTAATTTTATATATATAGTTCATGTACTCTTCTCTGCAAATCATTTTGCAAATTGTGGAATATAATATCAAGTATATTTGTTGCATCTTCAATTGTTTCATTTGAATGCATTCCTTCATTATTTATTTTTTTCAATGAATCAAAAAATTGTTTAAATGAGGTCATGGATTTGTATTGGTTGGCTAAGAATTTGGTAAGAAGTGATGAGCTATATAAAGTGAGTTTTCATAATGCAAGTCTTTCTGGAAATAGTCCATAATTGTCAGCTTCAAATAATGTCTTCATGGCAGGTTGTAGTATGTATGACTCTATTACCCAATTGATGAAGGCACTGATTTTTTTTTCTTGGTATTTACATCTTAGCTGGTATTAAGGTATCAGACTGTTGATTTGGGGTTAGAACAAGGTATGTGCAGGATAATGATCGGCCAAAAAGTGGCAATATTATGGGTATTTGTAGGGTCTGTGGCTAACGACTTTTTTCTAACCTGAAATTGATGAAGCGAAAAGGGTTTTTAGAGGATATTCTCAGCTTTCCAAAAATATAAATTATGCTTTAATTTGAATTTAATAAATAATTATTATTTATTTTCTATTAGAATTAGGACTAAAGTCCTAATCGATAGGCTGATTAAAAAACATCTATAACTTTCAAACGGTATCACATCTTTTGAATCTGAAACATGCATCATATTCTATGCTTCATATACTATAGGATTAAAAAAGGAAAATTTAAATTTAATGAATTTTTGACCAAGTTAAGGTGGTTAGATATACGAGTTTTTAAATTTTTAAAAAGTTGTAATAAAAATTTCATAATTAATTATTTACTTAGAAATAAATTACATAAAAATATGAATCACATCCGGACATGAGTCCTCTAATTATATATAAAATATTATAAAACTAATTATCATTTTATTATGGTTAGGGTGGTTAGACACACACCCACTTCTTATTTTTTCCCTGAAATTTAAGTACTATTGCATTGAAATTTCAAATTTTCACAAAATATATTTTATTTATTTTTAAATAAACCTATTAGTTTAGAAACTACATTCAATTTTCTACAAATTCTATTCTTACATATTTTTGAAATAATATAGATAACTTATTCAAATTTTTACATCAAGTTGCCTAACACTGGTTTTTTTGAATTTTATGCCACTTAAGGGCATGTTTTTTCCATGATGATCCTGCACATACCCTAGTTCACAAATATCTCAAAATTCATTTATGATAAAGAATGGGTGTATGAAATCTTCCTAGTTCCTGTAGATTAATTTGAGTTTGCTTAAAGATTAGCCAAATTTTGAGTGAATTTTTTTATTTAGTGATGAGAGGAACTTATTTGTGGTTCAATTTGTCACTCAAAAAGATTGTCAAGTTAAATAATCCTTATGAATACCCTCCTTAGTCTCACAAAACCTAAAGTGTAGAAGATCTCTGTCTCTAACTGAATCTTGTGAGTTTTCCATTCATTTTAAGGGGTCTTAAGAATAGGAATTGGTTGTTCCTTATAGATTCCTAAGGTGCATTGGAAAACACCAACAAGTGGAAGATGAAAAAATTTTGGTGCTTCCCTTGGAGTGATAGCCATATGCCCCAAAATTTTCCAAGGGGAAATATGCAACAAAAGGTGGCAGAACAAAGAAGCAAGGGCATGCTCCTGAATGTGGATGAGTATGAATCATCTGAAATAGAGAATGCTCATTTTAGAGCATAAATGCAAGGGATGTACCTAGAGTAGGAGTTAGAAATTGCACTCAACCAAGCTTTGTTCTCATGGTTAGAAGAGGAAGAGGTTGTGTTCGCAAATAAAACTTCAATGACTCGTGTTCCACAAATTCAGTTAGATTACAATACAAGATCAAAGAGAAGGCTTATGGGGGAGTACCTACAACAAGCTTTTCCATGACTAAAGCCACATCAATAGTCCCCACATGAGAAGCAGGCTTCATCGCCCACCATCAAACCTTTTTTGCAACCACATAACACACCATTGGTAGAGAAATAGATGAGAAAACACCAAGCCCAATCATGATGGAATGTTTTCTTCTGAAAATGAGAGAAATACAACCATTTAAGCCCAAGGCCCAAACAATCGAGATGCTTAATGTGGTGGAGCAATTGAAGAAAGTGTCTACCAATTTATCATTCTAGGATGTCATATCAATTCCCAAACAAAAGATGATGCTTCAAGAAGCATTAAAGGTGGAAAAACAAAGCCCATAGGCCAATGCGACTTAACCATGCCAACAAAGCAGAGACAATAGATCTGTGCTTTCACCTCAAGCTCTGAAAGCAACATATTATGTAAACAATGTAGGAAACATGAAAGAGAAAGAGGTAACTAGAAAAAATCAAATGCCTTTCTTTCTAACACTTATAGTAGGAGACAAATTTTTGCATAATAATATGATTGGTTTGGGGGCTAGCACAATCGTTATGCCAAAACATGTGGCAGGTACTTTGAAGCTTAGGTATGAACCCCTTAAAAAAGGAACTATGAAACTAGATGGGAAGAAGGTCCTAACTGTTAGTTGGATAAAAGATCAGTTCCTGACCCTTTTTTCCTTGCCAAGCCAAATAGTCACGTAGGAAGTAGTAGTGATAGACATTCTGGACTAGTCTTTCGAATGTGTCTATCAAGATATTTCACTACCAAACTACGTGGATACTTGGCACTTGATTGGTCCCACCTGATATTTTAAACTAAACATGAAGTGAATATGAAGATCTTGTCTAAATTTTTGCATGCCAAACACATTGTGGATGACACAAATATATGTTTTGGGGCT
This sequence comes from Sequoia sempervirens, assembly GCA_007258455.2. NCBI lineage: Eukaryota > Viridiplantae > Streptophyta > Pinopsida > Cupressales > Cupressaceae > Sequoia > Sequoia sempervirens. The sequence goes on along the minus strand of VDFB02270651.1, from coordinate 303,663,263 downwards.
GCACATACCTCTATCTCTCAGTAGGAGAGATATTGTGTGGAAATTCCTGGAGATAAGGAAGATACAAGCGAGTGAACTCCTGAGGAAGAGTGTTGCTCATCCAGTTCATTGATTCCAATCCATTTGGAAACTTCCATGCTATAGGGCTAGGCACCTATGTAATTTTTGATGGTGATCAATTTTTTCCAAGACTATGAAAGATCATGAGAAATCTGACGACCCGTCTGATAATCGTCTATGGACCCTATATTTTGATGGTGCCAGATGCAAAGTTGATTCTAGATTGGGTGTCTAATTAGTGTCTCCAACAAGATTAGAGATCCTAAGAGCCTACAATTTTTAGTTTCCATGCTCCAAAAATGATGTCAAATATGAAGCTTTGGTTAATGGGTTGTTTCTAGCATAGCACATAGGCACAACTAGGATACAATTTTTTGGAAATTCAAAACTAGTGGTAAGCTAGATCCATGGACAATCAGCTACAATGAATACAAGGATAATATTTTACACACATAGGGTATGAGATCTCATCAAGATTTTTGAATCTTTCGATATACAAGTAACCCCTTGATCACAAAATAGTATTGTTGATCAGATGTTTCCTATCGGTTCACAAGTTGAACAACTTTCTGACCTAACAAAGCAGAGCATGGTGAAAATCATTTTCTGAACCTCAATTCCTAACAACGGTCAGAATTGGTGAGTTTTGGGTGACAACATTCAAATTGTTTCCTTCATACAAAAGTTAGGAACAACTTTAGACTATTATTTACCATAGATGGATCTTCCCAAAGACACAAGGAATGGAAAGAAAATATTTTTTTAAGTTTCAAGGGATTATGAAGAGCTTGAAAATGGAAGTGATAGAAAACTAAGATTCAGAAGGGAATTCTCTTGCAAGGACAAGAGAAGGTTGAAGGATTTGTGCTTCAAGTATGGTCTTAGAGTGTACGACCCAGGCATAGTTCAATGTACCATTGACATGGCTGAAGGACCCAAGTTCATCTGATAGAAAGAAAGGTTAGTCAACCTGAAGGGTGAAGCTTTGATAATGTAGGATCTCATCAAGTGGGATGAATCAAAGGTCATATTCCCTATCAGATATTTCACTTGGGTGTCAAATCTGGTCCCATTTTGGAAAATGAATGGCAATATTTGACTTTGTGTTGAATATTGAGACTTAAGAAGGACTTCACTAATAGGCCATTACCCCTCACCATTGATGGAGCATATTTCATAGACTCTAACTAGATCACTAATTTTCTCCTTTTTAGATGGTTCCTCAAAATGAAATCAAGTCTATGTAAAGGAATCTGACCAATCTGGGACGATGTTTACCACTAAGTGGGGAATGTCTGCTTATTCAAAAACACCGTTCAAACTCTCCAATGTTGGTGCAACTTTTCAAATAGGCAATGAACATTGATTTAGAAGGATTGATCAAATAGATTATCTTCATATATCTCAACTACCTAACAGCCAAGGATGATCATTTCGATCATCTAAAATGGGTTTCCCAAAAATGCCAATGGTTTGGGATTTCTTTTAATCTAGAAAAAAGTTCCTTTGAAGCACGTCAAAGAAAGATTCTTAGCTTTACAATATCAAAGGAGGGAATAGTAATAGATTTCAAAAGGGTCTGAACGACAAAGGGGTTGTGATCTTTTTTGGGGAAGATTATTTTTTTCAGTAGATTCATAACAAATTTTGCGATCATTGTGCGACTGATCACCCTAATGTTTAAGAAGAACCCACCTTTCAAGTGGACTTCTGAAGGCACAGTAGCTTTCAAGCAACTAAAGACAACCCTCTCTAAAGCTTCGGCAGTAATTAGCCCTTTTCCATTGTCAAAATTTTAAAGGAATTCTAGGACACTCATTGTCAGTTAACAAAATCACTATTCTCATGGCACACCCTAATGTGCAAGAATACATCAATATAGAAGGGGAAATTATCAATTTCCTTGAGAGCTATTAGTCAGGCTTGGCCTCCTTGAGATCATTATACCCAAAAATTCTTGAGGTTTTGTGGGATTAGGAATGTCACATTTTGCTACCAAATACAGTATTTTCCTAAAGGCTTCAGCAAATTATTACTCACAAGTGGGTGGGTTAACAAAATCAATCAACAAAAACCTAATTGGGTTAATCAATCACATTGGGTCATAATGACAAAGAGATTGGCACAATCATTTATGGGCTACTCTATGGGCAGACCAAATTACCCCCAAGCAGATTTTGAAGGCCTCCCCTTATGAGTTGGTGTACAAAAAAGAGAAGGTGATACCCATTTCCATAAAAGTTTCGACTTTACAACTACTCAAAGCCTTGGAAATTGAAGAAAATGGTGAAATGGAAGTATGGTTGGTAGAAACCCCCAAACTGAAGGAAGACAGAGAAAAGGCTCATGGAGCCATGATCAATCTCCAACAGACAGTCAAGTGTTGTTTTGATGAGAAGACGTCTAACCCAAAACTCAAAGAAGGGAGCTTAGTGCTAAAGTATGATGAACATGCTGCAAAACCAAAGCAACATGCAAAATTTGAAGCACTATAGAAAGGACCTTTCCAAAATAGCATGTGAAAAGAAAATAATGCATACGAACTTGAAGAGATGGAGGGAAACACTTTAGATATACCTGTGAAAGGTATTTATCCAAATATTTTCCCTTAAAATGCAAAAGTTCTTTTAAAAAATTTAATAGTTATGTACCATATGTAAAAAATTTATAAATATTTCAAATTTTTGAGAATAAGCAACCCACAAATAATAGAAAAGAGGTAAAGGTTGTATTATATTATGTTTATCAAAAAAATTATAATATAATACATGTATAGCCTGAGGCTCTGAACTGAACATGAAGCTCTCCCAAGCAAAACCCGAAAGAAGTAGTGAGCAAAAAAGAAGCAAAAGGGAGACAATGAGAAAAAATAGTAAAGATAGGCCTCTAGCCATTGACGACAAAGCAAAAAAGGCTTGTTATTGGGTTCTTCTTCTTCTCCTTCTTTTTTCTTCTTCTTCTTTCCATTTGACGGGTTGCAAGAAAGGGAAAAACACACAACACATGTGGGTCACATAGTGCAGACCTAGGGTCTACTCACCATGAATCTACACCAAGAATTCAAAATGTTTCCTCTAGGTGATCCCCGAAACCCGCTCCACACTGTATTCCCATAGAAGAAAAGTGGTCATTGGCTGAAAGGAGTAGTGGTGCATCTCAAAGTCCAATGTTTGTAAATCAATGAGGAAGGGAAACTAGGGTACGTCTATTCCAAAGTCCACATGCCTGCAGATGTCCATAATGCTTAGGATACCAACGTCAGGGATTGCCACTCACACTATCTCATCAATCCCTTCCATGAGTGAAGTGTCAAACATCTTCTAGCAAAAATCAATTTTCATAGGATTTGATACGTTTAGGTCCAACAGTGATGCCACAAAATGGGAAAGCACATTGCAGTTGCTCTGAAGCTGGTACTCATTAGTAATATAGTTTGTGTCATCTACCCACTTAAATGCTACCAGGTTGAGGGGGTCACAATTCTTCACTAGGCACTTGATTCGGTCACTAGTGACCTCTCTTGCGAGGTAGTTTTGTGGTCTCTATGGAAGGAGCCGAATAGGGGTTCCTAAGCCAGCAGACATTTTGATAAAGCAATGAATTATGGGGGAAAGGGAATAAGTAGAAGGATATCTAACTTAAGAGACTATATGTTTGAATAAATGTTGCAAAATGTGGCATAGCTATATATAGAAAAGGCCAAATGACAAAAAAAAACCAATGGAATGTCTATTTTTAGCTAGATGACAATGGGAATTTTTAAGAAAAAATGAAGCAAGGTAGATAAACCATATAGAGGATCTAATGGAATTCCTTGAGAAATAAATTCAGGCATTGGGAGTAAATTCTCTCATACATTGATTGTTGACATGTTTCCTTCACCATCATCAGTGCCAACTAGTTTACTAATAGGAAAAGACATGGATTAGCACGCTAAAACTCTAACAAATTAATAGGAATGTCTTTTCAAGAGTACCAAGTTGTGTCACCTTAGCAAGTTCCATATGACAAAAAGCACATTTTTCAATGCAATAAATTTATTTGTAAAAGAGGCAATGGGGATAATGTACTAATTCCATTCTCATGGCCTTCTTGGCATTCCCAAGGGATATGGATCTCATGTTCACACATATCACCCCGATGGTAGCATATAATAGACCAATGATAGTGGTGTAGTCTTAACTACATACACGAATTAGAGAATTAATTGCACTAAAAAGTAGGTTTTTCTAAAGAAGAAAAAAGAAAATGATTTTTATCACTTGAGAAGCTCTCTAGATCTTTCTTGTACAATCATGGTAGAAGCATCTACCTCTGGCAGGAAAGTTGTAGTTTTAAATAGAAGACCTGGCTACACTGATGTTTTTGGGTGCTACTCATTCACCAATGCCCCAACACAAGAAGAATATCCATTTGAGCACTGTACAAAAGTTCAACCTGATAAACACATCCAAAGAGAGGTGGTGCAAGACATCATTGACAATTTTTTCAACCCTCAATTGTTGACAAGCCCTAAAAATCTTAGGGAAGGTGCATCTCAAGGGATGTTGGAGCATGAGTTGTCAGAGGGTTTTGCATTTTGGTTCTAGAACAGTGGCCTGTCATAGTTTATGTTTCTTGTGTTCATCCATGCCTAAAGCTAGTTGATGCATGTGCAAAGAGGTTTAACCAAAATACAAAGGTCATTGAGAGTTGTGGCATCAAGATTACCATTTTTTCAATGAAAATCAAATGGATACCTTAGGAGAAGACATGTTTAGGTAGACGAGTTTTTATGAGGATGAGACAAAGGAAAGGCTGCTAAGATGACAGATTTGTTGGCCTATTTCACGTAAGAAATTTAAGAAGGATACACAGTCTGTATTCTCAATGTTGGCTTTGGTTTTCAGCATTGATGATGATGAGGAGGTTAACCCTTTCCAGTTCACCCTAGTCCTCGCACTCAAAAGAGAAAAGGTCTAGAGGTATTATGATTTTGCTAAGGTAATAGCTAGGAATATGAAGATGTAGTTGAAGAACTACAATTTCGAGTCTAAATTCAAATATTCTTCTATCCTAGTTCATTTGTTATTGCATCAAAATTTTGAGTTGCTATGGAGGAATGTACCAGTTTCTAGGATAGATGAAAGGGTTCTATCTAGCTAGTTTCCATATGGACCCCTATGCTTTCAAAAATAGGAGATTATTATTAGTTTGCAGATTACTTTCTAAGGCCAGTGCTCCAGGATTTATTGCCTCGCCCCATTGGCCATTTCTGGGTATGTGCAGGATCATCATGGAAAAAATAGGCCCTTAAGTGGCAAAAAGATTAGAAAAATCAGTGTTAGGAAACATGACGTACAAAAATTTGAATAAGTTATCTATATTATTTCAAAAATATGTAAGAATAGAATCTATAGAAAATTGAATGTAGTTTCTAAACTAGTAGGTTTATTTAAAAATAAATAAAATCTATTTGATGAAAATTTGAAATTTCAATGCAATAGTACTTAAATTTCAAGGAAAAAATAAGAAGTAGGTGTCTGTCTTACAACCCTAACCATAATAAAATGATAATATTTTTTTATAATATTTTATATTTAAGTAGAGGAATCATGTCTAGATGTGATGCATACTTCTTTGTAAATTTTTTCCAAGTAAATAATTAATTATGAATTTTATATTACAAATTTTAAAAAATATAGAAACTCGTATGTCTGACCACCTTAACTTGGTCAAAACTTAATGAAATTTATTTTTTATTTTTTTAATCCTATAGTATGTGAAGCATAGAATGTGATGCATGTTTTGAATTCAAAAAATGTGATACCATTTAAAAGTTATAGATGTTTTTCAATCAGCCTATTGATGAGGACTTTAGTCGTAATTGTAATAGAAAATAAATAATAATTATTTATTAAATTCAAATTAAAGAATAATTTATATTGGTGGAAATTTGAGAATCTCCTTTAAAAACCCTTTTCGTTTCATCAATTTTGGGTAAAAAAAGTCATCAGCCACATACCCTAAAAATACCCATGATATTGCAACTTTTTGGCCCCTCATGATCCTACACATAACCTTCTCTCAAGAGGTTATAGAATGGATGGAGGATCCATCTATCCCATTGGATTATTTCCTGCGTGAGGATTTCATGTTATTCAGGCTTCACAACTTTCCCTAGGAGGTTTTTCGACTCCCTAGATTCATAAAAGACTGAGTCTTTACAATGGAAGCATGCCAACAAGTACATCGATCGTCGACAGGATTTATGGTGCTGGGAGAAATAAAGCAAAGTTTTTTATCTTCTCCTTGTGATTGCTAAGAGTTATGTGATACTAACTAAGTGGAAGGTTGAGGGTGAGATCACAAATTTACTAGTGGCCTTGGGTTTGGTCCTCATTTGTGACAAGTAGAATTATAACTCGAATGGGAATTTTAGTTGAAGGCACAAGGTTAAGGAATATTTACAAAGTAGAAGAAATCTAGTTTGGGAAAGTGAGGAAATATACATTGAATTGGCCCACATTCCAAAAAAGTAGCCAAATAGCTAAGTTTTTATGAACTGCAAGCACAGTATTAGAGGAATCTCCCAATGGGAAAATCTCTCAATGTGCAGTTGAGACATAAGGGATGGTCAAAAAGAAAGAAGGAAAACTTTTAGAGGTTCTGACAAGAGATGAGAAATCTAGGTGCCTTGTTTGGTAACTTTTAGCTTGATGATGAATTCAAGGACATATATGACAAGGAGGATTATTTAAAAAAATAAAATCCAGAGACGAGCCATGAAATTGATGAAGAGAAGGTCCCACTTTAGGCTTCTAGGCTTCAAGAATTTGACATCTAGAGAGACTTAGGGCAAGGGGGTTCACAAGCTTCATCTACCTCTCGCACCTGAAGTAAAGGAATAGTGGTCATTGAAGGTCAAGTTTCAAAGGACTCCATAGCCAGGGGAATACAACGTGTTAGTCCTAGTCATATGAAATAAGAAGGATCCAAAGCCTAGGTGCTCCTAACATACTGATCTGACAAGAAGAAGAAGTGGAGTCTATCCTGCAAAATGTTGCATCCACTATAGCTCAGGTAAGTTTCACTCCCCCTCTTCTTCCTGTTTTAGTGTCTTTGGTCAATCCCCTGCCTCCTCTTGTGGAAAGGAATCCTCCATCTTCTATCCATGGACTAGTAATTTTGAATGCACCCCCTACCATTTTTAATGAATTTATTGTAACCATCTCACATGCCAAAGGAGCATCATCTATTGTGGTTATTGTTGTGTCATTAGTCACCTTGTTAAAGGCCCATATTGGAATAGTTGAAACCACCACTTTTCCCACTACTCCTAGTCTATATACTTCTAGGAAGGCACCTCTTCATCATCATGTTTCTATGTTAACCCCTATTAGTTTTTCCCCTACTCAATTTGGCGTCCCGCCCTTTTCCATGATGATGCTACCTTTTGTGTCCCCACATGCTCACACATCTAAATTTTCCCCTACCATCACTTTTTTTGGGTTGCCCCCTGGTGCTTCCATTGCATCTTAGAGTGTCAATGTCCCTCAAACTCTTCAAGGCCATTTCAATGCTACCAAATAGGCCCGAAAGGCCAAGAAGCATAAAATATTGTCAAAAAATACCAAGAAGCCTGCTAACAAAATGATTGAAGCCTGGTTTAATGAAGAGTGAAGCTCTCTAGTTATTACCACCATTAAGCTACTCATTTCAAAGCTTGAAGGACAAATGTAGATGGAATATTATGACATTCGTGTCATAGGCCTAGACTTGAACAAAACCTGCTTGTGTGATAAAATGGTCCTAGCCATTTGAGCCATGCAGAGGGTAGTATATGTCAACTATGAAAGGTTGGATAGGAAATTAAGGAAACATGAAGTGGAGTTGGAAAATGTAAAAGGAATAGTAAGCAAACTACAAAATGAAATCTAAGCCAAAGAAGTTGAAGTAACCTATGTACAAGGAAAGTTCAAGGCTAACAGGGAGATGTGTCTAGGTTTCTTGTAGATGCTCGGAGTAAACAAGTTCAACATTGTACTAAAATTGAAAGCTTAAGAAAAGAGTTAAATGATGCTCGATCCTGAAATTTTGATGATCTTTAGAGGATCCAGGTAGAAGAAAAAGAGTCAAGACAAGAAGTTATAAGACTAAACTCTAAGATTGGAAAATGCTCTTCGGGAGTAAGGTCAAATGGAAGAGGACACTAGGGCAATAGAGGCTTGATTTAACCAAGAGTCAACTATTGTGTGAAGATTTGGACTCCTCCCTGTAATGAAGAGGTTGATAGCTATGCATTGGGAGTGGATAGTGGCTGGTGTATTTTTTTTGGGACTCACCTTACAATTTCTAAGGGATGTTTCAGGAACTAAATGCCAAGGTTGGTCTTATGGTTGATCACTTCATGCAAAAATGTTCACCCCAAGTGGTGGACTCCTAAAGTTTCATCTCCAAATTATGCATTGCCACTGATCAGGTCCTTCAAAGAGCAAGAATTCTTGATCGATAGGCTGCCTTCATCAAAGCCAATGAGATCATCAACTATCACAAGGTTGTGGTAAATTGTAAGGATTATCAAATGGTGCTAAATAAGTGGGTCACAAAGATCAAGAAAGACTTTGGCATCTTGGTTGGTTTCAGGTTGCCTCCTCTTCTTTCACTAGATGAAGATGCACTAACAATGGAGCAGATTAATGATGTAATCTAACGCAATATTCATACCTTCATAGCACTTATGAGTTTGAGTGACACACCCACAATGGATGATGTTGAGTGAAAAATCCATCCTCTTTCGCGACTCTATTATCACTTGGGTACGATTTCTTCCAAATGGGGGGTCATTTCTTTCAAGGATATTTTTTATCTTGAGCAAGTAGAGAGGTACATTCAAACCTTTTTCCTACCAACTAATGCAAACTGGGAGGCTTAGCGTGCTGCTTTCATCAAGCTCCAAGAATGACCAGAGGCCTAGATTCGTATCTCCATAGAGCGAAGACCCCTATGAGTCACCACAACTATGAAGATTTTTTTTTGCCTTAGTCAATTTCTTTTTTTGGCTTGCATAAATGTCTTCAATTTCGAGTGTACCCATGCTCAAATAGAATCATCAAAAAGATGTGGATTGCTCCATGTGGTGGTTATGCAACTTTCATCTTTCATCTTCTTTTCTAGGGATAGTTTAGGACACATGTTGACTCATCAGACATTTTCTTGGGAGCTATATACATGACCTCAGAAGTTTCTACCTTGCTAACACATCACCTCTTCATCGCAGCCTGTTTCTATCTCCTACGAAGTGATATGATTGGGGAGTTTGTCAAAGCTGGCTGGCCTGCTTTCCTTTCTCTTGGTTTTTGGGGTGGAAGTTTTGAGATGGTGTTGAAGTGATGTGATCGGTCAACTGGGCCTTTTTCCAGGCTGTTGGTTTTAGGATTTGATCATTTATGTGCCACTATCTTTGCTAAATATCTAAAAGGAATTAATGCAATAGTTAAGAAATGATAAGCAAGGATTATTGCAACCTAACTAAAGATCTAAGATTGAATCTTTTGCTATTAACTGTTGACACTTGGAAGTATCAATTTTTGTGTTGAGGCAGTGTGTTTCTTTGTTTAGAACTATAAAAGGAGGGCGATCACACAATGGGGGGTAGGATTCCAAGCTATAGTTTCTTTGTCAAGAAAATTTTCTTTAGGGTTTTAGAATTATTTTTTAGGAGTAAATTGCAAAACTACTTTTCTTTGGCATGTTATATATATTAAGATTTAAACTATTGTCGAATTGGCATCCAACCTGTGTTTCAAATTTAATTTGATATTTAAAATCATGAACTGTTGAGGAGAAATTGTTGAGACTATGCATGTATGGTCTTTTTGAACCTTTCTTTCTTTATATTATCATTTTGAATGAAACAATGTGTCTTGCAAGCTAAATCTAGATATTTTAAGTAGCGTATTTGTATGCTTTATGCTCATGTGGTAAAGTAGTAGCTCAAGAAAACTGGACTATGTCATTGGACTTGTCTTCTTCTTTTTTAAGTTGTTATTTTGTTGTGCTATGTTGTATTAGGAGGAAGAGTTCATGTGATTTTTGAGATATTTTTTTGTTACCCATAAGAAATCTTTATGTTTGATTAGACCTTAATGAACACTACCTATGGAAATACTTGAAATTTTTGTGCTATGCTTGAAGTTAGCTTTTTTTTTTCATTCTCTTTCCAACAATGAAGGGTTGTGGTGTTCTGTGTCTATTTATATCACTCATATGAATGATTTGGATTTGAAATGTTGTAAAATCTTTGGTGCATCACCTTTTATGTTTTATGTTTATATTTGCTTTTCCCCTTATCTCCAAACTCCAAAGAAGAGTTAGCTTTCTATAAAAACCACAGAGGTATTCAATGAGACACAATATGTTCCCCACTCGTTGAATTTCCCATAAGACTGTCAGAGAGGTGCAAGCTTTGATAATCAACAGTACTCGAACCTCATTTGAAATGAGAAATACTAGCTTCAGAAATGGATTAAAGTTAGAAACTACTTTCAAGGTTACAAATTTTGAAGATCTAGATGAAGAAAGCTTTGATGAAGTGGAAGCTAACTTTATAAGAAGGGTGTTTCAAGATGTCTAGAAAGAGCTAAGAAGAATAAACATAGAGAAGGAAAATAAAACAAAGGAAAGATGATTATGAGAGCATATTGTTTAAATGAAGATGCTAGTATTTCTAATATTGAGTCTAATTATGGAGATTTCAATGATAATGAATGCTTGTTGTTGGCTATAAAAGATGAATCTACTTCTGCTAATAATGAAATATAGGTGAAGGAATGTGCTCTAGAGAAAGTTGAAGATACTATGATCTATACTCTTCATGCTAAAGAAGAAAAGAACTACTAGGTTATTTATAGTGGCTATTCACATCACATGACTAGTGACAAGAGTAAGTTTGTTAAACTTGAAATTGTTCGAAGAATGAAGAAGAATGGATAACTATACAATTTTTTGTTGCCATTGATGTCAGCATATTATAGAAGTCATGACTGCAAATTTATGTAAGTGTTTTTATCGGGTATTTTGGTCTAGTATCTGAACCAATATATAGTTTACACCCTCTGATATTTTGGTTTTCAATCCTCTGCAGTTGATAGTTGCTACTTGTGTTTTTGGGAAACAGTCTATGAATATTGAAAGCATGTACATTTAGAACCTCTCATTCTCTAGTGCTTGTATGGTGTAAAATAATCATTATGTTGACTGCATTTCGCTATTAAGCCTAGATCTCTAGATGAATTCATGGATAATTGGTGATATCATGAATTAATTTTTGTTATGCAAACATATGTGCAACCTATATTAGGTCTATGCCAACATGATAAAGTGTGATACACATTTTTATTTATTGTCTGGAAAGATTTTGAGAATGCTTGATGTCGACAGTTGGTATTTTGGTAAACAAGGATTGCATCTAATTAGGACAACCTAATTGATGCTTGCAGATGGATCGAGTACATATATGTCAAATAGTTTTTAATATTGTAAGAAGAAAGAAGAGAGGGAGGAATGACACTGATAAAAATGTGAAGAAGTGTGAAAATGATGAAGTGTGTAAAGTCAATCTATTAAGCATCACTAGAACTATATCAGCACTTGTTAGGTGCACTCTCATCAATTCATTTTGGCTGTGAAGCCAATTTTGTTTTGTAATCCTTTTGTAGGTAGTGAGCTTCCTTGTGTAAGCAACGAGCTTTGTATCTGGATAGTAAGTCCTATTCTAATCAGCGATCCCTTTGGTAGTCAGCCTTATATATTCATTTTTGAAACTACTTTATATTGTGAGTTAATCCTCACTGTGGTTTTTCCCTTATTGGGTCTTCCACATAAAAATTGGTGTTCATTGTGTTGATTTTACTTTTTGTTATATGCATTTCATGTTCATACTTAATAATAGAATAGTGTGGTTGTGAAGTTGATAAGTGTTTGTAGTTTTGTGTTTGAATTTTGTGGAAACTGATTCACCCCCCCTCTTAGTTGTCTTATTCCTTTTTACAATTGGTATCGGAGCTTCGGTTCCTTGGTGAAAATCTCAATCGCTTGAGAAGGATCCTAAAGGTTGATCAAATCTAGAGTGCACTTGAAGATATCGATAAGGTAGAAAATGAAAATAGAGACTTGAAAGAAAATATAGATGAAGCAAATGAATGTATCTAGAAATTGAAAGAGCAGTTGAAGAAATTTGAGGAGATACATAGAGAAGTGAGTGAGCAGCAATAACAAGAGATCGTCGGATTGAAAGTGCTAGTAGAAGAAAAGAAGAGAATTGAAGAATTTTTTAATACGATGGTGCATAACAAGTCTTATGAATGCACTAGACTTGAACAAGAGGTAGTAAACTTCAAAGTATAACTAGAGAAGGAAAGACTCTATGAGAAAATTTTCAAATCTAGCTCTAAAAAGCTTGAAGAACTGCTTGCAAGACAGAAACCAAATAAAGACAAAGGTGGCTTGGGAAATGAATTAGGTGAAAGCTCAAAGGAAAATCTGAAGACTCAAGACAAAGGGAACCAAAAAGGAAATTCAAGAAACTTTGCAAGGATACCACCTATGAGATAGCCTAATGCTCAAAGATATCCCTCTTTTAATGCTGTCTATTTTTCATGCAACAAATTTGGTCAGAGGGCAATAGAATGTAGGAGTAGAATGAATCAATTTTCTAATTCCTTCTCTAGACAATATTTTTGATGCAAGAAATTGGACATAAATTCACTGAATGCAAATATCAAGTGAGAATGATCAGTCAAGTGATGATGAATAGGTTTAAGGGAGGTAGAATGAATCAATTTTTTATGGCTACTGTTATACCAGTAACAAATTGGACACAAAGAAAATAAATGTAGATCAAGGGGTAATGGAGGTCAAACTAATCAAAAAGTGTTGTTTTCTATAATTCTAACAAACCTAGACATATCTCAAAAGTTTGCAGAATTAAGAAAGGAAAGTATTTTGTTCTGGTAGAGAAGAACGAGCCAGTAAAGAAAATTGACAAAGAAGAGGTGAAGCAAGAAATGAATAAGATATGGAGGAAGAAAGAAGAAGAGCTAGAGACAAAAAAATGTGTATATTCCTTCATCTGATATGGGCAATTCATCTAGGAATTAGACCTTGCATGGTCTTAGGGTGAGCATTAACAGAAAATTGTACAAACCCCCTAGACAAATGGCGTGTCAAATGTTGGAATGAGGATTTATTATAAAGAATGAGTAAATAGAGGTTATGAAAAATAAACTAGAATAAAACATGATGGAATGTTCTTTTACGAATCAATTTAGGATTTACAGTTTTGAAAGATAAGGGTTTTATTAGCTTTTTGAATTCTATTGCATTTAATGCGAATTAGGGCAAATCGATGGTGTATAAAGTAAAATTCATAATTCTTTTTTATCACTTGTGCATTTGAAGAGTTTCAAAAGGCATCTTGGAGCGATCTCGAAGTGATTTAAAGAACTTATGAGGTAATTTGAAGGAATTACTACGAATAATCAAGAATTATTTCTCTATTTACAAAAGGGGAGAAGGGAAAAAGGAAGAAGTTTTGAATGAACAATAATGAATTCAAGAGAGATAACCATGATGATGAAAAGAGGATTGTGTGGCAACATGAATCACTAAAGTTAAAAGGTGTTGAATTTGAAGAATTTGATCCTAGGAAAATGAAGGAAATGAAACTAGGGCTAAAGACAAATGAATTACAGAGTATAAAAACCCTAGGTATGGATTTATGGGGAGAATTTCCCTAGTTTACAGATAAAAAATTCATCTTTTTTCTTGTTAAGTTGATTCAAGAATGGCAGCATTATGTTGGACAAACCCTACTTGATCACAAAGGAAGTAATCAAAGCAATTATTGGTTTATGTAGTGTTGGGGACCTACCTAGGAAGAAAGCAATGAAATACAAAGATGTGGAGAAACTTACTAGAATTGACAAAGATCCTTGAGTTCTATTGATAAAAACTCTTGTGGATTCTGCTATAAGTTATGTTGCGTATGATATTTCTTATAAAATTTATTTCAGAAATCATGAAGGTTCGACTTCGGCTATTGCTATATATCTTGTACACATGATGGTTAAGGAAAATAAACAATTCGATTTGTGTAGCCTATTATTGGAAAACCTAACTGAGAATTCCTAAATTTCATTGGTTCAAGGTTATCCTTTTTGGTTTGGATCTTTGCTTGTGTGTTTGATATTTTACTTCTTCAACTCACTACTGAGAAGAGAGAATGTTGTGCGGGAATTTTCTATTCCTATTGGAAAATAAGTTTATAGATATTTGGAATCATTGGAAGATAATGTAAGTATTACATAACCTATTTCACATCCCTAAAGATGAATCTATGCTCTGATATGTCAATACCTAGTAATTTTGAAGCAGGATCATCCTCCAGTAAGAAAGAATAGGAAGTTGTCATTGGTGAGTCCCCTCCGAAATCTAAAAGGAGGAAAACATTTGTTACAAATATCTTGGAAGAAAAGAAGAATGAAGAAGAATTTATGTCTAGATCTAACTCCTTTGATCTAGAGGATATACGAATAATGCTAGACAAGGGTGAAATGAAGAATATTGGTGAAATATGGAATGCATGCTCTTCGATTGAGAGACTTAAAATTGATGATGTACTGGTTGATTATTTGCTTAATAAGGGTATTTAAGTTTTAGATGTATTTAATTCTTTACCAGATGATCTAGTAGAGATTAGTGAAGAGAGAACATTGTTGGATGGACCCAAAGGACATAAGTTCAAAGCTATGGTTTAAAGAAGATGTACCAAAGCAAAACAAGTATTATCTAAACGTATGAATGATACAAGAGAATGCATAAAAGAAATATCGGACATCTACAAGTATTGTCTTTGGTGGTCAGCAGCTATTGATAATTTTAGAAGCATAATTGAAGCCATTGAATATGAGATGAATAGTATTGGAAAAAAATTAGGTTTCTTTAAAGACAAGGATGGAAATCAAAGAATAGGAGTTGGTGAATTGAAAGTGGAGTTGCTGATTACTCAGAGGCAAAGAGAAGACATGGCTAAACCTTCTATTTGGTTAACAAACTTGTTGAGGTCTAGTTGGATCATCTCTCCAGAATACTCTTTGTGTAGAAGAATTTCAATGTGAATGTCTATCTTCAAACTATACATCCTCTTTTGCGTAGTTGTCTTTATTAGATGGTATGAGTGCAAGAATGAATTTATTTGTGCTTGCTTGGAAAAGGATTCTTTTGTTCATAAGAGACAGGTACAAGAAAATATTTCATGTAAAAAGTGTCATTTTCACTTGAATATTTGAAATGGAGATTTGGAATCACCTTTGTATATACCATGTACATACACATCATATTTTTTGTCGCCCTTTTCCATTGGTGTGAAAGGGGGAGAGAGGAGTACCTTTAGAGGAGTCAAAAAGGAAAAATGATGATATAGGGTGTTCCAAAGAAAAGTGGCTCATTGACACTTCCATGGTCATTTAGGTCCCTCTTTCTTATTATTTTATCTATTTTACTTGATTTAATGATGTAATATGGCTTAAATATTCATATTAAACTTTAAATATTCAATTTATTGATAGTGTTGTGAAGTGTTGTAAACCATTTCTACATTTTTCTAGACTCTAGATATTCATTATAATTAATCTAAATATCACCTTTTTATTCATCATCAAGTCCTCTTTTGAATTGTTGTAAAGGCTTGTAACAAATATTCACATGGGTATGTGCAAGATCATCATGGAAAAAATAGGCCCTTAAGTGGCAAAAAATTCAAAAAAATTAGAGTTAGGAAACTTGATGTAAAAATTGGAATAAGTTATCTATATTATTTCAAAAATGTGCAAGAATAGAATTTGTAGCAAATTGAATGTAGTTTCTAAACTACTAGGTTTGTTTAAAAAAAATCTATTTGGTGAAAATTTAAAATTTCAATCAGTGGCACTTAAATTCAGGGAAAAAATAAGAAGTAGATGTCCTGTAACCACCTTAACCACAATAAAATGATAATATTTTTTAATATGATTTTAGATATAAGTAGAGGACTCGTGTCCCGATGTGATGCATATTTTTTTGTAATTTATTTCCAAGTAAATAATTAATTATGAATTTTTTATTACAAATTTTAAAAAATATTAAAAACTTGTATGTTTGACCAAGTTAACTTGGTCAAAAATTCATAAAATTCAATTTATTTATTTTTTAATCCTATAGTATGCAAAGCATAGAATGTGACCCATGTTTTGGATTAAAAAAATGTGATACCATTTGAAAGCTATTGATGTTTTTCAATCAGCCCATCAATTAGGACTTTAGTTGTAATTTGAATAGAAAATGAATAATAATTAGTTATTAAATTCAAAGTACAACATAATTTATATCTGTGGAAAGATGAGAATCTCCTTTAAAAACCCTTTTCGTTTCATCGATTTTGGGTAAACAAAGTCATTAGAAACATACCCATCATATTGCCACTTTTTGGCCCATCATGATCTTGCACATACCCACACTTTTCTTAGCATATTTCCCTTATTTACACCAAGTTCTTATGCCTTTTATGACCCCTTTATACACTTATAGGACACATTTAAGTGTACTTTTGAATGTAAAGCCGACTAACAATATTAAATGCAAATTAAATCCCAATGACCTTTCACACGCCTAGGGTGGGACCCATTCACCATGGGTGGTGAATGAGTCCCCCTTGGCTCCAAATTCAAAATATTTCAAATTTTCTTTCGGGTTTTTATTAAAAATTACCTTATGTCGGCCTATGATGTTGTATTACTGGGTTACTAAGGCACAAGTGTGTATAAATAAGTGATTTTCTCTCATTATTCAACCCACATTCATCTAAAATCATTTAACCATTCATCCATCATTGCATTCAAGAATTTCATATCTTTTCATAGCTTTGGAACTTCCATTGCATTATCTTCAGATTTCTTCAACAAGGGTTTGGTAACTAATAGAATTTTCATGTTATTTGTTTATCACTCTTCCACTCCATTATTTTATCAAGGGTTTGATTACCAATGTCGGATTTGACCAAGGAAAATCCATTTAACCTAACCCTTAACCATTCTTCCCCTCTTGCATGTGTGTTTGCAAACTTGTGTATGTAGATTTATCAAGCAAAAAGGTGATAGAAAGGTGGCCAATAAGTCAACAAAGCATTTCAAGTCAACATTAGCCTATTTCAAGCTTGGAGAAGACCTATAGGCTATTTTCTACATATTTGACTTTGACACCCTAACAGGAATAAAATTGTAGATCTGGGCCCACAGTCTTGATTCTAGAATCTACAAAATTTTGGGAGAGGACTAATTCGCAACTGTGGTGAATGAGTCCCACCTTAGAGCTGAAAAAGTAATTTTTTCATATTCTATATCTCTACACTCAGAAACCAGTTTCTAGTCATTTTCACTAGGAGTAGGACTAATTCACCATCAATGGCAAATGAGTCCCACTGCATAGTAATTTCAAATAGTATTCAGTATATTCCAAATTCTCCCAGGTGCACTTTATTCATCTCTATTTTGTCTTATTCAATTTTTTTTATATCTTCTGCATATCTCACTATTTTTTCAAACATTATATTGTTCTTTAGTTTTGTATTCATAGTTAATCCATTTTAATACTTAGTTGCATTCATTTCATTTCATTTAGCATCTTGCATTTCTATTTGAGTAAGCCCTTCAATTTTGGTATTGGAAAAGTGTGGCCTAGAGGATTATATATCTCTCCTTTTAGGTGAAAGATCCTAAGAGTGTAAGAGGACATAGAACCTTCGTCTCCCATTTCCTCATACCCCAAAATTGATGGTTTATTTTGGTGAACTTGCATACTAAAAAACATCTCTTTCTTATTTGCACTTTCATTTGCATCCTAGGTCTAATTTGCATCAACATTGCATTATAAAAAGTTTCTTTTTTGTATCCTAGGGTTTCTTCAATTTTCATTAGTGAAAGACTGATTTAGATTTCATTTTTGCATCATATATCATTGAAAAAACTAAAAAATTGCATCTGCATCCTGCATTGGCATCTGAAAAGCATTAAATTCATTTTACAGTTTCTGAAAAACATAAAAAATCTCCTAGTTGGACTCATTTGCCACCTAGGGAGAATTAGTCCCCTTGCACATTTCAGATTGCATTTACAGGCATTTTCTATGTCTTTTCTACTTTACAGTTTCCTATTATTTCTTTCTTTCATACTTTTCAGTTTCTCTGTTATTGCATATTTTCATCATGGCTTTTTGCTTTAGAAATTTTTTGACATCCTTGAAATCCCTAGTTGATATGTCCAATTGTGCTTTTGGTTGTGATCCTAATGACCTTGAGCTTCCTCATGCTCCTCGTGATTTTCCTCCTCACGATGTTGACATCATAGGAAAAGATGATAGCATGAATGAGTTCTTTAACAAATGTTTTGAAAACCTTGAAGCTAGCAAGACCTTTTATCCATCTATGAAGTCTCAAGACCTTCCTACAGTCTCTCCCCATGATGACTTCGGATTCCTACATCCTGAAATTAATGAAGGACCTAAGGTTCCTCCTACAACTGGACCTAGTTCTTCTTCACAAGCAATTCCACAAACAACCTATACTACTCAAATCACTAATACTCGTATCAACCTTGAAGAGGCCTATGGAAAAGGTTATACTATTTTAAAGAAGCAAGGATGTGATATAACTAAAGAACATGTTCAAAATTTACTAACTCTTTGAACAAACTCATACTGAAGAAACCACACAAGGAATAGGTTATCAACCTCCTCCTGATTTAAACATCCTTCTTCCTCAAGAATAACCATTCACTACTAATATTTTTAAGGAAATAAGGATCTACATGGATCCTTCTCCGCCCCCTTCCATTCATGAAAGAGGTGAATCTAGTAAAAGAAAATAACCATACAAACTAAACAAAATCAAGTTTCCTCTTCACCCACCACCTGAATGTGAAATGAAACTTCAAATTCTTCTAAATAGAGGTCTTGTATTGTTACCACCTTCCAATAGGTTTTTTATTCGTCCTAAAGATTCAAATATTCCATATTGCAAATACCATTGTATTCTTGTTCATCGCAGTGAAGAATGTTGGACATTAAAGGAGGTATTGAATAAGTACCACTTTACTAATGTACTGACTATTTTCCTATCATTCCATAAATTCACCTTTTGTTTTTCATGCCATAATTGATGAATATTCCATTCTCATCATTGCATGATCTTTCCCATCATCTATCTTAGCTCACTCTTGTCTTGCACTCAGTGGGGGAAAGTAGTTGTTAGCCTTTTCCTAGTAATGCATTTTATTTTGTCCCTTAACTATGTTATTCCCTTTCGCTTACCCTTACTGAAATTGGAAGGTGTATTACTTATTTTGATGTGTGACTAGCATTTGCATTACTAGTCCTTTTTAGTTTTTTCATGCACGTGTATCGTTTTCCCCCATAATGTGCATTTAATGTTCTCTCTCTTTTGTGCACTTCTTCTATTTGTATCTCTATTTTTCTATATGTCATACATTTTTTTTCACCTTCACTTTATTTTTTTCTTTGTTTTGTATTTTTCCTTTTGGGGATGATGCAAAGTGTAGAGACACCCTAAGTCTCTTCCATGTTGACCCAAAAGGTCCTTTTTCCTTTCTCACCTTTTTCTTTTGTTTTTCCTTTTGGGCCCGATGACACAAGGCATTGAGACCGAAATTTCTCCTTCATGTTGACCCAAAAAAAAATCTTTTTCACCTTTCTCATTTTTCCTTCACTTTTGTTTTTTTCTTTTCCTTTTGGGGATGACACAAAGCGTTGAGAATGCAACGTCTCTTCCATGTTGACCCAAAATGGACTTTTTCTTTTTTTCTTTTGTTTTTGCTCTTTATGTGTCATTCTTCTCATTCTACATGCTTTGGGGAATGATGAAAATTCTAAGCTCTTTAATAAAAAAATTGCAGCAATGAGCATACTGAATCCAAATACATAGATCCCTTTTGTGTTTGGTGTCTTTCTTTTTGGGGGAAACTCCTCTTTCTTTTGTTTCTTTTCTTTCACATGACATAGCCTATTCAAAATTATATGACTTGGTATAGGGGCTTTTCGACTTGGCTCTCATGTCTTCTTTTTGTTTGCATTCTCCCTTTTCTACTTTAAATAAATTGCTCATAGAACAGTGTGTAGCAATTCCATTAAAGTGGGGGAATACATTAGCACTATTCATTTTTCATTTTACTTTTTCTTACTTCTTAGTGCAGCCTTGTTATCTCATTCAATGTGTTTGTTACTTTGTTGATGACATTGGGTGTAGTGTCCTTCATAAGTGTGATCTATCTTAGCATAATACATTCCTCTTAGCGGCCTGATGTGATGCATTACATCCCCTAAGATACAAATCTCTTGTTCTTTGATAGGACCCCTCTTGGAGACATTAGACATAATGTTCCCTAAGTGATAGACCTTGCATGATCTTAATAAGACTCCTTTGAGCATTTTTCTTTTTCCTTTTTTGCACTTTTTACATGTTTACCTTTTTACCACCTTGCATAATGCAGCTTGCATGCCTGTGGTACTATCCCATCCAATGTTTTTCTTTGTGGCACCTTATTAAAGTTATTAGGAGGCATAACTTTGGTATGGTTGAGTAGGAAGCCCACTCAGTGGCATGACTATCCCCACAGCCACCTAAGTTGTGTTTGTGAGCATACCAACTAGTCTATGTATCTCTCTTTTGGGCCTTCTCAACCAACAAACAACCATGAGTTCCGCTACCCTAGAGTGAGTATGCATTTTTATTTTTTAGAAAAACAACCCAGATCCGATCTACAACTAGCTAGACAAACAATTGAAGCTTGATCTGACCTCTTTTCTCTTTCTCTTCTTCATGTGCATTCATTTGTTCTTGTGTTTAGTTAACCATGGGATCTTCATCCTAGGGGCTTGATAATCCTTCTTAATCGTTGTTATTCCATCTGGCTAGGATAAGTGTGTTTGTAATTATTTCTTGACATTCATTGTTACTTTAGTGTGAGTCTAAAGCAAGTTCTTCCTCTCACTAAAGTGGGGGCTAAATCTTTCATACAAAAATGGCTCATAATTGACATTTTCATAGTCATTTAGGTCTTTCTTTCTTAGTATTTGATCTATTTTGCTTGATTTAATGATGTAATATGGCTTAAATATTCATATTAAACTTTAAATATTTAATATATTGATAGTGTTGTAAAGTGTTGTAACAAAATTCTACACTTTTCTAGAATCTATTCATTATAATGCATATAAATATCACCTTGTATTCATCATCAAGTCCTATTTTCAAGTGTTGTAAAGTATTGTAACAAAGATTCATGCTTTTATAGGCATATTTCCCTTATTTATACCTTCTAATGTCTTTTATGACCCCTTTATACAATTATACGACACATTTAAGTGTATTTTTGAATGTAAACTCAACAAAAAATATTAAATGCAAATTAAATACTAACACCCTTTCACAAGCCTAGAGTGGGACCCATTCACCATGGGTGGTAAATGAGTCCCCCTTGGCTCCAAAATCAAAATATTTAAAATTTTCTTTTGGTTTTTTATTTAAAATTACCTTATGTCGGCCTGTGATGTTGTATTACAAGGTTACTAAGGCACAAATGTGTATAAATAAGTGATTTTCTCTCATTATTCAACCCCCATTCATCTAAAATCATTCAAGGATTCATCTATCATTACATTCAAGCATTTTATATCTTTTCATCAAGTAATAATCAAGTACTTTGGAGCTTCCATTGCATTACCTTTGGATTTCTTGAACAAGGGTTTGGTAAGTAATAGCGTTAGCATGTTATTTGTTTATCATTCTCTTTCATTCTATTATTTTATCAAGGGTTTGATTACCAAAGTGGGATTTGACCAATAAAAATCCCCATAACCTTACCTTTAACCATTTTTCCCCTCTTACATGGGTATGTGTAGGATCATCATGGAAAAAATAGGCCCTTAAGTGGCAAAAAAATTAAAAAAATCAGAGTTAGGAAACTTGACATAAAAATTTGAATAAGTTATCTATATTATTCAAAAATATGTAAGAATAGAATCTGTAAAAAATTGAATTTAGTTTCTAAACTACTAGGTTTGTTTTAAAAAAACATAAATCTATTTGAAAATTTGAAATTTCAATGCACTAGTACTTAAATTTCAAGGAAAAAATAAGTAGGTGTCTATCTAACCACTCTAATCACAATAAAATGATAATATTTTTTTATAATATTTTAGATATAAGTAGAGGACTCATGTCCCAATGTGATTCATATTTTTTGTAATTTTTTTCCAAGTAAATAATTAATTATGATTTTTTTATTACAAATTTTGTAAAATATAAAAAACGCATATGTCTGACAACCTTAACTTGGTCAAAACTTCATGGAATTCAAATTTTATTTTTGTGATCCTATATTATGTGAAGCATAGAATGTGATTCATGTTTTTTATTCAAAAAATGTGATACTATTTGAAAGCTATAGATGTTTTTAGTCACTCTATCAATCAGGACTTTAGTCGTAATTTGAATAGAAAATGAATAATAATTAATGATTAAATTCAAAGTAAAGCATAATTTATATTGGTGGAAATCTGATAATCTCCTTTAAAAAACCTTTTCGTTTCATCAATTTTGGGTAAAAAAAAGTTGTCAGCCACATACCCATCATATTGCCACTTTTTGGCCCATCATGATCCTGCACATACCCACATGTGTGTTTGCAAACTTGTGTATGCAGATTTATCAAGTAAAAAGGTGATAGATAGGTGTTCAATAAGTCAAAAAAATATTTCAAGTCAACATCAACCTATTTCAAGCTTCGAGAAGACCTACAGATTGTTCTCTGTAGATTTGACTTCAGCACCCTGATAGGAATAGAATTGCAGATATGCGCCCACAATCCTGATTCTGGAATCTACATAATTCTAGGAGAGGACTGATTAACCATTTGTGGTGAATGAATCCCACCTTAGAGCTAAAAATTGATTTTAACAAATTTTGGATCCGGACACTCAAAAACCAGTTTCCAACCATTTTCACCAAGAGCAGGACTGATTCGCCATTAGTGGTGAATGATTCCCACTGTTGATTTAAAATAATTTCATATAGTATTCAGTATATTCCAAATTATCCTAGGTGCACTTTATTCATCTTTGTTTTGTCTCATTCAATTATGTTTATATCTTTTGCATATCTCATTGTGTTTTCAAACATTACATTGTTCTTTAGTTTTGCATTCATAGTTAATCCATTTCAATACTTAGTTGCATTCATTTCATTTCATTTAATAGCATCTTGCATTTCTAATTGAGTGAGCCCTCCAATTTTGGTATTGGAAAAGTATTGCCTAGAGGATTCTATCTCTCTCTTTTTATGTGAAAGATCCTAAGAGTGTAAGAGAAGGACATAGAACCTTCCTCTCTCATTTCCCCATACCCAAAAATTGATGGTTCATAGGGAAAGAATGTTGTTTTTTAAAATTTTGGCACATGTTGCCACCAATGACAAAGGGGGAGAATCTTGGAAGAATGAAGATGAATGACTAGCTATACAATTTTGTGTTGTCATTGATTTCACCATGTTATACAAGTTGTGACTACAAGACTAAGTTAGTGTTTTTATCCAGTATTTTGGTTTGGTATCTAAACTGGTATACAGTTTACACCATTCGGTATTTTGGTCTACAGTCCTTTGCAGTTGATAGTTGCTACTTGTGGTTTTGGGAAACAGTCTATGGATATCGAAAGCATGTATGTTTATAATCTCTCATGCTCTAGTGCTCTTATGGTGTATCGGCATCATTTTTTTTACTGCATTTTACTATTAAGCCTATCTCTAGCTGACTTCATGGATAATTGGTGATATAATGAATTAATTTTTATTATGCGGATATATGTGTGACCTATCTTAGGTCTATGTCAACATGATAAAGTATGCTACACATTTTGATTTATTGTCTGGAAATATTTTGTGAAAGCCTGAAGCTGACAATTGGTATTTTTGGTAAACAAGGGTGTCATCTAATTAGGCTAACCTAATTGATGCTTGTGGATGGATCAAGTATATATATGTTGAATACTTTTGAAGATTGTAAGAAGAAAGAAAAGAATGAGGAATGGCATTGATACAAATGTCAAAAAGTATGAAAATTATGACGCGTGTTAAGTCAATCTACTAAGCATCACTGGAACTGTATTAGCACTTGTTAGGCACACTCTCATTAGTTCATTTCAGCTATGATGACAATTTTTTTTTATAATACTTTTATAGGTAGTGAGCCTCCTTATGTAAGTAGTGAGCTTTTGTATCTAGACAATGAGTCCTATTCTGGGTAGTGAGCCCTTTGGTAGTAAGCCTTATATATTTGGTTTTTGAACTACTTTATATTGTTAGTTAATCCTCACCATGGTTTTTCCCTTATTGAGTTTTCCACGTAACATCTAGTGTCCATTGTGTTGATTTTACTTTCTATTATCTGCATTTCATGTTCATATTTAATAACAGAATAGTGTGGTTGTGAAGTTGATAAGAGTTCAAAGTTTTGTGTTTGAATTTGGAGACAACTGATTCACCCTCCCTCTCAGTTGTCCTACATCTTTTAACAAAAATATATGATGGAAGCTTAGTTAATTTTGGAGATGATACTAGTGCTAAGATTTGTGGGATAGTATCTATCAGTTTCATGGAAAATACAATATTGATGATTTCTACTATGTTAAGGTTTTAAGGCATAATCTCTTGAGTGTTGGAAAAATGTGCAATAAAGGATATAATCTTGTCTTCAAGGATGATAAATATGAAATAAGGAAAGGATCTAGAATAGTGATTGCTACTTGAAAGAAGTCTAAAATAAATATTTATCAACTTAAGGGTGTTGATGGACATTGTCTTATGTCTCAAATTAATGACAGTTGGTTATGGAAACGAAGGCTGCGTCACATGAATTTTGACACCATGGTGAGAATCAGTGTAGTATGCTATGAGAGATTTACCAATAATTACAAAGCTTATTAATGTTATTTGCAAGGACTATCAATCTGGAAAGCAAGCAAGAAACAACTTTAGGTCAAAGGAACAATTTACCACTGGACTACTGGATTTGATTCACACATATCTTTGTGGTCCTACAAGGGTGAGAAGTCTACAAGGTGACAGGTATTTTGGGCTTTTGATTGATGATTACTCTAGAATGACATGGGTTACACTTTTTAGTGAAAAATATGATGCATTATACAAATTCAAAGCATTCAAAGCTATGGTTGAAAATGAAATGGATATGAAATTCAAATTCTTAAGGTCTGACAAAGGTGGAGAATTCACCTCCAATGAGTTTAACATGTTTTATGAAGAGCATGGAATAAGAAGACAATTTTTTTCTCCTAGAACTCCTCAACAAAATGGAATGGTTGAAAGAAAGAATAGGATGGTTCAAGAAGCTGCTAGATCAATGATAACAGAGGAAGGTCTATTGGGACTCTACTAGAGAGAAGCAATTCATGCCATCTTTTATGTGTTCAACCGAATTCAAGAAAAATCTAACAACACCAAGACTCCTTATGAGTTGTGGTATGGAAAGAGTCCTATTGCAAAGTAATTCAAAGTATTTGGAAGCATATGTTATATCATAAGAAATGAAGAAAATTTAGGAAAGTTTGATGGAAGGTGTGATGAGGGTATCTTCCTTGGATACTCCCTTAGAAGAAAATCCTACATATGCTACAATAAAAGGCTAGGAAATATTGTAGAAAGCATAAATTTCAAGGTTGATGAAGCATCAAAGAATTCAATTGAAGTTGATGGATATGTATTAGACATGAACCAAAATGCAAAAAAGAGATAGAAGTAGTAGTTGAAGAACAAGAAAAGCAGAGTGAAGAATAAAAATCTCTAGTGGTGGACGAGCCCCAAAGACACCTAAATATGTGCAAAAGAATAATTCTAAAGAACAAATCATTGGAGATAAAAGAAAAGGAGTATTGACAAGAAGCAGAGTTGTTACTACTACTAAAATAAATCAATGTTTACTTTCTACAATTGAACCTAAGATAGTAAGTGAAGCATGTGCAAATGAAAATTGGATGAGAGTAATGGAAGAATAACTTATGCAGATCGAGAAGAATCAAACCTGGGAATTGGTCCTTAGACTGGTAGATAAAAACATAATTGGATCAAAATGGGTATTCAAAAACAATTTGAATGAGAATGGAGAAGTGGTCATAAATAAAACAAGGCTTGCATGTAAGGGTTACTTGCAATTAGAAGGTATATATTTTCAGGATACTTTCTCTCTGGTGGCTAGGATGGAAGTGGTCAAAAATTTGTTGGCATTTGTTGCTCATAAGGACTTTTTAATACATTTATTAGATGGATGTAAAGTCTGCATTTGTGAATGGTGAGTTAGAAGAAGTGTACATGGAACAAACAAAAGGATTTCAGATGTTAGAACAACCAGACATGGTCTGTAGATTGAAAAAGGCTTTATATGGATTAAAGAAAGCTCCTAGAGCTTGGTACGCAAGATTAGATAGATATTTGATTCAACAAGGTTTCAATAAAGGTACTAAAGATAGCAATCTTTATTTCAAAATTGAAAATGATAAAATCTTGATAGTAGTTTTATATGTTGATGATATTATCTTTGGAGGAAATGAGATAATATGCAAAATGTTTGTTGAAGAAATGCAAAAATAGAATGAGATGTTTATGTTTGGTGAGATGATTTTTTGTCTTGGGCTACAAATCAATAAAAAAAAGGGATTTTTATTTCATGTAGTCAAAGTATGTAAAAGAAATGTTGAATAATTTTGAGATGGTTGGTTCCAAATTGGTATGTACTCCCATGGTGACTAGCTATGTGCTACCACAATAGTGGTTTACACTTTCTAGGAGACCCTGATTTTTGTTGAAAT
This sequence comes from Sequoia sempervirens, assembly GCA_007258455.2. NCBI lineage: Eukaryota > Viridiplantae > Streptophyta > Pinopsida > Cupressales > Cupressaceae > Sequoia > Sequoia sempervirens. Next base: position 303,636,242 of record VDFB02270651.1, on the reverse strand, counting down.
CACATATTTTTAGAAAATATAATGATTTGAGCCTTGAAATTTTCCATTTAAAGGATTCCAATTAAGGAGGGTTTGATCAAACCACCTTAGAACAATCCCCCTTGGATTGAAACCCGCTAGTTTTAAACCATACCTATAATGGAGTCTCCTTTACACCTATCAAAATGCTAATAAAAAACCACTTTTGATTTACTTTTTCTAAGATCAAATGAATTCATTAAAAAAAAAAAATCAATTATGTAGTCCTTATTATAAGCTTCCAAAAAATTATAATTTTAATTAAATTTAATTTGATTATTATATTTATTTTTTATTTATTGTGAATGTAGGGTTTTCATCGAAAATCAAGCTCTTTGTTCTACACGTGGAAAAATAGAATATTATCACCAAAAAAAATTGAAAAATATGAGTTCACCAGATATTGAATTCCTTGATCCAACATAAAAAAAATAATTGAATTTTGATATATACAAAAAAAACTTGCACAGTATACGGTTGTGCTATGTCTGAATTATAATTAGTTTGACTTTAAAACTTGATTAAAGAAAAAAATATTCATTAAAAAAATATCTAACCAAGTGGAAGCACTAGATATCAGAGTTAAAAATTTAAATTTGAAAGAATTAGAATTTTATCCTTCATGGAAAAAGAGTTATGTGTTATACGGTGAGCCTCACTTTTTAAAAATGTTGTTTTCTAAAAAAAACTAATTTTTGAGGGAGATGGAAAAGGAAGTGTAATATAATTCCAAAAATTTTGAAAAAAAATATATTTAGAATCTACAAACAAAATGTCACAAAACTCTAGTTTTCGTCATCTTCAAATTCCTCATGGTTTAGCCACTATAGGTGCCCAAAAGTGAAGATATAGTTAAAAATATTAATTTTGGTGTCTAGTTTCACCAAAAATTGTAAACCACTATTGTGAGATCACCCATCAACATCAACATAACAAATTGAGTAAAGATGATGATTGACCTAAGGTTGATCAGAGAAAATACAGATCTATGATTGGAGGACTACTATATTTAATTTCTACTAGACCAGATATCATGCATGCAGTTTCTCTTCTGGCTAGATTTCAAGATCCTAAAAAACCACATGTTGTTGTTGTTAGGAGGCTATTAAAATATTTGAATGGAACTTTGAATTATGGCCTATGGTATCCTACTAATACTAATTTTACACTAAGTGTTTATACAGATGTAGATTGGGTAGGTTATGTTGATGACAAAAAAAGTGCAAGTGGTGGTGCATTCTTTCTTGGTTGCAAATTGGTGTCATGGTTAAGTAAAAAGCAAGATTTGATTTCCTTATCCACTGCAAAGGCTAAGTATATTCTTACATAATCTTTCTAGACACAAGTTTTGTGGATGAGATAGACATTGAAGGATATTAGAGTAGTGTATGATTATCCCATCTCTAATTTTATTGATAATACAAGTGTCATTAACATTTTGATGAATCTAGTGATGGACACATGGACAAAGCATATATCTATTAGGTATCACTTTTTGAGAGAAAAGGTCATGGAGAATGAAGCAAAGCTTGAGTATGTACCTATGAAGGATCAAATTGCTGACAAATTTACTAAGGTTCTTCCTAAAGATACTTTTGAGTTTCTCCTAGAGAAGTTAGGGGTTATTCCCCCTCCTTTCTCAAACTAGATGCATATGGACCTATGCATCAATCCAGTGGATCTATGGATCTATCTTTTTTTTGGATTGATGTTTGGTGGCTACCTCTCAAGGGAAGTCATGTGTTGTCATTGTGCATTTAATTAGGTGTACTCCTAAGGGGAAGTATTCAATACTAGTAATGTTCTTGGTGACAAAGGGGAGACAAATGTAAAATGTCTTTCATATTTTCCATTGATGTCAAAGGGGGGAAAGTATTATGTGAAAAATTTTATCCACTTAGGGGAAGAGAAAGTGAAATCATGTGAAAATGTTTTTCAAATCTATTGTGTTGTCTTTGATAGTTTTTCACATCATATCTTGCCATCAATGAAAAGGGGGAGATTGTTGCAAGTATGAAGGTGTTGTCATTGATGTCAACTAGTTATCAACTGGTTGTTGTCAATAATATCATGGAAATAGGTTATTGATTGTATATGCCTAGGATACTGAGAAAATTGTAATAAATAAGGCTTGTTGGTTTGCTCCAAGTTGTGCTCTGGGATGTGCTCCTATGCTTGTGTGGTTTAGACATATTTTTTGTGGTTGATTATAGTTGCTAAATCTAGAATTTGGGATTCCAGATTATCATAAAGTGAGATATTTTCACTAGTATGTGTACTAGATGCTTTTCTATGTATCTAGTCATGGTCTGGGAGAAATGTAGTTGCTATGGAATTCTTTGATTTTTGGTTTTAGGACTTGCAGCTCTAAAAATAAGCTTATACGATCATGTTCAAGTTAATTTTTTTATCCAAAGAGATTAGATCATGCTAAGGTTGTGTGTACTTAATTGTTTTATGTGTTTTACATCGGTGTTGTTCGACCTCAAGTGTTAAACACTACTTTTGAAATTTATGGAAGCATGGCACAGTGTGTTGGGACTTATTTAGGTCCTCATTAAGTATGTGTTTGTGTCGCCCCTCATTCTAATTCCACCATAGAATGTTTTGGTGCCGACCTAATTTGAATTTGTAAATACAAAAGATGTGTGTCTGAATTTGGATGAGTTTCAAGGTTCAAGGCAGTATAAATATAAGTTGAGATTTTTATGAGATATGCAATAGCAATATAGATGTGATATAGATGAAAAATAGTGTGTGTATGATGCGAGTTTGGGAAAATCGATGTGAAATTGAAGTGGTGAGTTTTCAAAGGTAGTGAGATAAATTTGTACTTTATCATTCAAGCATGTTTGCAAGTGTGTGAGTGAATTGTGGTGAAAATCTCTATTTCATTGAGATATTTTTCTCTCTATAAAAAATCTTTTATATCTTCTTTGTAATTTTGTGGCAGTGAGCCCTCATTGGATAGTGAGTCCTATTTTGGACAAGTCCTATCTTGGAAGTGAGCCTTTTTGAAATTGAGGATTTGTATTCAATTTTGGAATTCTTTATATTATGAGATAATCATCATTGTGGTTTTCCCCTCATTGGGTTTTCCATGTAAATCTAGTATTATTATGTTTATGGTTTTTCTTATTTTAGTTTTTGCTTTTACACAATGATTAATCACATTATCAAAGTAAAGGATTTATGAGTTGTAATTGATCTAATCTCTGGTGGAAGCTTTAAAGGTTAAAATTGCTACAATTGATTCACCCCCCCTCTTAGTTGTCTTGTTCAACACTAGGGTTTGGAATTCTCTAGACTAGATTCTTTATTTCTCAAGACAAAAGGTGTCAAGGGTAAAATATTGAATTCTTATTTTTATTTTCCATATTTAAATTTCTAAATATTTTTATAAAATGACCAATTTGATGCATAGTTAGGTCCAATCATATAGAGGGAATAAAACCTAGTTTAAAATTGGGTCCTTTGAGACTTGATTTAAACACCACCTACATACCACTAGCAGCTCCAACAAGCTTTGTAGAAGATTGATGTCCCAACTTTTTTTAAATTGAATGATGTATTTTTCTTGTTTGATTGTGTGCAAGTGAAAAAGTTTGATATTGCATTCCCTCAAAAAAAATTTCCCTTGCTTGAGATTCAAAATAAGCATGAAGCTTTAATGATAATAGTGGTCATTAATAAAACTAGAGTTAGGTGTACCCTCATAAATAATTGATGAAATCTTAATATTTGTAGCATTTATCTTCTAGATAAGGTTGGTGTGCATAAGAATCTTATAGAACCTAATGATGTTAATATTCATGAATTTGACAATGTTAATAAGCAACCATTAGGGATAATCATGCAACCCACTAAATCAGGACCTATGGTTTTTCCTACCCCTATCTATTCATGTTAGAACCTCTTTCATACAATCTTCTACTTGGTAGACTATGGATTCATGCCAGGAATGGAGTGTCATCTAGTGTTCACCGTAAAATGAAGTATGAATATAATAGCAAGATATATACCATTAAAGAAAATAACAAAGTTATAATTCATAAGCTAAAGTTGAATGTGACACTTCCAACTCTCTTAATATTTTCATTCCAACTTCAAAGGTAGAAACTATATAAATTGATGATAATCCCAATTATCTTTTGTAGAATTGTAAAAAGTAATCCCTTCTCACGCTTAGTCTAGGAATTAATAATTAATGATAAAGTGTACTTAATTGTACCTTATTTAGGGCGTTGTAAAGTACATGAATATATGATAATATGAATCTACATATATGAATGTATGTAATTTATTATAATTTGGTTTATACTTATTACACATCTAAGTTCTCTCTTTTTATTGCATCACGTCAAGGTTGACTACATATACCAAACTATTAAACTTTAGAATCTAGTCAAGGTTTTTATGTCAACATTTGGTTGACTCTTTATTGTGGCTTCAATAATGGCATTAAATTGTTAAGTATGTTGTTAGAATCTACTAGACCTACCTCACCTTTTCCTAGATCACTTGAGTTGATGAATGTTATTGATCTTTCTATTCTAAGAGAGAGTGGTATGTACAAGAGTTTGAGTATTTATACAAACATGGGCATCCACTTGATCTCTTCTCTTCCTCATTCCAAGGCTAATAGGACTCCTTCCACAACATCTTACCCTACTAGAAAAAGGAAAGCTACCTAGACAAACTCAACACCCTTTTAAGAACTTCATGGAGCCTTCAAGCTAGCACAAATTATAATGAGAAAAATATTGGATGCAACCCAATGCACTTCTAGTAGTCATGATCATGAAAGTTCATCCCATGATCTTCTATCCATTACCCATAATTTGGTAAATTGGAAAACACCTATACATAGGAAATGACGGAAAAGAGGCTCAACTTAAAGTAGTTAACCACCTCAATTAGTAACCTTCTAGATAGTGAAATAGCTTCATATTTAAGTTGCATGTGGTTTTCTATTCTCATATTTATATTCTTGAAGACTAAGGTACTATCCTTCAATCAATTCCATCCTAGGGGATATGGAATATGTTTTTAATAGCTTGCATATTTTGATTTAAAAAAATATTATGGTCTAGCTTGAAAAATATATTTGAGACTTTTCCATTGGGGCCAAATGCTTGAATAATCATTTTCAACCTCTAGATGTTAAATTTGGTCACACCTTTGATTAAAATTCTCAATCTATTATTTTCTTCTTGTTCCTATGTATATCTTTACTTTTGTTTCTCTTGATATCATGTATTGTAGCTAGTTTACCTTTATTTGATCTTTGAATAAATGTTTTTGAAAAGATTAAGGAAATTTTAAAAAATATTTCAACTTATTTAATGCATATATTAGCTACTTGTTAACCTATGATTTTGACTTAAGATAACCAATACTTGTACCAATGAACATAAAGTATGTAGTACTTGAGAAGAGATAATACACATTAAAATCTCAATAGAAAATAATTAAAAATATTAAATTATTGTTTAAAAATCATACAAAAGTTTTTTTATAAAATAGTTATGGGTAGATGAATTTGAGAGCCAAAAATTAAATAGAATAAGGGTGGTGATCTAACAAAACTACTTTAAAAATTGGACTACATATTTAACAAGAGAACCAACATTATTTTCCAATAACACTTAGATTAGTAGGAAAAGATTAAAGTATTCATCTTCTAGGCTATAATAAATCAAGTCAAATAATAGGAGGCCTATAAATAAATGAAATTAAGTACTTAGCAAGATATGATAAAATTAAATAAAACATTCATATAAGAAAGGGTTTTTTTCTATGTGCACATGATACTATATATATATATGAGAAGATGACTATCAATATCGACCCTTGTATCCATCACATGATTTTTTTGAAAGGAACACACAATCAAAGACAGATTTTTAATTCACTTATACTTAGTTATAAAAAGGAATCAAAATTATTACCACATTATTTCCTAACACTTTATATTTATATGGAAAAAATCATTATTTATATAATTGATTTATGCATTAATTAAATAAGAACAATAAAACTTAATTGTGGTAGTCTTAAAAAATGACAACATTTTCACTTATTATCAAAAGAAACTTAAATCTATATTGGCCACAAGACTACCATCCTTACTTTAATTAATGACAACTTGATAGATAACTAATATGTTTGTAAGAGCTTTCATATTTCTATACAAGTATTCCACACTCTAGATCAACAAATCCATTAGAGGTGTTTCTATGTGGAGCAATTCTCTAACAATATTTATCAACCTCTAAATATTAAATTTTCTCACAATTTTGATTAGAATTCTTATTTCTTCTTTTCTTTTCCTTTCTATGTATGTTAAACCTTTTTTTTTTCTTGATATCATGTCTTGTGCTTGATCTAACCTTATTTAATCCGTAAATAAAGTATTTTAAAATTTATCCAAAAAATCATTTTAAGTAATTTAATACTTTTAAGTTGGTTAACTCCTCAGTTTTCTACTAGCTAGCATATGCCTTCAACTTAACATAATCAATACTCACAAAAACTAGCATAGAAATATATAGTGGGAAATTAGATATAAAACATAGGTTCAAACATATTAAAACCTCAATGAGAAGAATACCAATAATATTTAATTAAAATTTAGAAACAATACAAAAGCATGTTTATAAAATATTGATGAATGCATGAAGTTGAGAGTTATAAATTAGACAAATAAGAGTAGGGTCTAGTGTTATCTAAACTTCATTTTAAATAATGTTTGAGCATCTAATTAGTAGAAGCTATAATATTTTCTTTTGTAACAATTAGATAACTAACTAATAATTAAAGATTTACATTAGATTCTAATAATTTGAGTAAAACAACAAAAAATCTATAAATAAGTTAAATAAAACAAAATACTTTAAGAAAAAATAAATAAATAAAACTATTAATTATAAATGGTTGTATTTTCTATATATATGTGAACACAAACATTAATATAAAGATAAAATAATAAAATGAAGACTGAAATTTGTATAAACTCAAATTAGACTACTACTCAATTTTATCAGTCTGAAACCAGACACCTATTCAAGGACTGCCAATAATCGGTAAAATGCCTCCACAACTCTTCTTACTCCTCCCTTCACTACCATTGCTTTTTTATTCACGAATCCAAAATACTCTGCTTGAAAGAAAGTACTCGTTTCTTTATTGAAATGGGAGTCGTGCATGCTCCAATCGTCCATTCTGAGTGACACACGTATTCGTACAACTTTCCTCTCCCAGTTAAACTCCTTCCCCTCTGCACAACAGAAAAAAGTAGCCGAACCAAGGGAATGTACAATCTAGTCTACATGGGACGGCTTCTCCAACTCCTTGACCATAAGATCAGGAAACTCCAAAGAGTTTACAATTGCCTCCACGACATAGTTCACGCTACCTCTTATCAACATATGACTTGGACATTCCTACAAATCGTATTGTTTCCAAATCATCAACATCAATATTTACATAGTACCAAAAACTCTAAATTTGCAACAGCTTTTATTACTATTACCTTGAGAGACTGGATACAAGGTTTCACAGCTGATATGGTGTCACATGCAAGTAATAATGTTTCCAATCATTCCAATTTCTCCAAATTTTGTACGGGTAGCACCTTCCAGCAGGTACTTTTAAGCCACAGATTCTTCGGTGACTTGCAGTGTTGCAAACCTCCATTTTCTCAACTTTAGGGCAACTCTCCATTCTAAAACTTTTCAGAGAAACCAAGTCGGCAAAGCTTGGCAGTACTTCTAACTGCAGACAGAGCGATATTGTCAGGTTCTCAAGGCTTACGAGACCGCTAATGCACCTGTTGTTCTTCAGCACTCTGCAATTGTTTATTGAAAGCATTTTGAGAGACACTGGCAGTGTCTCTATCTCCATTAAATGGAGATTTGTCGCAACCTAGAAAGTTTTAAGGTTGGGACACCAATTATTTGAAATTGATATCCTGAAGACTTGTATGGGATTTTCAATAAAACCTCTAATTGTAAAGCTCTCCAACGAGGTTAAATTTACAAGAGATGGTTCCAAGCTGTTAAACATCCTACTCTCAATTGTTAGTGACGGTAACTTGACCAGTTCACCAATTACTGAAACTTTCAACTTGATACAACCTGTTAGATCTAACTTTGTCAAGGATGCCTGATTCACTATTTGAAGGGGCAAATATTCTAATTCATTGCAATGCCTTAGTTCTAAGACTTTGAGCTTCTTGATGTTTTCCAGCATGTCTAATTTCAATTTAAGCTTGGCATAACCTAATAAATCTAGATTTTCTAGGCGTGTCAACTGCTTTAAAGAATCTAGCAACGTGCTCAACTGTGTGCAAGACCTCAGATTTATATACTTCAAGCTTATTAAATTGCCAATACCAGCAGGCAGTGTGGATAGCATTTCACAATCTGATAAATCTAGATTTTCCAGGCGTGTCAACTGGTTGAAAGAATCTAGCAACGTGTCCAACTGTCTGCAAGATCCCAGATCTATAGACTTCAAGCATATTAAATTGCCAAAACCAGCAGGCAGTGTGGATAGCATTTTACAACCTGATAAATCTAGATTTCTCAGGCATGTCAACTGGTTGAAAGAATCTGGCAACGTGCCCAACTGACTACAAGAGCTTAGATTTATATACTTCAAGCTTCTTAAATTGCCAAAACCAGGAGGCAGCGTGGATAACATTTTACAAAATAATAAATTTAAATTTTCCAGGCGTGTCAACTTCTTGAAAGAATCTGGCAACGTGCTCAACTGACTGCAAGACCTCAGATTCATACTCTGCAAACCTATTAAATTGCCAAAATCAACAGGTAGTGAAGATAGCGTTGGAGAGAATATTGTCAAATACTCCAGCGAATGGAGGCCACAGAACTCTTCTGGCAAACTGCTACCATCAAAGCAAAAGGAAAAGCTTTTCAAATACTAAAGACGTCGTAAAGAGCTTGGAAGCCGTTGCAATTTTACCTCACCCCATATAGTAAGCTTTCTCAATTGCGGAGGAGGCTGCAGGCAAACATTATTATATTTAATTTAATTCAGAAAATTACCTAGTATTAATAAATTTTGAAGTAATCTTGTAGAACCAGGAAAGCAAAAATACTTACAACTGTATTGTCCTCCCAAAATTCTTCCAGGTCATTGGCACCATGAAGCTCTAAAACACTTAAATGTCTTAACGTAAGCCATGGCGGAAGATATTTTAGGGGAAAACTATCCCAGCGAAGCCACAAAATTTCTGATAATGATGGAAATTCTTCCGTGAAATCATTTCCTTTCACATAAAGATTTTGTGATCCATTTGAGAATTTAAGGAGTTGAGATTCTTTGAACGCCACAAAAGAATCCGCAGGCCGTATCCCTCGAATTGGCATTCCTTCCTGAATGAAAAAGCCCAGAAATACGTGTTTCAACTTTCAATCAACTCAGTGAAGCAGAGGCAGACAGAAGGGCAAACAATTGTTTGAACAGTTATCAATAACCAACGAAAATAGGCAATATAATAAAGTTGCCTTCTATTCAGCTAATTATTGAGGCTATAAACACGAAGATATGCATTATGTAATGGGGCTTCCTAGATTAACCTCACCTTGAAATGCTTGTTTATGTTATCAATCTGCTTTGGCCACCAAAGACGATATGGTGAGTGTTTACTTGCAATTTCTATTCCCATATCCTTGAGATGATCATGCATCCTTATCTTGTCCTCATTGAAGATGTTTTCTCTTGGATTATTTTCCTCGTAAACCAGCTTGACAAGACACTTATTCACAAGTGTTTGTAAACCGTGCAGACCACTCCAATCCGATCCATCCCACATTGCTATAGCAGTGCTTTTGGTTTCTCCAATGAGAAAACAAGCCACATCCAAGAACATCTCTTTTTCTTCTTCATCCAGAGCATCGTAGCTAACCTGTAGCCTTCTTTTGATGTCATCAGGCAATATTCTTGTGATTTTATTTAAAATGGATTCCCAATAAGCTATGGAATCATTGCCATATAGCTGTGCCCCCAATACCATCAGTGAAATAGGCAAACCATTGCAAACCTTTATGAACTTTTCAACTAGAGATTCAAATACAACAGGTGGCGAGGGTTGCAGGAAAGCATGCCAGCAAAATAGATGCTCAGCATGCGACCTCTCAAGCCCTGGCATTTTATAAATGCGGCACATTTTAAGGACATCCAATTCCCGGGTTGTTAGAATAATCACACTGTGGGACCCAATGTTGTCTTTATTTGGCAATAGAGCATTCACCTGGTCAATGTGATCCACGTCATCCAAAACGATGAGCACCCGAAGAGAGCTCAAACGATTTGCAAGAATGGCTTTTCCTTCATCTATGGTATCAAATGGCAAATGATGGACATCGAGTTCTTTTAGAAGCTTTTTCTACTTATCAGGCAGAGCATTTCTGGATGCTACATCTCGCACGTCGGAAACAAAACTCCTTCTCTCAAAGGATAAAAAGTTTATGTTGAAAAGCTCTTTGGCCAATGTGGTTTTACCAATACCTCCCATGCCCACGATCCCCATGATCTTCACTTCATCTTCCCTTGCAACTGATTCAAAGCCTTTTACCAGTTCATCCAATCCAAGTGGATGTTCGGCCACCCACAAGGGAACACTTTTCGTGACTTCCAATGCACTATTCACAATATTCTTCAAAACTCTGGCCTCATCCCTTAATATCAATAGTCAAAAATTAAAATTTAAAACTAAAATACAACACACTAGACTGCTTAAATACTTCTGTCAATAAAATAGAAGTAGAATCAACGTATTGGATATAAGATTTTTAGCCAAAAACTCTAGATATACATAGTTAAAGAACATACTTATACATCCAATAAACTAGTCTAAAGGCCAACCATAAAGATAGCCAAAAACTTCTGAAATACATAGCCAAAACATAATAACCATAAAGACAGCCAAAAGCGCCCATGATTATATAAGACTTGACTATCAGAGAAATAGAAAAAATGATACATACTCATTATTGTTAACCTAGAAGCCGGAATGGAATGAAATTTCGTGGAGTGTCGTTTTCCACTCATTCAGCTTTTCCTGGGTGTATCTACCTTTCTTTCCATGCTCTGAAAATGCATGGGCATAATTTTCGTTTCCTCCCTCAACCCACCTGAGATCAAAGGGATCAACATGATAGAAAATGGGAATGATTTTTGCACCAGTTTTGAGCATGAAAGCCAGCTCAGCCAAACACCATGGGGATTGGGCAGAGTTGGGAGAAAATATGGCAATGTGAAGGGAGGCAATAGTCATTGTTGCTTGTATTTCTGCTAGTATCACATCACCGGGCTCAAGTGCTTGTACATCCAGGAATGCTCGGAATCCCATGCCATCAAGTGTGTAGTGAATTTTGTTGGTGAAAGTGTGTTTGACATCACTTCCACGATGGTTGATAAATATCTGGCATGACTCCATAGATGTAGAAGCAGAGAATGGTGCGAGCTAGTCAAAAGCATTTTGGCGATTAGATTGGGCTTGCTGGGTCACTCTAGAAGCCCACACAAATTTGCGGAATGGAATGGGGCAGATCCGTTCCAAAACATTTAGAATGGATAAACACCATTCCTACAACAATTTTATCAACTTCGTTAGGGAATTTAGATGGTGCCTGGGCTCTAAATAAGGTTCAGGTTGCTCAAAAGAGTTTTCTAGTTCAGTCTTATTCCTGGCTGTAGAAGTGGAAGCCATTTCAATAGAATTGAACTGAACTGAACACAAAGAGGAGAAAAACCCCACGGTCGTTTGGGTTTAGGGTGAAAGAAGGGTTCCAATGTGAAGAGAGGACAAAAGATAGATGATAGAAGTAAAAGAAAGATGGAGATGGAGAAGAGTGAAAGCATAGAAAATCATGTGTACGAAACCACATGAATGAAGAGCATCTTCGTGGAGGACAACCACAAATTAAAACTAGCCAACCTGATTTGTGAAATCTAATGGTTGAGAGTTAAGGAGAAGTAATCCAAGATGATTAGAAATATCTCGTCTGTTGATTGCTTCTCGCCGCTTTTTTCCCCATCGTCATCTTCCCATGTTTGATTGCCGTGCATTATTTCCACCCACTGTTTTATTTTGCCTGAGGTTTACATTCAATGCAAAAGCTTCCAATCATATTCGCATTTGTCAGAGCCTTCATAAATAAAATGTGTTTTACTGGATGGGGAAACATCTCTTTTAAGTGGATGCTCCAAGCCTTCGACTATTTGATTGTGGGGCTTATAAGTTTATGTGTCATTTTATTCTTTAATATTTTTAATTCATTAATTAAACATTATTATATTGAAAAATATTATATATCATTTATATTATGTTTTTATTTTATAATATATTATATAGAATGTAATATATAATAATAAACAGAAATATGGGTTGTGGTCTAGTTCGATTAGCTAAAGCATCTTCTTGCAGGTAAGAGATCATAAGATCTAGTCTCCCCTCGTCCTTGTTGGTATCAATGGGCATGTCACGCTAGTGTCATCCATCATGTGGCAAAAATTTACTTGATTTCTTATGTCTAAAACTAATAATAATAAATAGAAATATAATTTAAATTATTTTTATTATTAATAAATGTGTTAAATATTTAACATATTTAAAATATATCTAATAATTTATAAACTATAAAATTCAAATATAATACATAATAATAAATAAACACTATATTATGATAAAATATTATATTATATTATTTATATTACAAGCATAATTATATTAATTATATATTTACACTATATTATGTTATTTATATATTTATATTATATTGTTTATTATACTTTTATTTGTATTATATAAAATTATATTATTTATCATTTTTATGTTTATATTATATATTATATTATATTATATATTATAGTATTTATATATTTATATTATATTGTTTATTATATTTACATTTATACGATATCTAATGTTTTATATTAATAATAGAGTAAACAACTTATAACAGATTCACATCATTGTTCATACCCCATTAGAGAAGTGCTGCACAGTGTGGATTTGATTCATGGCTTATATAAGTCATGTTATTCACAACTTATATTAGTCTATTATATAGCTTAGAAGCTTAGAGTATCAATAGGTACTATACAAAAAGTTACATAGCTTAGAACCTTATGTTGCATATGCTATACAAAAGGAGTTGAAAGTTGTAGAGACAGGTTACAAAAGGAGGTATATTTAGAATTATTATCAGCCATTTCTCAAGTATTTACTTTTGTTGCCATCCTCCATAGCACCACAATTGACTAGAGTGTCAATAGCTTCAAGCACAACATTGGAGAAGACTTCCTCTATTTCATGGTTAACATTTGTATGTAGTCTAGGTCCTTTATTCTCCATTTTTTCCTCTGCTTCAGCTTTGCCATTAAATTCCTTTTTGAAAGCCTATAAGGCTTGCATGAACATTGTCAAGTTAGGTTGACCTTGTTGCCAAGAATATACATACCTGATCTCATTCCAGTAAATAAGCATTGTTCCATCTCTCAATAGCTTTAGAAATTTTCCCTTTGATATTTCCATGGTACAGTTATTACCTGTAGAGCAACATTAAAAAGAAAGAGTATTTTCAAAGACTCGGTAAGTTCCTCCTAATCCCATTGAACTTGTCCTCATTTCTCACCCTCCAAATAATCCAAAGAATTTCAGTAAATAAAGAATATCGTAATACTTTCAATTCCTTTCTCAATTTTTTTGTCATGTCCAATTAGTATTTCTTTCCAGTTAACCTTTCCATCATCCCCCTAACTTTTCAAATCATTACAAAAAAGATTTCAAATCTCATTATCATAGAAACATTCAAAAAGTATGTGACAAATAGTTTCAAGTACTTTACAAATACTACAAACATCAATGTCCATATAATTCATTTTATAAGGGACATTTTGCAATAACACAAGTCATCTCAAATAGGCTTTCTTTGCCTCTACAATATTATGCCAGATAGCAGAAAACAAATTTTTCCAATCTTTACAATCACAGTTAACTTTCCAAAATTTCTTTAAATAATCAACAGGAGTAACAAAATTAGAGATCTCTTTATAAATTGTCTTAGTTTTAACTTCATTGATAGGGGTGGATTCTTTCCACAAAAAATCAGAGGGGTTATTAATTTTCTTATTGAGTTCAAGGTCCAAAATAAGTCATTGCATGCATCTTTACCTTGATCGAATAGGTTTTATAGTTAGACTAGGGTAATATATGATTCTCTTTGTGTTGATCCCAACTTATCAACCTTTTATCCTTTAGAATTTTTTTGAAGTTTTTAATGCCAACCTAGTTCAACTTTTTTGTAGAGCACCCTTGTAGGAGGGCCAAGGGTTTCCCATTGTGCTCAAGGTTCCACCATATGGACCTATTAGGATGGATCATATTGTGGTTGTGATCAACAAAAAGAGGAAAATAGATGTTTCCTTTTATTAATTCCCATGCTCTCTAGATTCTTTTGAAGACCATTAAACCTCTAGGAATTATTGGGTGCTTGGTAATAAGATCATCACTGAAAGGTAGTGATTCATATGACTTTTCCAACTTGGGTACTTCCTGTTGGATGCTATTTTTTACCAATATTTTTTAGGGTTCCTTCCCATCAAGTGCAATTGCATGAATAATCCACTTGGCAGCTAATGCAATGCCATGCTTTTTAAGATCTTTAAGGCCCAAACCCCGATATCTAGACCTTCTCTAAGCAACACCATTCCCACTTAATAGAGTGTATTTTTCTCTTCCCTTCCCCATTTGACCAAAGGAAACATCTTATTTTCTTCTAGACCTCATTGACTTGATAGTTGTTAAAAAACCATACTAAAGAAAAGTATATAGTGTAGGATGATAGGATCTTCTAACAAATTTATAATATGTCAACCATGGAAAGTATTGTTTGTTCCAGCAATCCAACTTCTTATCAATTTTGGATTTGACTCATAGCCACATTTCCTTCAGGTTTGGGTAGAGAGAGAAGGGGAAACCAAGGTTCCTCTCCTACTTCTAAGGGTTGTTCCATTGGAATTCAAACCTTTGAAGCCAAATAGGAGGATCCTCTATCCACCCTAGCATTACAGATTTCATTCTAAAAAATTTAATACCAGAGGCAAGGCAATAGAGATCGAGTTTTTCCATCAAGTTGATTAGATTTTCCTCTTGAAGCTCTATGAAGGTGGTAGTATCATCAGAAAATTAGATGTTCACGAGTTCATTCTAATCTAGGAGTGTCAATCCTTTGACCTTGGGAAAGTTATAGGAATCTATTAGAATCTAGTGCAAGGAATCTAATGCAATGACAAACAAAGCAGGAGCTAGGGGATAACCTTATCTAGTAGATTTTTCAAGTTTGAAAACCTTAGATAGGGATCCATTCACCTCCACTTGGGATGAGGCATCTTTTAGTAGAACATCCACCATATTGAAGAAGGCTAGTGGGAATCCAAAAGCTTTCAGTGCCATTCTAAGGAAGGACCATTCTACTCTATCATATGCCTTTTCAAAATCAAGCAGCAACTTGACACTATTTTGGTTGGATTTCTTAGACCAATCCATAGCCTCCCATCTTGTTATCAGGTTTTCAAGGATGTATCTCCCCTTGATGAAACCTATTTAAGTGTTGTTTATAAACTTGGGGAGTATATTGGTCAACCTTGGAGCTATAACCTTGCCCAGAGTGATTGGTCTCCAAATTTTTATCATATTTTTGTCCCCTTCTTTTGGAAGAATTTTGATGAGCCCTTTGTTTATTTTTTCACCTAAGGAACACTTACTTAGAGCCTCCATCTAAATCTTCACAAATCCAATCAATAAAGACTATAGAATTTAACATAACTTCCATTAGCCTTGGGGGATTTGTCATTGTTCATAGAGGTAATGGCCTTTGTAATTTCCTCCTTGGTTATATTCCCAGAGAGGATCATGGCATCCTCCTTGGTGATCTTAGTGGAGATTAGTTGTTTTGTTATGGCCCTGACTTTATTACATTCAGCAAATTATTTCTTTCTGACTAGAAAATCTCTTAATAGAAGAGAAAGAATTGATGTAGGATTTCATCCTGCTTAGTTAAGGCTACTCCATTATGGAAGATCTGGTATATCTTCTCTTTCACTCCTTTTTCTTTGATGTACGTGAAGAACTTGGGTATTTTCTCACCATTGTAAATCTAATTAAGATTGGATCTAAATTTCAACCCTTGGATTCTGTTTGTGTTTAATCTTCTTAGAGAGCTCTTAGCCTTGTTGAGTTCCTCACACAACCTCTCATTTGGGAGTTCCTTTTGAATCCTAGTTTTTGCATTTAACAACTCTCCTTGAAGGATTTTTTCCTCTCTTCTCATATCCATTTCCCTCTTTTTTCCAATGGTTTAGAAGAGAATTCTCCACCCATTTATATTTCAATTCCACCTTTCAATTAGGTCGGTTTCTTTGAGCAACCACTTGTTTATTTCCCTAAGTTTGGTTATAGCAACCGCATAGTCTTCATCCTTTAGTAGTTTAGTGTTGATGATGAAGTTTTCCCTAGCTTTAGTGGCTTTCTTTACCCCATAATTTAATATAATATTGGCCTTGATGGGATGATGATCAAACAAGGTATAGGGGTACACTAGCACTCTACAGCCATCATTGAGGGGCTCAAAGTTAATGAAGTCCCTATTAGTGTACAATCTATCCAACCTATAATAGGCTTTTTTCCCCCTTTCTAAGCATTACACCAAGTGAATTGGATCTTACTATTGGGTGATCCCACAATACTGGTTTACAATTTTTGGCCAAACTGGACACAGAAATAAAATTTTCTTACTATATCTTCACTTTCAGGAACCTATAGCGGCTAAACCATGAGGAATTTGAAGATGATGAAAACTAGTGATTTATGGAATTTTTTCTATAGACTTTAATTTATTTTTTTTCAATTATTTTGGAATTAGATTGTACTTCATTTTCCATCTCCTTTGACAACTAGTTTTTTTTTCAATAAACAACATTTTTAAGGAGATGCTCACCATATTATGCATAACATTTTTCCATGAAGGATAAAATTCTATTTTTTTGAATTTAGATTTGTAACTATGATATCTAGTGCTTCCAATTGGTTTGATAGAAATATTGAATATTTTTCCTTAATCAAGTTTTGAAATCAAACGAATTAGAATTCAAACATAGGTGGGCCGTATAATGCATAACCTTTTTTTTATGTATCAAAATTCTTTTTTTTGTTGGATCAAGGACTTCAATATCTAGTGTCCCTCATATTTTTCAAAAAAAAATTTGATAATCTACTATTTTTCTACATGTGCAGAACAAAGAGCTTGATTTTTGATGAAAAACCTAAGTTTAATAAAACTAAAAAAACAAATACATAATAAAACCAAAATATATTAAAATTATATTTGTTGGATAGCTTGTTCTGAAGACTACGATCATCCAGTTGGGTCTATGAAGTCTCCTCCATTTTCATCCTCAACACGAGCTTCGAAGTGCAAAATTTTGGAATTTTTCAAAGGGTGAGAAGGTGGGAAAAGGGGGGTTTGAGCAAACCCCTAGGAGTTTGCTTGAACTAGGGTTCATTTGAACCCCCTTTCAAAAAAAAAATTATTTGTGTTTTTTTGCAGGAATGGTGGGACCTTGCATTTAATTGGTTCAATCAAACCAAGGTTCATTTGAACCCTCCTTTGGTTCACTTGAACCAAAGGGTTCATTTGAACCCCAAAAACCAATTATTTTTGCATGGGGTCATTTTTTGCAACTTTTCCTTCCTCACTCGAATTATAAACCACTTTTGTGGGTTTACCCTATTCTCACTTTTCATGCCCTTTAAGGGGTCAAAGAGGTTTAATTTTCTTTTCAACCTCATCCAACAATTTTTTACCCCTCCTTTTTTTTATTCTTATGATAGTGATTATATTGATATAAAAAAATACAAAACATCTACAATGTAGGAAACCCAAAATGCAAAGACTCTTTGCCATAGATCACTAACCATACCTTCCCCACCTGACCAAGTTCAATTTAGAAAAGAAACATAGCACAAAGACTTGAAACTTAGAGCCTTACTAAACATTCAATGGAACTTGTAATACAGATATGAACCAAACCCCAACCCCCAAATACATACACATAGTAAAGGCTATTAAATATTAACCATGATCCTAGAGCTACCAGAGCCAAGAAACCCATTATCTTGGGAAAATATATTAATATTTGGTATCCAATTACCACCAGGAGCAAGAGGAAACTTCAATGCCTTTTGAAGATAGCCAACCCCAATTGTAGCCAACTACTTATGTTCCACCAAAGGGCCATGCCTTTAAGATCAAGGATAAAGGGGTAGTATTTCACTACTTCACCCAATACATGAATCATAGCCAAATCACACAGCTGAGGGACACCCATACTAGGCGAGGCGGCATAGAGACTTTCCTTAAGACCAACCAACAAATTTTTCTTAAAATCTTTCCTTATCAAAATAATGGCATCCTTTTTCACCATCTTGATATCTAGCAACATTGCTAGGAAGCACGAAGTGATGTTGGTGTCCACATAATATGACTTTGAATCCCCTAGGGAACCCTTCCCCAAAACCATTTTCACCAATGCCAATATGATAGAATCAAATTTCTTGAGAATCTACTTAAGCCTTTGATCAAAGATAGTCCTACAAAATGTGATTTTCCTTACTACACTATCTAGTTGAATTAGCATGTCCCCCTTGATGCTCATTAGGGTCTTGGTTGACATGTAAACCATAAACTTAGAGAGCTTGGCCATTATTCCCAAATTCGCTTAATACTCATAGATATCAAAACTACCACCTTTTGGCATATATAAGCTTATGCCAATAAATGTCATGTCCTCAAGAATATTATGCAAGATGGTGTTATCCATCCTTACCATAATTAAACCAAGTGTGATTATTCATTCCCAATGAGAAAATAACTTGTATATGATGCAAGAGGTCCACCACATGCAAGGAAATCACAATGCTCAAACCCAAAGCTTAGATGAAAATAATAGACAAGTTATGGATGCAAGCTTTGTATCACCCCTAATGCCTTCATTATTAACTCGAAAGGATTGCAATCTTAAATTCTATTAGGGGCAATAAATGTTCATACCCCCATTGCCAACCTCCCAAGGTAACATTGTCATGTAGGCATCCAGCAAAGACACCACTATTAAATGCTGCCACGTCAACTATCAAAGGTTGGGTAAGCGCTTCATAAATCCATTTGTGAAGCAAAGTCACTTTAAAAAAATGTCGATAGGGGAGGAGCATAAATATATTTCACCACAAACTTTCCACAACTGCTAGAATGGAAATTTTCCTACCCAACCACCCACATTTTTCCCCTATCTTTTCATTCCATGTTGATACCCCCTATTTTCCTCATTATTTTCAATCATATTAAAATCACCTCTACTATCCAAGGGACATTAGGTAGGTTAGTTAGCCATTTCCATAGCTCAATTCTCCCTTGGTAATCATGTGGAGGATAGATTGGGCAAATACCAAACTTAGCCTACTCAAGACTTCCACGAGGAAAAATTGTCAGGTACCTTCCATTCCAATGCCAATGTTACCCTGTAGTTCCATCCCTATATTAAGGGATAAAGAACCCAAGCATTCATGAACTTAGGGAGGGGAACCCTCAGCCTATCAAATCTGATGACATTTCTAAAGGGTGCCAAGAGCTATGGGATAAAAGACCAGAGGTCTTGCGATACCTCATTTAGGACGAGCCATCAAGGGCTTGATAGAGCCAAGATTTTGTTCCTAGTGGCCCCATATTTCTAGGCCAAAACCCCAAAAGTGCATTTACCTATGCTCCAATAGGGTTTAATTTTTCTTTTTAGCATTTTGTGGCTTTTGAAGAAAATTAAAAATAAACCATGTTGAATCAACCAAAAAAAAAGAGATTTGAACATTTAGTTTCTTATTCCAAACAAAATTAAACTAGTTGTCTAAATATTTCTTAGCAATCATCATATCAGAATCAACGGCTCCCATAAAGATTTCAACATCATATAGTCTATTCCTTTCATTATGAATTGTATCAACCATTTCCTCATTATGAGAAAGGTTCCACAGTGGTGTCAGGAGGACACTTACCTTTTGATCCTCCATTTGAAACATCCTCCTCACCTGGAAGGCATGGCCTCAACACAAACTTTTCACTTGTAGAGCAAATGATGTGTTCATCAACGATGGTGTCGTTGAAGGTTTTAGGTTGGTTATTTTCAATTCTTCAACCTTTTCTTTTGATATTCCCTCTGATGTGGGAAGGGGGTTTGTACCCCCTCCATAAATCACATGCACGAAGGGCCTTTTGGCCCAAAGAGCATAATGAATAGAGCAAATAACCACATAGATGGAAAGCAAGAAGAACCTTACAAGTTGGAGTATAGCAATAAATGAGTGCAATTTAATGGGATATGAAGGATAGTATAATCAAACCTTTAGGGGAGGTCTTGGCCTCCCTCTACTTAGTTGTTGAAACCCTTAACACCATACTTTGGCTCCCTCGACCTTCGCACTAGATACTTTGTAGAAAAATCTCAGAAATTATTTTTCATGTACATCCTATTATATCTAATATTATCTATTAAACTATATAATACATAATGATAAATATATATAAGTAATAGTATATAATACATATTTTTTTCTTTATTATTTATATATTATACAATGTAATATATAATATAATATTTTATTTAATATTAAATAATATTTATATTATATTGTTTAATATATTTATATTTACATACTATATTATATTATATATAAAAATCTATATTATATAAATAATAAATATATATATATATATGGGTTAATCTCATAGCATGATGGTAAAGTGGAGGTGTTGTTGTTGTGACTACCAAGGTTCAAATCCATGTTGAGTTATTGCGATCGTGGGCCTTATGCCCTCCCTCATCCAATATGCTCACAAATTTGAACCTTTTTTTTTATATTATTGGAGTTAATGTCAAGTGACTTTGTGCTCCAAATTATGCTCCAGACCCTTGTTGGGCTAGTGTGCTCGTATAAACTCACCCTCTCTACCCCTACTAGGTTGTTGTGCTCATGGGTTTAGACCATTCATGTTGATGTTGTGTGTTAATGTCAGAAATGAGGTCCCATTTTTGTGGCCTTACCTAGAGTAGGTCATATTAAAATACCTCTTCACTAAGAAAAAAATAAATATATAAATAATATTATATAATTTATATATTATTCTATTTATTATTTATATATTTAATATAGTGTAATATATAATTTATAATACTATATAATATAAATATAAGTATTTAATAAACAACATAACATGTAAATAGATAAATCTTAGAGTTTAATGTAAATATACTAAATAATATATAATCATTAACACAATCTTGTTGTTTCATAAGCCTCGAGTTTCATGCAAAATCCCATTCATGGTCTATCAATTGCATCCTCTCTTTTTATGTTTTGACCATACCCTTGTTGCATGTTTTTTCATTCATAAATCCTTGGGCTTTACCTTCTACCAAATCTATCACCAATCAAAGAAATGAACCACCAACAATTTTGCAACTTCAAGGTTTCAAATGTTTGTCTGCTCACCTCTACCAGTCCAATCCAAACTACAAGCCTACATTAAAAAATTGGAATACACACATAGGAATTGCTAATTGGCATGAAAGTAGAGATAAGATATAAATAAGAAAATGGAGAAAAAAGAGAAAAAAGTGAAGAGGGAGAAAGAGAGGGGGAGAAAATGAGACAAAGAAAGATAAAAGGGAGATATATAAATAATAATACACAATCATTAACATGATCTTGTTATTTCTCAAGCCTCAAGTTTTGTGCAGAAGCCCATCTGTGATGCATCTATTGCATCTACATTAGTGATTTTTTTACCATAGCCTTGCCCCATGTTGTTTAATGCATCTATATCACCAATCAAAGAAACAAACCACCAACAATTTTGCAACTTCAAGGTTTCAAATGTTTGTTTTCTCAGCTCTATCGACCCAATCTAAACTATAAGCCTAAGTTGAAACTTACCCTTCCATTTTATGCCTATTTTCACTAGCATGAAAGTTCACAAATAATTCAAGCCTTATCTAATTCTATCTACATATATCTTTAGAGATTGATTTTCATTTTCAATACATCTATTCATTATTTTTGAAAGGAAGTAATTATGTGAAACACTTCTTATATTTAATAGCATGGATTTTCCACATTTCATGATATCAAAATGCATAGATTTTTAGATTTTATTGTGTAACATTTATTAATATCAATGATTCAAATCATACTCCATGATCCATCATTAGAATGAGAAATGCACACACAAGAGATGTCAATTGACATGAGAATAGAGATAAGATATAGACAAGAAAAGGGAGAGAGAGAAAGAGAGGCCCAAGAGAAAATGAAACAAAGAGAGATATATAAATAATTGTACATAATCATTAACACAATCTTGTCTTTTTTATTAAGCAATTAATTTCATGCAAGATCCCATCAATGATCCATCTACTATATCCTCTCTTGCAATGTTTTTACCATAACCTTAGCTCATTTTATTTTGCTTATAAAGCCTTGGGATTTACCTTCTTCCAAATCTATCACTAATCAAAGAAACAAACCACCAACAAATTTGTAACTTCAAGGTTTCAAAATTTTGTCTACTTAACTCTATTGACCAAATCCAAACTACAAGCCTACATTGAAACTTACAACATACACACAAGGAATTTCAATTGATATGAAAATGAAGATAAGATATAGATAATAAAGAGAAAGAAAGAGAGGGGGTAAATGAGACAAAGAGAGTTAGAGAGAGAGGAAAAATAGAATGGATGGAGAGAGTTAGAGAGAGAGGAAAAATAGAATGGATGGATAGAGTTAGAGAGAGAGGAAAAATAGAATGGATGGATAGAGGAAGAGGGAGTTACTAAAAGAGAAAAGAGAGAAAAAAATATAGAGATAGAGGTAACTTGAGAGAAAATGAAAGAGAGAGATAAAGCTAGGTATCTATCTATTTCTCTCTATTCTCTCTCTTTATCCCTCCCTTTCCTCTCCATATCCCTCTCCTCCATCTCCATATCCACCTCTATCTCTATATTCCTATTCATCTCTATCTCCTTACCCCTCTCTCTCTCAATCACTCTTCCCTCCTCTATCCCTCCATCTTTCTATCCCTCTCTCCCTCTCCCTCTCTCTATCTCTATTACAAACATAACATGTGCCTGTTGGTAATGGAGCTTGATTATCTTTCTAACTCAAAGCTTTGGTTTTATTCATATTTGGATCCATGTAAGTATATGTATAGTTGATTTAAACCTATCACTTCTCCATTAATACCTTTTCTATGTAAACAAAATCTTTTGATAAATGACCTACCAATTGACCTCATGTACTACACAAATGTATACAAAAAATAGAAAAATCACTATAGCTCCCATGGTTTTGGCTGCAAACATCCAAAGCCAAGATTCCAGGCCCTATGACTATGCAAAATATCTATTTGAGACCATTAATAATGCTCTTAATGCTATCAAGAACAATAGTGAAGTTATCAGCTTCAAACACTATTCACACCTTATGTGCATGATATTGTATGAAGGGCAAGCAATGGGAATATGGGGAGAAGAATTGAGAATAAAATATTTGGATAGTGATGGGAATTCAAGGCTAGTGCAAATGTGGACATTCATATGGGATAGTAGGTGTGGGAGATCACATTACTTGTACTTTGAAGAACATTTTATCATTTAACTCTTATACAGGTTACTTGGCCACAAATGTTATGATAATTTATCCCTAGAAATACAAGGGTTCCTCTGAGCAAAGGAGAAGGGTCATGATTGAAAAATAAATCATAATTGGGGAGGTTGGTATGCATTTTTAGATTGTACTATTATCAGAGTATACGGATTTGAGGCAGCCCCATATTAACTTCCTAAGACTATGCTAGATAGGGTTGCATACCTTGAGATCATAAGACATTTGTCTTATTCAGCCTTCATGCACCTAAAAAGCCATGGAAGGAAAACTTGTATGCCTTCTACTCTATGTTTTGGTGACTTCACTATTATTGCTAATACAATATATGACTTGGTTGGTATCAAGCTAGATTATTATGGCTTGCCGATAGAAAATAAAAGAGAAAAATGTAACCTTGAGAATTTCATTTATGATGCCAAGATTTCTCAAAAACTAAAAGGATATGAGCATGAGTTCCATGTGGATGATTTCATCAGGAACTATGAGGAAAATAAAGTGATAATGAGGATGAATGCCTACAATATAATTTTTATGGTTGAGGCTTGGATAATGAATAATAACCCATCCTATGTAGAAGCCTTTCATGAAATTCAAGATCCTATGGAAAGAATTGAAAAATTAATTCTGCATGAAGAAGAACTAACAAAGGATGTATTTCTGATAGCATTTGAAAAGAGAAAAAGTGTTGGTTCTAGGAGACAAGTAGAAGATGTAACACCATTGGGCCATTTGTCACCACAGTCAGGTAAGTTTCTCAGTTGAAGCCCCAATCATGATTGAAGATGATATTGAGGGGGAGGAAGAGGTCACACAAATCAACATTCCTGTTATTCCCCAATATAAAAATGAAACTATAAAGGAATGTGATTACCTTTGAAGCTTCTAATGAGCTATCTGACGATGTGAGACATTGTGCTAGTCAAGAATTCATCGTAGATGACACATTTGTTCAAACTTATGAATTCAAGGATTTCATCTATCAGTATAAAGGAAGAGTAGTAAGAGAAAGGCTAAAAGACATCAACCCTAAAAAGGAAGCATATTCCCTAAAAGAGCTTCAACATTAGATTGATAAAGAGATAAAAAGTTTGACTACTAAAAGAGGAAGAGAATTATTGCAAGAAGTTGGGGTTATGCTCCTTCCAAGGTGGGATGTTAGTTCAACCATTTGTTTTGATAGCTTTTTGAAGAGAAAGAACAAAACCTTGCAATTGAAATATGAGGTTGTTGATAAGATATATATTGGATTAGGATATAACCCTGATAATAATACTCTACAGATGCGGGAACTTTACCCACCAAGAAAAAATCCTTCCCTTGTTAATCATGATCAAATTTTTGGACATCTTTTGGTACAAAGGGTAGGGGAGATAGACCCTATGGAAACTGCTGACTTGAATGTAAATGTGGCCAAGTTCACCAAGGCTCAGATTCAAGAATTTATAAGGGATAATAAGCGATTGATAGAAGAGAATGAAAGGTTAAAGCAAGAGCTGATCAACTATAGAGATAGGTTGCCTTCTTCCTTAGGGTTGTACTCTCCACTGATTTTGAATGAAAAAAAGGTGCTTGAAGCAATGTCTGAGATGACCTATTAGAAACATAAACATGAGAAAGCTCATAAAGAACAAGAAAAATTAAAAGGAAAGTTGAAAACCACCACTTTTGAAATGGCATCAGAGATAGTTTGTATGGGATTTGACAATATCTATAAGCATGTTGACAAGGTCTGGCACATTCATGATAAAACATATGCAAACTATTGGAACACAATAGATTGTGTAACAGGATGAAGGAAGTGGAGTCTCAAATCATAGCAAAAAAGGGAGATAACAATACTACACTCCACGAATATCAAGAGCTCATGAATTCACATGAAAAATTCCATAACATCTTGACACAAGAATTATGTGACTTCAATCAGCCACTATGTATGGCCCTTCCCAACTTCTTTGAGGAAACAGATCTAAAAGATCATGATACATGGAAGGATGATATAGCCCATTATTTTCTAGGCGTTCTTGATGCAATTAATGATGAAGATGAGGTACTCAAGAAAATACATGAGCAACTTGGAAGAATTTTTGAACTTGAATATGCAATGGAGGATATTATACATAATGCAGACATTCATGCCAAGAGTGGATACATTAAGCACTTGTCGAAGGACAACTTATTCATTACGCAGGCCAAGTTAAAGAGGAGTAGCAAGGATCACAGTTTGGTGGTCTTGGATACACTATCACATCGCATGAGCCTTCAACATGTATTTGATGATCATGTGCACTTGCTAGAGATTAACGGACTCTGGTGCATCCACCAAAAAACTCTCAAAGTTTTTATGTTTATGTTAATCATGTTTTAGTCAAGAAATGATGTAACTTTTTGTGAACAAGCTTGAAGCCTGTCGCTTCCCGTATAAATAGGGAAACTAGGGCTCAATTTTAAGATCATCATCATCATATCATATTCTATTTCATTACAGTAGGAATTAGGAAGAAGATAGATTGCATAATCCACCCATCTATATCATATTAAAGACTTTTGTTACAGATGTTTATTTTTTGAAGTAGTATAATGGAGCAGAATACTTATAATTCGTAATCCATTTTTAGTGTTCAATTGTTGTGTCAATTTTAATGCTTATCTATTACGTTGTTGTCCCTAAAGTGGTATTTTCAAGTTATTCAAGTTTGCCAGATTTATCAAGACACATTTGTTGTTCCTGTGTGGATGCTTTGATTGGTTTTTGGTTGGTGTGAATTAAAAATCCTTTCAAATAATTTACTTTAATTGGTTCCTACCAAGGATTAAAATCCTTCTAAAGAGGTTGTTTTGATTGGTTTCCACTGAACTAAGAATTAAAAGTCAATTTTGTTGCAAGTTGTGACCCTTGTCTCCTCTTCCTATGGTAGGCATAGTCCAACGCGACACTTAGGCTTCGTGACATGGTTTAACCATGTCCTATGGATCTTGATCTTGTATAAATCCAACTATATTAGGCATTAATAGGTTGATCTTTTGGTGTAATGACAACTATCTTTTCAATAATTGGTATGAGAGCTAAGGTCACATGTTTGAACCTCGCACTTGTGCTAGGGGGATTGTTGCAAGGTGTGACCCTTGGTCTCCTCTTCCTGTGGTAGGCATAGTCTAGTGCGGTGCTTGGGCTTCGTGACATGGTTTAAACACCTCTTGTGGATCTTGATCTTGTATAAATCCAACGACTATATCAAGCATTAATAGGTCGATCTTTTGGTGCAACAACAACCATCTTTGCAACAATTTCATGCTTTCACAATAACTTGAGGGTCTATAACACTGAGATTATTAAATAAGAGCACTATAATAAACAAACTTGCACA
This sequence comes from Sequoia sempervirens, assembly GCA_007258455.2. Taxonomy (NCBI): domain Eukaryota; kingdom Viridiplantae; phylum Streptophyta; class Pinopsida; order Cupressales; family Cupressaceae; genus Sequoia; species Sequoia sempervirens. The sequence goes on along the minus strand of VDFB02270651.1, from coordinate 303,609,053 downwards.
TTTGCACAAGGTGCAAACATCTCACGTGCCTAGTAGTTCGATTTAAGTTGAATAATAGGTTTACTTATCTTACAAATTTGTCTCCATAATCACCATCCATTCATTCCCTCCATTCACCCAATAGGAGTAGGCACTAGTCATATTTAGGATATTAAATACAAAATACAACTCACACCCTTGATTCTTCAAATACTTTCAGTAGGAATTAGCCATCAAGCTCCACATCTACTTCACCCTCATGTTCCATAGTGAGTATATTGCCCAATCTAGGAACCACATTTAAAATTTGAATTTTCCCTACTATTCAGGTACACCCACCTAGGTCTGGCAGCGCCTAAAGTGCAAGAGGTAATCAACCTTGTTTTCCTTGTTCATTGGCCAAAAGTGTATTAAGAGACTGGCACCCTCTTAAGGCTCAAAACCTACACTTTTGAGACCTAACATGACTAATAATTTTGTAGCCTCTATTGATCTTTTGTAGCTTCCTTCATATCCAATCTTCAGGTCTAAAAGTCTAAATTTTGGTCTGTAGGTGAGCTTCTGTGAAGATGACAACTTCTTGACAATTTTGACAACTTTTGCAAATTTTCCTTAAAAGGATCTTCAAGATCCAATTCACCTAGATCAAACCCTTCAAATGAAGGTTGTAAACTTGTGTGAAATGGATAGCATGAATGTGGATCTTGACTCTTGATTGAATTCTTGCTTGAATCATGAAATGTACATCAAAAATGTTAGCTCACAAACACACATGATGCTTGAATCTTGAATGTAGCTCCAAATGCTTGATGGTTTTATTTTGAATGCTCTTGATGTCATAAACTTTCTAGTATACTATGATACTTTAAATTGCTAGGATAAACTTAATGAAATGACCTTGTATTTATACTTGTTTATGCTTAATTTCCTAGAATTACAACACTACAAGCCAACATTTAGAAATTGAATCTAAGGATAATAATATCCCCCCAAGAATTTGAATTAAAATAGGTTCTAGGTTAAAGCAAGACTCATACACCAAGTTGGGCGAATGAGTCCCAGAGGCTTAAAACCATGACATAGGTTTCAATAAGTGCTAAGTTCAATGTGACATTTGAAATCAAGACTCAAGATCTAGGGAGGACCCATATGCCTAGATGGGTGTATGGGTCCTAGATCCCTAAATCTAGAACACATAGCCAAAATTATTCAATTATGACTTGTCACCTATTATACGTTAGGATTATCCTTAGAAAAATGCATTTAACTAGGCTCATCGATGCAAAATAGGACCAATTAAGGCATAAATAAGCTAAGTTTTAATAGGGAAGACTCAAACAAGTGTGAAAATGTAAAGGGATACATTTTCCTACACTACAATTATAATATATTATTTATATTTATATTCTATGCTTATTTTTATTTACAAATTTATATTTATCTATTTTAAAAAACTTAACAAATGTATTATTTAGTTCAAAATCTAAATTTTAAATAAATTTTATAATTTTAAATTGTTATGAATTATTTTTAAAAACAAATTAGACTCATTTAATATACTAGCATATATTCTCTCTCTCTCTCACTCCATCTCTCCCTCCATCTCTTTAATTTAGGTAGAGATAGAGGGAGAGATGGAAGAAGAAATATGGAGATAGAGATAGAGAGGCAAAGAGATAAATATAGAAGTCTAGGAAGAGGGAGAGATAGAGATAAAGAAACATGTCTATTGATAGAGGGGGAGAGAGGAAGATAGATATAGAGATGAAGATAGAGGGAGATAGGAAGAGGGAGAGAAATAGATAGAGAGATAAAGAAAGGTAGAGGGAGAGATACATATAAAGAGATATAGGGATAGATAGAGGAAGAGGATGAGATAGAGAGAGATATATATGGTGAGACTAGAGTGAGAGATATAAGGAGATATAGGGAGAAGGGGAGAGGGAAACAAATATAAAGAGATAGATTGAGAGATAAATAAAAAAGAGAGAAGTAGAGATACAAATAGGCATGGAGAGAGGGAGAGAAATAAGAGATAGATATAGATAAATATATATGGGAAGAGAAAAGGATAGAGGTAGGGATAGAGAGATAGATAAGAGAAATAGGGAGGGAGTGAGAGAGGAAGATGGGGAGATATAGAGAGGGAGAGAGAGTAGAAGAGGGGGGAGGGAGAGGTCTAACTCTCCCTCTCTATCTATTTATATAAATTTGTCTCCCTCTCTATAGATCTCTCTCCATATCTCTCTCTAACTCATATACAAAGACACTCCTTGTTTCTCCCTCCCTACCTTTTTCTATCTTTATCTCTATCTTCCCCCCTCTCTCTTTCTCTCCCTCTCCATATAATTTGTCTCTGTCACCACATCTCTCTATATATCCCTCTCTCCCCCCACTACTCTCTCTCCCTCCTTTACCTATCTCTCTTCCTCTTCTCCATCTCCATCTCCCTCTTCTTCTCTATCACTATTCTCCTTACTCCTTATTGCAAGAATAACATGAACTTGTTCAAAATGGGTCATGATTATCTTCTTGATTTAGAGGTTTTGTTTTAGTCATGTTTGGATCCCTATAAGTGGATGCATAGTAGTTTCAAACAATGACTTGGGAATACCATAAGAACAACTTGAAATAGAATGGATGAGAGGGGTATTATGATGCACACATCAAATGAAAGCACAACGTAGCATATTTATGGATGCAAGTGTCAAGAAGCTTTCATGAGAATTAATGATCATGTCTCTTTTCTAATTATTTATTTTTAAAATACAAGATCAATTATGACATTTGTGAAAAAACAAAATACTTATTTTTATTACCTATCTTTAGGAAAATAGTATTACATCTTGTCAACTTAGATTTTTTTAATGTAAATTAAATATTTATCTTTTATAAAATTGAGAAGTAATATTTTTCATTTAAAATACAAAACTAAACTACAATTACTTGTTTTGTGTTTGTGCTACAAAGTGACATATAAATATTTAGGGTTTTCATTAAATGTATCTTAGATTTGTTATCTACATTCATTATCTTATTTTCTTAAACTTAAAAAAATAATTTAGATTGTAAATTATACCTTTGTTAACTATTTTTAATATAATATTATAAAATAAAACTATATAATATAAATATGCTACATTTACATATTTTGAAGTATAATATAATAATAGTGTATATTTAGAGATTATATATTTAATTTTTATATACATTTATTTTTCAAATAGATCCATTTTATATTTAAAATATATAATATTTAATTTATACTTATCATTATATATATATATATATATATATATATATATATATATATATAACTTATTGTTTAGATGATATTAAAAAATCATTTTTGTTTTACATCAAAGGAATTGAATCTTGAGATTGATAGTCCATGTTTGCAAAAAGACATGCAAGACGATTGTAACATTGGAGTTGTTGGATCATTTTTTATTGGATTCTTTTTTCTTTTTTGTAGATTGAATTTCTATCTCTTTCTATCTCTCTATATAGATCTTTGGCTACCCCTCTATCTTTGTATCTCTCTCTATCTATCTATCTATCTCTGTCGTTGTTTCTCTATCCACTCTCTTTTTGTACCTCCCTCTCTTTCTCTCTATCCCTCCATGTATATATTTGTTTCTCTCTCTAACTCTATCTATCTTTTTGTCTATTTGCCTCTATTTCTCCTCCTTTATCTCATTTGCTCCCACTCTCTTTCTCTCTCCTCCTTTCATTCTCTTTTTTCTTCCTTTGCCTCTCTATATCTTATTTCTATCTCCCTCTCCCTTCTCTCTTCTTCCCTCTCTCTACCTCTCACTATATATAACTTGCTACATCTTTATCTTTCTGCCACTCCATCTCTCCCTCTTCTATTGTCTCCATCTTTCTATCTTTATTTACATATCTCCCTCTTCCTCCCTCCTTCCATATCCCCCTCTATATATTTATATATCTCTCTCACCCCCTCTGTCTTTTCCAAGTTATATCTATTTCTCTATGTCTCCTTTCTATCCCAATATTTCCCTCTCTCTATCCCTAGATCACTCCCTCTTTCTGTATCTCTCTAATTATCTTTCCTCTCTATGTTTCTCCCTCCATCTATTTATATATATCTATCTCCTTCTCTCTCTCTCTCTCATATACACCTAATCCATGTTTCTCCATCCCTCTCTCTCCCCCCCCCCCCAATCTCTCCCTCTTTCTATCCCTATCTCTCCTCTCTCCCTCTTTTTGTATTGCAAATATAACATGACCCTATTGGTAGTGGAACCCGATTATCCTTTTGAATTAAAGCTTTTATTTTAATCATGTTTATATTTTTGTACGTGGATTCATAATTGATTTGAACCTATCACTTCTCAATTGAGACCTTTGTTTCATAAACAACATCATTTTTTAAATGGCCTACCAATTGACCTAATGTACTACACAATTGTATGCAAAAAATAAGTCAATCTTATTCCAAATTGACCTTCCACACTTCTTCATCATAACCATTGCACACCAAGGTGAGATTGCTAGTTTATGTTTTGTTCCATATGGAGTATGCAATGAACCACTAATCCATGTTCATTTGATAGAATAATGAGTAATTAGATACATTTTGGTGTATTAATGATGTATGTAAAGTAAATTCAAAAGAATTATTTACATGGTATTTATTAACACAAAAGCAATTGATATTTTTTATATTTAAATAATAATGAAAATATGTTCTCTTAATCTATCAAATTATGACAAGTCACTTTCGCAACTATTGCTTCTTCTCCCCTAATCAAATCAAAATTTCTTACACATTTTATTACAATTTATAAATATGAACATCAAAACTATTAATATGTCCACGACATTCTCAAGCATTAATTCTATATTAATCCCATAAATGATCATATAATTTATGATTTATGTTCTTGTTTGGAAAAATAATTTAAGAGATAGTTTCCCAAAAGAGAACTAATGCAAATATATTACCAAACTATTCATTAATTTCTTTTTTATAAAACTACTATAAATATAAATAAAAGTACTGATAAAGAAGATTCCCGCGGATTTCATCATTGTTTAGAATAACAGTCGAGAGTGGAGAGAAAAATAAAATTGTTTTAGATTGAAAAGATTTTGTCAGACTATTAGAACATTAGGAAAGCTGAAAGTGATGGAAAGCAGAAGTCCTATCAACACTATTCATCCATCTCTCTAAATAGACAGTAGCGAACTGCAGTCTTCTGGCAGTTGGCCCACCGTTTCAACACTAAACGAAAGGACAAGGGTGGGCCCCGCTCACCAACCAAAGTTGCACACCACTACGTGAGTCGTGACCATCACGCAACCGGCGTGGATTAATGAACTGCGTAGGGCCCAGTGGCTTAAAGTAGAAAGATGGTTGCAGATCTAACGTGAAAAAGATGGTGCATGATACGATTTGACAAGAAAGCTAATGAGTAACAAATTTCCCCTTCTATGACTTCAACTTTCCGTTCCCCCCAACTTTCTTTACCTTTCTGACTAAGACGAGGTCTCCAATTAATTTTTAATAGTAGTTTTCTGTCTTGTAAACGTAATTATTTTCGATTCAATTACACTAAGAAATATAGGGGAGGGAACTCACTAGCTGTGCACCTTAATTTTTTACAGCAGCTTACTTGACAAGTCCCCTGCTTATATCTAAGGTTTCAGGGTCACATCATCAAATATGATGCCACATCAGCATGTTTTTTGTCAAGGTGTCTAAAAAGGCCCAAAAAAAAGTGAGATCAATACTTGTGCATTCACAACATGTTTTATTGAGTGCTCAGATGTGGAATCACATGATTGGTTGCTTTTTAGATCAAAGGAATACATATTGTTTAATTATGGATAGTCATGTCACAACTATTTCACAACTATTAGGCATTATATAAACAGCTACTATCACAACTATTGAAAAATGCTCAACTATCGAAAAATGCTCAACTAACTGTATTCTCGTGTAATTTTATAAGCTTTCTCTAATAAAAATCACTCTAGAAAATATTATGAGATTTAGATAAGTAGGGAGAGGAATAAAAGGCCTCCTTTTAATATTACGAATGAATAAATAGTGCTTATATGAGATTTTGTAAGATTTTTATTTTTAAATGTGAAATTGTATTTTATTTATTTAGAGTTGAAGTTTTGAGGTATAACAAATAATGTAACTCCCCATGGGCATGTTTAGTGAGAAATATTTTTAAAATAAAATTTTAAAGATTTGACCAAGAAACCTTTAATTTTTTTATATATAATCTTTATCTTCAATATTTTTTTTAGAAATATATCATTATTAAATTATTTACAAAGTTTTGCTATAAAAGTTAGTTATGATTTGACACATGCTTATTGTAATTAAAATGATTTAACTTTTATTAGTTGTATATTAATTACTTATATGTTATATATTTTCATTTTAAAATTTATATATTTTTTTAGTAATTATATCTTTTTTTAATTATATAATTTATTTTAAAAAAAAATTAATATTATATTTATTGATTAATTAAGAAAGGTTTGGATTTTTTATCCATCAAGGAGTTTCCTTTCTTATTACAACTTTCACATTTTTTTGAACAATTGATAATTACTTTTATATAATTTTAATTCATTAATGTATATTTAAAAATAATTAGTTATGTTTAAAAATAGTGTAGAACAAGTGGGAGCATGAGACAAGATTTTAATATGTGAATATTTTAAGATATAACTGTCATGTAGTTTCTTTCATAAATGCTCACAATGAGTTATAGCAAGTAAAAATCGAGGGTTGAGCTAGCTTAAAAAAATGTATCTCTAGGAAACTTGCACCTTATCATGTTAATGAAAAATAATCTACACCACCCATGTGTTTTAATTGCAATTCGCTTCTTACATAGTTAGCCTAAAAGCCTTGCATAGAAAACATGCAACCATTTTGGCCTCCATACATGCGAAAGTAGGTAATAGTGTCCCAATTTTCATAGAATATCTAGAGCATTATGAAATGAGAGGTAAAAAATTGCTTGACACTTTTTCAAATTTTAATTTTAGTTATTGGTAGCCACTTTACTAGTCATTATGAGCCAACCTAGCACATGTTTGTGTTACTTGAGTGCTAAGTTGTATTTAAAGGCATTCATTTACTCATTTTAAAACATCAATAATGATGTTTAAATAATGATTATAAACATTCAAGAAAATTTAAGAGATATTTTTGGTGTAATATCTTATTCACCTTGGATAAGTTATACATAAGTGTGATATTGTACCTATTTAATAAGTTTACTTAAGATAATTAGGATATTTATTTGTTCTCACCCAAATAGTTATACTGACAAGTGGACACCTTGAATTAAGGTACACCTATCAATACCTCTTCAACTCGTAATTTATGGTAGTTAGGTGCTACCTCTATTTAGTGAAGGGAACTTTTGTCTTAGTTAGACTGAGTTAACTTACCACTTCACTATGAATGAAATTAAGAGTTAAAACCTACCTCTTGGACTTGTCATCTTCTTGATGCATGCATTGAAGAGGCCTATGTATTTGTATGCTTCTCTTTTTTATTCGTCTCATGTAATATTGAATACAGAAGAAAATTATTATATTCAAATAGATTTGTGATTAGTCTATAAGAATTTTGGTCTTAAGTAGATTTATTGTTCATAAAAAATTCTAATTTGGTATCATAGCTATGATGTCATAAATTTAGTCCATTTATAGGATTAGATATCATGGTTGATCTTGAAATGTTGTTTATAATTTTTTTCTTGCATCAAATGATAAATTAGAGAATAAAAATCTAATAGAAATATTGTGTTTAAAGTTTCTTAATTATGGATTTATTTTGTAGGTAGCTTTGCATAACCTTTAGAGTAAATTTATGCTTACTATTGAGTTCACAATATTTAAGAAAGTTAGTTTTCCCTTTTGAAGCATCTAAATTGGATATTGGAGGCTCGATTTACAAGGATATGAAGTTGGGAGGTGCATGCTAGATTTGGTAATTACGTGAACTTTCAAAGAATTTTGAGTCAAATATGACCCTTTATCATGATCAAAAGGCTAAAGAACTTAAAAAATAACTATCAAAACTATCAAAATCAAAGCACTTTTTTCTACTCTTATGAATTTTTCTCCCCTTTTTGTATAGATTATACAGTCATATATTAAAAATTATTTATTGCATCTAGTGATAAATAGGTTTGAACATATAACATAATTTTAGGCACTTTATTTATATTGACTAGTCATCACTAGACATTAATGATGCTAGCAACCATTTCCCATAACCTTGCCACCACCTCTCATGGGAAATTATGCCACCACCACCTCGTCTTTGTTAGTGGTAAGTTGATGTAGTAATGCCACCCTCTATAACACTTAACATGAGTAAATACATAAAGATGGGGAACCAAGAAGTGGCCACTCCATTTTTTGGCCTCTAGAGAGCATCAAGTGAGCGTGCTATAACACACTCACATTTTAATGTGCTCACATTATGGTTTGGAGTGACTGAACCTTGAAATTCATCACTCCTAAATATAACATGCTCACATTATAACACAAGCACATTTTTCTCACTTTTCTTAAAAAGAAAAAAACTCATTTCCCTTATTCATTTTTATCCCTACCCTCAACGAAATCCATAGTTTTCATCTCTATTGAAGCATGCCCACATTGTTATTGAAATGAAAAAGACCACTAAGAGGGGGGGTGAATCAGTTGTAGAAAATTAAACATTCAAAACCCTCAACAGTAATCAGATCCACAAGCATTCATTGAACCCTTATTTTGATAGTTTGATTAAACATGAAATGTAGATAACAAAGATTGAAATCACAACACCATACACAAGAGAACATCGGATTTATGTGGAAAAACTAATGAGAGAAAAACCACAGTGAGGATTAACTCACAATACAAGTAATAGAAAAACTAGTACAAAAGGGCTCACTACTACAATAGAACACACTGTCCAAAAGGCTCATAGCCAGGGCCCACTGCAAGGAAAAGAATATTATAAGAAGATAGAAGAAAAATGTTACACAAAGAAAACTTCTTAATGCAACAAGGAGTCCACCACAATTACTCGCACACTTTCATAGTCTCACATGAAAGATTTTGGATTCCTTTAGGAACCTTAACGTGAAGTTCACATTGCTCTACTAAAATTCAAATCACACACATCACTCGCATAAATCTCGCATATATATTACTTCTTACCCTTTCTAAACCTTACTTGCATCAACACCATACATATTTATATCAAGCTCTACCTCAAAAAACTTTCTCCAATGTTGGCCACTAGTCGTTGTACATACAAATTCAAAATAGGTCGACACTTAAACATTCTCATGGTGGATAGGAACAAAAGTTGACCCACATAAATCCTTAATTAGGACCCAAATAGATCCCAACACACTTCAACATGATTCTACAAGCCTCACATGTAGTGTAAAATATAAGGTTAGCTAACGCTCATGTAAAGCACCATAATCATTACTTTTACACACTTCCTTAAACCAAGCTAATAGTTTCGAACAACATAACTCACTTAAACTCAGTCCAGAATGATGCATGAACTACTTAAGATTCAACAAACAATTCATACTGTAAGCGTGTATCATACAAGTACTTCAACTCAGAACAACTGGTAACCCTTATTTGCATACTGAAAAATTAAACTCACTTTGTACTACACCAAATCAAGTAAGAACTTGAATATAGAAAGATAGAAGCATTGTAATCAACATCCCAAATCTACACAATTTGAATCCAAATAGTGGAGAAATTTGAAGTAAATACATTTCTCTCGAGCCACATAAAACATCACTGAACAACTAGTTCACACATTGGTGAAAATATCTCACATTGTACAACAATCCAGAAACCCAAATTTTGAATATAGCAACCTATGACAACCTTGAATAGTCTGTAAGATCCACACAAGCATAACATTAACACAAAAGAAACACAAAGAAAAATACTAGGGCCTACTACTGTTGCAAGAATGCAAAGATTGAGGGTGTTGTCATTGATTTCAACCAATCAGCTGGTTATCCAATAGTTGTTGTTGGCTATATATGTCAAGGATATTGAGAAAATTGTAATAAAGATATGTTGTGCAGGAATTCAATGGTTGCTTTGGCTTTTGGTCTAGATTTTCTCTTGTGGTTGTGTGGTTCAGATATGTTGTTCATGGTTGTTATAAGGTGTTATATTCATATTTTTGGTTGTTGGTTCATTGTGCAATGCAAGTTGTGTTCACCAATTATGAACTGTGGTTTTCTATGTTTCTAGTTGAGGTTCAAGAGAAATTTTGTTGTTCTAGATTTCTCTTTGACGAAGTCTTATGACAAGTGGTTCTAAAGTTGAGTTTCCTTGGTTATATTAAATTTTAATTTTGGCATTTGGAAATTTCATGCTTAATGGTTCTATGTGTTTTACACTGATTTGATCGACCTTGTGTGAAATACTACTTTCAAGGATGATGAAGTGTGGTAGATCTTGTATACCTTAGAATTTTATCCTACTCTAATGTGTAAGCTAACTAAAAATGTGAATGATAAAAGACCAAGGACACCTCAAGATTAGCCTAAAAAGTGATATAACGAAAAGGAAAATGAATAAAATAAAATACAAATGATTTCACCTTCCTTGCTATTGATGTCTCTTTGATTGGCCCTTATTTGGAATGATTTGTGTGCTCCTTAGATGATTGTTTGAGTGACTAAATGCAAGATTAGATGTGCAAAATGATTAAAAGAGATGGCTAAATGATGGCAAAGGATTGAGAATGCAAATTGGTAGCATGTAGTTATGAAAATCCAAAGTGTTGTAAATGCCCTTGAGGAGGGGGTATTTATAGAGGAACTTGAATTCTCTAGAGAATTCAATGGCTAGGATTTATCCAACAAGGTCAAGATGAAGGGCTAAGGTGAGTTGAGGACTCACAAGCCCTCACATCTTGACATGTGGATTGTGAAGTGGATAAAGGTAGGATGATGTGTAGGTGATGTGGAAGAGAGGTACATGATGTGGAGGAAGGACAAGTACCTTGCAAGTACATTGGGAGATGGGAAGAATCTTGGGTGAATAAAAGTGAATTTTAAATTCACAATGATTGGAAGAATCTAGTGGATAAGACAATGTTCCCAAAAGGTGGGAGTTTGGCACATGTGCATGAGGTGACATTTAAAATGTTCTAGAAGCCTTGGAAAGACAAAATGTGAATTAAAAATTCACATGGGGAGGAGAGAGACATGGGATGAATAAATGAGAATTAAAAATTCTCATGGGAAGGAGGGTCAATGTCCAAAAAGAAAAAATGGAAGAATTGACCAAAAAGTGGTGCTAAAAATGGCTAATGACTTTGATTAAAGTTGTGCAAACACTTGATTATGATAATTAATGGAAGATTAGAGACAAGTGGAAAATGTAGGAGGATGTGACATTAATCCTTGATTAAGAGGATGCACACCCTAAATATGAATTAATTAAATTAATTCATATTAGAGATAGATTATGGAGGATGTGACAAGGAGTGAGAAAAGAATAATTTTAAATTGATTTTAATTCAATAGATTAAGATGACTAAATTAAATAAATTGGTGTATTTATTTAATTTAGAGAAGATAAAAGCACAAAATAAAGTATTTAATTATTAAATTAAACACTTTAAGAGTCTTATGTGAGAAGCGCAATATCAATTAATATTGACAGAATTGATGAATAAAGGGGGAAATTTGATCATATGGGAGTGATCAAATTTGGGTGTATACAGATCTATTTGGGTCCCTATGAAGTGTGTGTTTGGGTTGCACTCATTCTATATCCACCGTAGGATGTTTTGGCACCAACCTAATTTGAATTTGGATTTGGATGGCCAACTTTGGATATGTTTCAAAGTTGAAGATGGTATAAATACAAGATGAGTTAGTGATGGAAAATATACAAGAGTGAAGAAGAACAATAAGAGAAAAGAGAAAGTGCAGTTTGGTGCAACATTGATTCTATTAAGTGTGTGTGTTGCAAGTGTAAGGTGATGCAGTGAGAAGAAGGTGAACTCTATCATTCATGCAAGTTGATCAAGTGACTATGGTGGAATCCTTTGTTACATTGGGATTGTAGTCTCTTTGTAACAAGTCCTCTTTGTCTTCTTTGTATCTCTATGGCAATGAGCCCTCTAGGTTGTTAGCCCCATTGGATAGTGAGTCCTTGTTCTAGACAATAAGTCCTTATTTTAGGCAGTGAGCCTTTTGTGATCAGTTTTGATATTCTCTATAGTGTGAGTTAATCCTCACTGTGGTTTTTCCCTCATTGATTTTTCTATGTAAATCTAGTGTTAATTATGTTTATGTTGGATTTGAGTTTTTGCTTTGGCATTTGATGATTAATCATTTAAGCATTTTTAAGTATTAGTTTCGGTGATTGAATTAAATGATTAATTCTATGACAACTAATTCACCCCCCTCTTAGTTATCCTATTCAACAACTACAACATAGTTTACTTTGTTTATTAATTTTTTGAATATCCTAAACATCTTCAACCCATAGTTGACATCAATGACAACACCAGTCAATAGACTTCATGTTGACATCAAAGACAACACCTTCATTCTTGCAACAATTTTCCCCTTTGTCATTGATAGAAACAAAAGATGTGAAAATCCACCAAAGAAAACACACACACCTTTTTTTTTATGATTAGACACCCTACACAACATTCCTAAACTTTCTCCCCCTTACAAGAGTCTCTCTCCCAGCATACACAACTTTCTTACATGATTTTCTCTCTCCTCTTGAGTATATAATCTATTTCACATATTCTCTCTCCCCATTTTACATCCTAAACATCTTCAACCCATAGTTGACATCAATGACAACACCAGTCAATAGACTTCATGTTGACATCAAAGACAACACCTTCATTCTTGCAACAATTTTCCCCTTTGTCATTGATGGAAACAAAAGATGTGAAAATCCACCAAAGAAAACACACACACCTTTTTTTTATGATTAGACAGCCTACACAACATTCCTAAACTTTCTCCCCCTTACAAGAGTCTCTCTCCCAGCATACACAACTTTCTTACATGATTTTCTCTCTCCTCCTGAGTATATAATCTATTTCACATATTCTCTCTCCCCATTTTACATCAATGGCAAAGGATAAATGTTTGCATTTTTCTCCCCCTTTTACAGTGAACCAAGAAACTTGCTTTGAACACTCCCCCTTGGGTGTATACCCAAAAGAATTAGCAACTCAATGACAATACATGACACTACCTACTTCCCTTGAGAGGTAGCCACCATGATGAATCTAGGAAAGAGATAAGATTGATTGGACTGATTCATCTCCATATACATCGAGTTCAAACAAGGAAGGGCGATAACCCCCAACTTCTTCTGAAGATACATAAAAGCGTCCTTAGGAGGAGCCTTAGTAAATATATCAATAATGTGATCCATTGTAAGAATATAATCAAAATTTACTTCATTATCCATAACCTTTCCTCTCAAAAAGTGATACCTAATAGATATATTCTTTGTCCTTGAATGCATCACTAAATTCCTTAAAATGTTAATTGCACTTACATGTTATCAAAGAAGATAGAAATAGGCTCATCAAATATAACTTTGATATCCTTCGATGTTTATCTCATCCATAATACCCATATATTGCATGATGTTATTCCACTATATTCAACCTTTGTAGTGGATAAAGAAACTAAATCCTGCTTCTTGCTCAACCATGACATCAATCTATATCCAAGAAAGAATACACCACCACTTATACTTTTCATGTCATCAACACAACCAACGCAATTTGCATCTGCATATGTGCACTTAATGTGAAATTACTATCCTTAGGATACCACAAGACATAATTTGGATTGCCTCTTAAGTATCTGAATATCCTCTTTGCATCTACAACATTTGTTTCTTTAGGATTTTCTTAAAATATAGCTACAATACAAACTGCATGCATGATATCTGATCTAGTAGTAGTCAAATACAATAGTCCACCAATCATGGACCTATACTTGCTTTTATCATCCCTAGGTGAATCATCTTTTCTTAGTTTACAACTATTCACCATAGGAGTACATACTGGTTTGGAGTCATCCATTCCAAAATTCTTCAATATCTCTTTGACATATTTAGAATATGAAATGAAAATACCTTTATTTGTTTGATTGATTTGTAGCCCAAGAAATAAATTCATCTAACCAAACATTGACATCTCAAACTCTTTATGTATTTATTTTGCAAACTTCTTACACATAGCCTCATTCCCACCAAAGATAATATCATCCACATAAACTACTATTATCAAGATTTTGTCTTCCTCAATTTTAAAGTAAAGATTACTATCTATGGTACCCTTATTGAATCCTTGCAATATCAAGTACTTGTTCAATATTACATACCAAGCTCAAGAGCTTGCTTCAATCCATATAGTTCCTTCTTCAACTTGCATACCATATCTGGATGATTTAACAATTGAAATCCTTCTGATTGTTCCATGTAATGTTCTTCTTCCAATTCTCCATTCAGAAAAGTAGACTTCACATCCATTTGATAAATTTTAAAGTCTTTATGTGCTAAAAATTCAAAAAACATTCTAATAGCTTTCATCCTAGCCTTGGGGTAAAAAGGTCTTCTCAAAATCTATACCTTCTACTTGTGAGTACAACCTTTACACACAAGTCTTACCTTATTTCTTACTACTCCATTCTCATTTAGCTTATTTTTTAATACAACGTTTACACACAAGTTTTGCCTTATTTTTTAGTACAACCTTTATGCACAAGTCTTACCTTAATTTTTTAGTACAACCTTTACACACAAATCTTGCCTTATTTCTTACTACTCCATTCTCATTTAATTATCTTTCTCAATATTTTTTCGTAACATTTGCAAGCTTTGCTTCTAGTAGAATATCCAAGCAAGATACCTTCATCAAACGTTGCATCAAACTTTCCTAAGTTTTCTTCATCCCTTTTGATATAATATTTGCTTCCAAACACTCTAAAGTACTTCATAGTAGGAATCCTTCCATACCATAGATCATAAGGAGTCTTTGTGTTGTTAGCTTTATCTTGAACTCTATTAAGTATGCAAACAACAGTATGAATAGCTTCTCTCTAGTAGACTTTTGGTAGATTTTCCTCTTTCATCATAGTCCTTGAAGCTTTTTGAATAGGTCTATTTTTCCTTTCAACAACTCCATTCTACTAAGGAGTTCTAGGAGAAGACAAATGCCTCTTTATTCCATGAACTTCACAAAACATGTTAAACTCATTGGAGATTAATTCACCACCTCTTTCTGACCTCAAATATTTTATTTTCAAATCCATTTCATTCTTGACCATAGCTTTAAATTCCTTGAATTTATCTAATGCATGATTTTTCTCTCTAAGAAAAGTAACCTATGTCATTCTAGAATAATCATCAACCAAAAGCATAAAGTACCTATCACCTTGTAGACTTGTCACCCTTGTAGGACCAAAAAGGTTTGTATGCACTAATTCCAACCACCCGGTAGTAGATTGTTCCTTTCCTTTAAAGCTACACATTTGTTTCCAAATTGACAACTCTCACAAACAACATTGATAGGATTTATGATTCTTGGTAAATATCTTACCACTTGAATTGAGCTAATTGTTTCCAAATGATCAAAATTCATGTCACACATCCTCTAGTTCCATAACCAACTATCATTAATCTGAGACATAAAGCCATAAACATCACCACCTTTACGTTGATAGATGTTTCCATTTGTTCCCTTAGTAGTAGAAATCAACGTTTTAGATCCTTTTTTGATCTCATGTATGTTTCATCCCTAAACACAAAATTGCAATCTTTGCTATACATTTGTCCAACACTCAAAAAGGTTATAACTTGAGCCCTTAACATAATAAACATTTTTAGTGTTATTCTTGCCATCAAAACTTATTGAACCTATTCCACAAATCTTATCTCCTAAATCATCTCCAAGTTTAACTAATCCTCCATCATACTTTTCAAGTTTAAAAAACTTACTTTTTTCTCCAATAATATGATTAGAGACTCCACTATCAACAGTCCAATAATTCTTATCCTCTTTGACATGAAAAGAAGATACCAAAGTACCTTCAAATTTATCCTTTGACTTCAAAATACTTTCTTTCACACAACTTTTAGGGTTAGCAGAACCAAATTCTTCTTTTATAGCAAAAACCAAACATTCATTATCATCAAAATCTCCTAATCAGATTCATCATTAGAAATACCAGCATCTTCTCTCACATAGTAAGATTTCTTAAGCATTTTTCCTTTATTTTCCTTATTCCTATTGTTTAGAGCTCTTTTTGGACGTCTTGAAGCATAATGACCTATATCACCACAACTAAAAAATTTGAAAGGAAATTTAACTTTATACTTATCGGTGCCCATTTCATCTTCCTCACAAAGTTAGCTTCCAAATCATCAAGATCTTCTTCACCTAAATCTTCAACCTTCTCTAGTTTACTAGCCTTGAAAACAGTCTTAGCTTTTGTACCTTTCTTCAGTTTTCTCATTTCAAATGCACTCAGAGTACCAATCAACGGTTTCCTCAATAGTAGATACCTTTTCATTGTAGCAGTTCAGAAGTAATCTAATAACCTTCTTCACTACTTTAGATTCTTTAAATATTGCACCAAGACCTCTCATAGCACTTACCAACTCATCAACTCTTTTTATGTAGCCTTTAATTGTTTCATCTTCAAACATATGCATCATTTCCAATTGTGCCTTTAGGTTCTATAACTTTTCTTGTTTGAGCCTTGAATCTTCTTCATAAATAATTTTGAGCTTATCCCAAACTTCTTAAGTAGTTTTCAAACTCATAAATTTAACTAATTCAATATTTGAAACACTATTCACAATAATGTATCTTGCCTTAGCATTAATCTCACGCGCCTTGATTTCTACACTTGTACTTGGACCATTTGGAGGTGGAGTATATGTGTTCTAATAATCCTTCTCAATCTTACATCCCTGAGTAGATAGATATCCTTCCATCTTTGTCTTCCAAAATGTATAATATGAGCCATCGAATCTAGGATATTCCAAAGAAATATTATTTTCCATCCTAGATCTACCTTAAGTGGTTAAGCTCTTCTCTAAGGAACCTTGCTCTAATACTAATTATTGAAATGAAAAATAAAAATGAGAGGGGGGTGAATCAGTTGTAGCAAATTAAACCTTCAAAACCCTCAATAGTAATCAGATCCACAAGTATTCATTAATTTACCTTATTTTTTAGTTTGATTAAATATGAAATGAAGATAACATAAACTAAAATCACAACACCATACACAAGAGAACACCATATTTTCATTAAAAAACCAATGAGGAAAAAACCGCAATGAGGATTACCTCATAGTATAAGTAATAGTGAAACTAGTACAAAAGGGATCACTTCCAGAATAGGACACACTATCCAAAAGGCTCATTGCCATAGAAGGAATACAAAAAGATAGAAGAAAATGTTACATAGAGAACACTTCTCAATGCAACAAGGTGTCCACCAAAATTTCTCACACACTTTCACACTCTCACATGAAATATTTTGGATGCCTTCATCTCACTACCTTTAGGAACCCTAACATGAAGTTTGCATTGCTCTACTCAAATTCACATCACACACATCAATCACATCAATATCACATCTATCTCACTTCTTACCCTTTCTACACCTTACTTACATCAACATTATGCATATTTATCTCAAGCTATACCTCAAAAAATTTCTCCAATATCGGCCAATAGTTGTACAAAAAAAATCAAAATAGGTCGACACCTAAACATTCTTGTGGTGGATAGGAACAAAAGGATACCCTACATAAATCAATAATTAGGACCCAAATAGATACAAACACACTTTAACATGCTTCTACAAGCCTTGCATGTAGTGTAAAACACAAAGTTAGCCAACACCTCTATAAAACCCCATAATCATTAAGTACACACATCCTTAAAAACCAAGCCAAAAGTTCTAGACAACATAATTCACTTGAACTCAATCCAAAATAATCCATTAACTACTTAAGATTCATCAACCACTTCATCCAATCTCACATCATACAACAACATCAACTTGGAACAACTGGTAACCCTTATTTGCATACTAATAAAAAAAACTCACTCTGCACTGCAACAAATGAAGTAAGAACTTGAATACAAAAAGATAAATTCAATGTAATAAAATTCCCAAATCTGAACAACTTGAAGCCAAATAACGAAAAAATTTAGAGAAAATGTGTTTATCCTAGGCCACAAAAAACATCATTGAACAACAGGTTCACATACTAGTGAAAATATCTCACATTGTACAATGATCTAGAAACCCAAATTATGAATATAGCAACCTATAAAAACCTTGAATAGTCTGTGAGATCCACATAGGCATAGCATAAACATAGAAGAAATGTGAAGCACAATACCAAGGCCTACTACTACATAGTATACTTTGTTTATTAATTTTCTCAATATCCTCAACATCTTCAACCCATATTTGACATCAATGACAACACTACTGAGTAGAATTCTTGTTGATATCAATGAGAACACCTTCATTCTTGCAAAAATTGTGAGATATTCCTTTTCATCATTTTTTGTATACCATATTTTAGCAAAAATGCTTCCACATAATTGTCAAGGTGGAAGAGGTAAGGATTTTTATATTTTAGTGTAAAAATTCCATTAAATAGATAGATTTTTTTTATTAGAAATTTTTTAATTTCTAGGATTTGATAATGCACCACCAATTGATCGAAACCCTACTAAAGGACACCCATGAAAAACCCCTCTTTCAATGCCTTTACACCCTTTAGGCACAAAAAAATATATTAGATCAAATGGAAAACAATAAGAGAATATGAGGCATTAATTAGAAGTTTAAGATATTCATCTACAATGAAATATCATAGGTCCACCCTTTCTAGTTCACTAGAATCCATCATCTCCCACATAGTATTTATGAGTGGCCAAGTCGATATTTGGCCAAATAAGAGCCCAAAGAGCTAAGACATTTTGATTTAGAAAAATTCTTATTACTAGATTAATAATATTTTTTTGAAATCTAACTTGTGTTTGTTGTTCAATGACCCATGAACCAATAGAATCATGCATGATGCTTGCAAGAAGTTCCTCATCCACGGGTACGACTACCAAGCAATATAAAATAATATTTGGGATAGGTGATGGATAGTTTTTTTACCATCCCCCATCAATAATAATGAGGTCCCATAACACATTCTGAGGAAACTTTATTGTGAGTTTTCTTCAATGAGATACCTAATTAATTTGACATAAAGGAGTTCCAAAGTAGATGTGGAGGTTGCACACAAGACAAAGTGGGAGTACAACATGCCCAAAATGAAGCACTGAGACCCTTAGCTAGACCTAAGTTTGAGCATGTTGCTAACCCTTTTGTAAGATGGGAAAAAATCAAGCTAGCTTAGATAGTAGTGAAAACCATAACACCTTTAGGCTAATAACCCAATCTAAACAAGAGAAAACAATCAAATGAAGAGAAAAAAATGAAGAAAATAAAATAAAATCAATCCCCATTGAAGTTTAATCACTTCTCTTGTCTCTCCTATTTCTTCTTTTGCAAATATGCCCTTAGATTTGTAGTAGAACTTGTGTAAATACCTACAAATTGCAAGAAAGAAAGTTGTAGATAAGTGGATGTTAGGGATAAAGTGAAGGAGAAGGGCTTCTTTTATAGACAACCATTCGAATGGACAAATGAGATCACACTTCTAGAAATATGTCAAGATCGATGGATGAGGATTCATGAGATGGAGGTTACAAAAAAGGTCAAGATTAGAAAGAGCCTAGAGGTAATCAATGATCGAGATTTGAAAATGAGAGAGTGGAGGGATAATGGTCAAATTAAAAATTGGAAATCAATTAATTTGTGAGGAAGGAATCTTTGGACAATTGAAGGCACAAATAATTTTTCCAAATTATTTGTTTCAAGAGAAAAAAGGCAAGTGAGAGGAAATGGTCATTTAATTAAAATGATTTATGAAATCAATTTTAATTAAATGGGGAAAATGGATATGAGACATAAATAATTAATTTAAGTTAGTCATTCAATGAAGGAAATGAGTGTCATGAGATAATTAAATCATTTTGAAAATTATTTAATTATGGAGGAATGGTAAAGGTCAATGAATAGACAAATAATAACGATTAATATTATTTGACTATAGGCAAATGATAAAAGTCGAATAATTAAATAAATAATGATTTATTTAATTATTGAAGAAAAAGGGGGTGTTAGTGATGCAATTAATTTTATTTGATTGATCATTATAGAAATAAATATTAATAGGTGAATTAATTAAATAATTAAAAATTATTTAATTATGCCTCTCCATATAATTGATAATCAAGAGTAGCTCATGATCTCTTCTCTTCCATCAGAGCGAAGTGATTACATTAGGGTCCTTTATTGAATGCCTATATGGTATTTTTCTAGATTTATATCTATGTTAATGATACATGACATTATATTTCTATGTTTCTTTCTTGTACATATATTTTACTTTTAGAAACATGTAATATTGTATGGCTATATGAATTTTTGGTTAATAGAAATCTATTTTACCATTGTTATCCATATTTGATTAATACTATTTCAAAATCATATGCTATTGATTTTTGCATGAGATTAAGAAGATAATTATTTTATATTTTTTTTTATTTGGTATCAAAGCATGGAAACTTATTTGATCTATGAAAAGAGAAATGCCTATTTTAATAATAATCATTTTTTGATAGGATATTTTTGTAGTTAATCTTATTTCAAGATATAGTTATGGAATGTATTGCTAGAGTGGTGTAGAGATTCAATGAAACAAAATTTAAGCTTTTGAAGCTCAAGATGGTGGATTTTCTTGATTGTAATGCATGGATTACAAATCATGTTAGAAGTTTCCTATGATTCCATCCTCATTATTGGACTTAGTCATATAGTGACTTGAAGCTCCTATTTGGTGATATATGACAATTCATTATTTATTGGGAGGCTGTGTTAGACACATAAATACTAGGAGGAGGGTGAATCAATATAATTTAATAATTTTTACTTTAAACTACCAAATTCATAGAAACATCAAAGAATAATCAACAAAAATGTAAGTAATGAACATCAATAGACAAGAGAACACCATATTATGTGTAAACCTAGAAGAGAAAAATGATGATGAGAAAAGCTACTTGGAACTACTACCCAAATCCAACCTCACAAAAATAATATAAAATATACAATATTTTTGTAAGCACCAACCCATTGGAGATACCAATCCCCAAAATAGTTTATAGGAACCAACCTAAAGGAGACACCAATCCTTAATATAAGAATTAACCCAGAGTACAAGAGGAACCAACCTCACATGAAACAAGAGGCATGAACCTTTGAATAGATTAAAATGATTACAATGCAACTTACAAAAAAATCTCTATAAAAAATTCTCATAGATTGAATTTTCACAATTCTTCATTGTTATTTGGATGGCTTTATATGCACAATCTACTCTCCTTCACACAAAAAATTCTGATCTAAAAGATACTTGACATGAAAACCACAAACCTATCACACATCCATGTATAATCACAGTTTTGTATTGTTCTACCAAATTTAGTCACTTTCGCTCATATAAACTTGAAATAAATTTTCTTAAATATTGATTTGGGGTGATAGATAACATTGATATGTTGATCCAGACCAAAATTTAGAACCATTAGTAAAGGAGAAGTTGACCTATATCAATTTTAGAACCAAAGACTATTCATTAAGCATATTTGCATTTGAGTTGTTTATCATCCTCTTTTGTAGGTGAATGAAACACTATATTAAATTGAGATACCCTTGCCATTGGAATATTCCTCGACCAATGGGAGTGCAAATACCACTTTGAAATTTATTTTGGATAACATCATCCTAGACGCACATTACCATTTCACATACTCATGGAACAAAATTAGCTTAACAAAGTCTAAGCATGAAATAGAAAAAACCCTCCTAAATACATGTGTCAACATTTTTATCTATCATAGAGAAAATGTAACTTAATAAAAGCCTTGTGTGAACATGCAAAAAAAAACTTTACATCAAACACGAGAAGCAGTAAGTAGGGTTGATGAATAATGACACTGGAGGGCTTAAGTTATAACTTAAGAAACTAAAAATTGTTGATAGCCAATCAATGACATATTAGAACATAAAGTGCTTGATGAGGTAAAACACTTAGGGTTTAAGGAAATTAGGGATAAAACTCTACTAGTTGTATAAAACCATAACAAGACATGATATCCAATTTAGCAAAAGGTATCAAATGAATACCAAAGGAATTACCACAACGTAAAAACAAGAACAAAACAAAGCAATTAAATATAACTCTAGTGGAAAACCTCCATATATACTACACCAAAACACATTTGACATCAATGACAATATTTTCAAAAATTTAGAAAACATAGAAAATATTTGCAACAGTTCCTTCATAGCACAATCAATATCTACTCCATATATAAAAACATTGACAACAAGCATATTTTCCACAATCTCAACCTTTATCATTGATGGAAACACAACATAAACTAAATTCTCCCCCTTTGACATCAACATGGTAAAGGAATATTAGAAGACTTGTTCCACAATAATCTCCTTTATTCTACATCCTTTACAGTCAATTGAAACACTATACAACACTCCCCCTAAGGGAAATACTCTAGGGGTAGAGTAAATAAATCATCCCCTTGAACTTGTGATTTATTTAGGTCTTCACTAAAAGGAATAAGGAGATGTCACTCTTAGCTTTTGCTCGAGATACTCAAATGTCTCCTTGGTAAGAAGTTATGTAAATATGTCTACAATCTAATATTTAGTAACCACTTGTTCTAATTTAAATTCCTAATATACAATATTTTCTCTCAAAAAATAATGTTTTATTGAGATATGCTTTGTTCTTGACTGAAACAATGTATTCTTAGAAATGTTAATTCCACTTGTATTATCATAGAAAATAGAAATAGGTTCATTATACTTAATCTTTATATCCTTCAAATTTTGTTTCATCCAAAGTAGTTAAGTACAATCTGGAAGTTACAAAAATATATTATGCTTTTTTTGTTGATAATGATATTGAGTCTTGTTTCTTTCTTAGTCATGATATAAGTCTATCTCCAAGAAAGAATGCTCTGTTGGAAGAATGAAGGAGACCTCTTGTTTTTTTTCTTTGTTATCATTGATGCCAACATTGTTTGGTGACTGATCTTATATGCCCATCTGGTAAACTATGTATGTGATACATTGATCCGATAATTTTATCCATAATCAATCTAAAGTGAATATTGGCTCATATGATTTTGATATATTTCTCAAGGGTCTTATATGTAGATTTGGTTAGGAATTCAATAATTTTGGTTATATAAGTTGAAAGTTATAAATGTCAAAAAAGTTTGGCTTACAGTTTTTAGTATGATTTTCCTCTAGATGACTTTTTCATGTGATGCAAACTTCATGAAGGTTTAAAGTGTTCCTTTTTAGGTCCAAGCCAACCTAAATCATGTCTTTCATATTTTGTTTTGAGTGCCAAAGAAGTTTTTTCTTTGAAGCTGACAAGATATTTTGAGTTGAGTATGCTTACATCTAATTTGTCTTACCTAATTGAGGTATGAATATGTAACTGTGTATATATATGGAACATCCATATGTTGTTCATAGAGACATAAGTAGTGATAGTCTGAATCATGCAATAGAGTAATATTGTGTGAAGTTGTTGATAGGTGTTGATAGCTGCTATATACCAGCAAACCAGTGCAAGTTTTTTTTTTCCAAAGTTCAATTGGAACTATTCTCGGCACACAAAAGGTGCATTCCATCAGTTCATATTTTGGTAGTGAGCCACACTCTTTTGTAATCATTTTTAGGCTATGATCCTTTCAAGGACATTGTGTCCTAGTGGTGTGCCCTATAATATCTTATGACTAGTTATAATATGTTGTGAGCTAAATACTCACCATGGTTTTTCCCCTTTTTGGTTTTCCATGTAAAAATCTTGGTGTTCATGTGTCATGTGATGTTATGATTTCTTTCATGTTCCTGTTTATAGTTGTTAGAAGATGTGTTTTAATTATTGAATGGTTAGCAGTTAAATGGTTTAGTTGAATACTGATTCACCCCCCTCTCAATATTCTAGGTGTTCAATAATTGGTATTAGAGCTTGCTTCCTTTTGAGAAAATTAACAACTTAAGGAAGATATTGAAGTTTGAACACATGGTTGATAAAAAGTATCATGTTCCTCTAGAAGATATTTTAGCAACTGAGGCACTCCATGTTGCTATTGAAGATCTCGATAAAAGTGAAGACAACAAAGAAACTCTAAAAGAAAACTTGGAAAAAGAAAATTAATGCATCAAAAAATTAAGAGAGAAAAACAAGAAGTTAAAATAAAGGCATAGAGAAGTCAGTGATGAATTGAATAAAGCTAATGAAGACATCACCAGACTAAAGGCACAAGTGGAAGAAAATAAAATAATTGAATAATGTTAGAAAGTTGAAATTCAGAATAAAATTGATGATTGTACAAAGCTTGAACACGAAGTGGTATCTCTAAGATCTGACTTGGAGAAATCAAGAGATCATGAAGAAAAATTAAAACAAGTACCACAATGCTTGATGAATTGATAACATTTTAGAAACCAACTATGGATAAAGGTGGTCTAGGACTTGAAGAAGGACAAAGTTCAAAAGAAAATCAAGTTCCCAACAAAGTGGACAATCAAAGGAAGATTCAAGGAAATAATAAATAGTTCAAGAATCAAATCAGCAATACCAGAAGGATTCCTATTCAACAACCTAATACTCAAAGGTACCCATCTTTTAATTAAATTTGCATTTCATGCAATAAATTTGGTCATAGGGGAACTAAATGTAGAAGTAGAATGAATTAGAATGTTGGTGTAACGTCTAGAAAATGTAAAGAAACAAATCAGAGCAAACATGCAATGCAATCCAAAACTCTAATGCAATCTAAGCTAAGCAACAGAGAACAAAGGAAAGCCAAAACGTAAATAAACTAAACCATCTCACCCAATATGTACATAATTCCATGTATCATCTCGATTTCCCTTCTCCATTTTGTCGTTGTAGTATAATTGCTCTCAGATTTTCAAAGTTTATGCAAGTATAGCCTATGATAGTGATTTAGCAAAACATTGAAGATTCAAGATAGTTGCTCCAAAAATTCATAAGATTTTGAGAGAGATTGGAATGAAGAATAACAGGTCAATTTATAGAAAATTGATCATTCGAACGACAGGTCCAGATTGAAAGATCAATGGACAATTGAGATCGATAGATTAGACATGCATTCTGAAAACTGTTAGTAGTGACATTAGTGATACCAATTAGAAATAGAATTAAAGATTAAATAAATGATTTAATCTTCAAGTTTGGTATTCGAAAACAAGAGAATTATCTTTGCATGACAAAGATAAAGATGGATTAAAGCAACTCTTGTTCGAATGCACGAACAAGGTTTAATTAATTAAATAGGAATATTCAATTAATCTGCATGTACATGCAATTGAGTTAGCACTGGATGATTGAATGATTTGATGAAGAGATTACTGAAGAAAACAACTCAGACATTAAATCAAGAGTTAACTGACCGAATTAAATAGGTCTTTGAGTCGAGTAAGAGAGAATACTTAGATAACTTACACAATTATCTAAATATAGAGGAATGTGTTAAAATAGAATTTATGAATTAAATAATTCATTTAATTCAAGATTTTATAGTTGAAGAATAATTAAATAAATAAGATTTATTTAATCAAGTGATGAAGGGGTTTAAATGAATAATTAAACAAATAAAGGATTTATTTAATTATAGTTGACATATGATAAAGAGTAAATTAAATAAGAATTTATTTAATTGAAGAAGAAGGATAAGGTTAATTAGTAACAAAATTAAATAAAAAGTGTTTATTTAATTAATCAGATAGAATAAAGAAAATGTGAATTAATTAAGCAATTAAGATTATTTAATCATGACCATGAAAGAAATATGAATTATTAAGCAATATTAAAGTCGCAGGCCTAGACCAGATTTCAGTGTCTACATTTTCCCCTCTTTGATACAATGTCATTTCAGTGTTGTGTCAAAAAAAATCGATAGAAATATGCCCTAGTCATGCCCTGGTGTAAACAGGTGAAGGTATGCCCCCTCAGGAAAATTGACAAATTTTTGAAAATTTTTAATTTTTTTTTTGGAAATAATCCCGATTAGTCCCTTAGAGAGCCATACATGCAGTGGAGTTGACATAATTGAAGCTAGAAGTGGTAAGGATGAGTACGGGTCAATTGAAGTTGGAAGTTGACACGACCCGTAGAAAGGAATGCCACCAAAACCCTAGGTATAAATAGAAAATGGGGTAAAAACCTATTCATTTTTACCCACATAGCTTTGAGATTTGAGATTTTACTCTGCACCCACAATGAAGATGTCTCCTATTCCGCACACCCACCATCGAGCATACAGGATCCGGACCTTTAGGTGGCCAACCGACTCAGACCCCTCAGTATGTACCTTAATCTTGACTTTTTAATTTTTGATTTGCACGATTTTTTATGCATTTATTTGCATTTTGAGTTATGCGTCATTTTATTGAAAAGTCGCATGTGAGAGCGTAATCAATGCATTTTCATGTGGATCAACACATTTGTAAAACCATGTATATAGTTAGCGTAGGGTTTCTGTGGTTCAACGCATTTGTATCTTAGTTGTACGCATTTGCTAAATAGCAATGCATTTGCATTTAAAATAGCCACATGTGTTTATTTTTCAATGCATTTTAAAATATTTCGACGTAGTTATTATTTGATTTATGTAGTTGCATGTGATTTTTGAATTACGTAGATGCATTTGCTATGTTTGCACGCATTTGCATTTGAAAGGGACACATTTGAGAAATAACGATGCATTTACAAAATTGAATTACGCATTGGTTTTCTGCAACACATTTGCAAAATAATGACACATTTGAATAGCATTTGATTTAGTCATTTTTTACTAGGATAGATGTTTGATGCTGACATGAGGCATGTATAATGCCATTGTAGGTTGTTTTGGACACTGTTTATACATGAGAGTCAAGACCTACGACTTTTCACTTCCGAGATAGTTTACGAAGCATGGAGAGACGATTCTTATGGCACTTAGGTCTTCTTCATGTGACAGACATGCTCACCATTCGGGCGAACTGTGGTCTGCTGACAACATTATGCAAGCGGTGGAACTCAAAGACTTCTTCTTTTCACCTGCCTACTGGAGAGGTGACAGTTACTTTAGAGGACGTCTATAGGATTCTGAGACTTCCCATCATAGGCATGAGGGTGAGGTATAATACCCAGAGGGGTTGTGCTAAGATGTGTACATACTACCCTCATGTTGATGTTAGACAGTTAGGGTTTGATCCTTATGAGATTAGATAGTGCGTATTGGCATAGAGGTATAGGCAGCTGGACTGTCTATTGTGTACATTGATAGGTGGTATAGTGCTTCCTGACCATTGAGGTCATGGTTTTCCTATGGGTTGGGGGGAGATATTGATAGGTATGTTAGAGCAATGGGAGGTATATACTTGGGGTCCTTATCTCCTTGGCATGTTATATTTTCACTTGCATGATATAGCCTATCGAGAGGCTCAGTCCATGAGTTGTGGTACCACGCTCCTAATGGTATGGACATGGGAACACATTGCCATTTTTTGGCCACCAGTTATAGTCGACATACATCACAGATCCCCTTATGCCTTTTTTTATGTGGGGGCTAACACTCAACACCACATGGGAGATATCGGGTATTTCAGACATGCCATTGACATTATGGTACAGTTTACATGGAGACCATAATTGGGATGTGCAGAGTGGTCAAATGAGGATGAGCATTTTCCTTTTTTCCACTAGACACATTACTTGATTGGGTGGACTATTTCACACGTCCACATTATAGAGCGACATTTGCCATATCATGTATTGCAGTAGTTTGGATAGGTATAGGATGTGCCAAGAGGATGGGCTGAGTTCACGAGGTCTTCACGAGAGATCCCCTTGTGGGCTCTAGAGATTCTAGTAGCCACTATTGAGGTAGATATTGATGGATTGCAAGCAATTCCATGGGGATGGAGAGATGGGGCAGCAGACCCAAGTACCACCAAGGCATATGATTAGTGGTGGGATGTGCATAAGTTGATTCCCCTTATAGATTCAAATTAGCTAGTGTCGATAGAGCAGCAAGGGACAAGACCACATGATGGGAAGGGGTCATGGTGATGACGGAGATGGTGGTGGAGGTGGTTAGCAAGGTGGTAGTAGAGGGAGGCATGGATGGAGGGGAAGAGGTCCACCATTATCACTCATCCCTGAGGAGGGATGGGGGGAGGAGGATGTTCCCATGCCAGATATTGGAAAAGGTGGGGAGGAGGTGCATGTTGAGATTGGCGGAGAGGATGAGCATCCCATAGAGGAGGCCATTCCAAAAGTTCCTTTAGAGGAGGAGGCAAATAGAGAGGAGGCAGAGATTGATGCCCTTGGCTTACCTAGTGCCTATCAGGATGATGATGATGATGAGGAGGATGATCATGAGCGGGAGATTCAAGATAGGATTCTGGAGGAGTTGGAGGATGAGGATGATGGTGTGTTGAGGGTGAGACAAGTTGACAAAGGGGCAGTTGATTCTGACACTAGTACACTTTGGGCCTAGGTTGCATTCCTGGAGGAGCAGATGAGGTCATGATGTGTGAGAGAGATGTGTTATAGATGGAGAGGGATAGAGTTGTCATGGAAAGAGATTAGGCCATAGCTCAAAGGCACGAGATTGAGTAGAGATTTACAGAGATTACAGCCTTATGTATCGGGTCGACAACTACATTTTCTAGAGAGTTAGTTAGAGCTAGGGAGAGGGCCATGTATTATAGAGATTTGTATGAGTCAACAGTTCCTCCAGAGAGATGGGCTCTAAGTTTTTCAGAGGCACGCAGTGAGAGGTCTCAGACTATTACCCACTCTAGGACAATTAGCATAGAGGGTGTTGAGTAGCCACGCAAAGCTAGCCAATATGATAGGCCACATTTAGGTTCTCAACATCAATCATCCACACACTCCAGTCATGATAGCAATGGCAGTTCAAGATAGGAACATTTGTTGATATGTACCAAGACATTGTATTATGATCATATAGCCTACAGGCTTCCATATTTATTGATACATTATGACATTGTGATGTGACACTATTGAGCAATATATATATATATATGATTTTGGTGGCGATTCTTAGGATTTGCATTTTTATTTATTGATTATGCAGTCATTTAATTGTACATGTTATGTTTATATGATATGCCTTGTGATGGATGATCGTATCTACTTTATGATGTGTTTATGTAGCCTATGATGTGATGTTCATTCTATGTGATGTATGCATTTTATAGTTATGAGATGCAATATGATGTTATATGTACAATGCTTTCTACATGTGATGCTATACAAATGTAATGTGGTGTATGTGTATATGCAGGATGATTTAAATTTTTGTGTGTCATAGGACTCCATCATAATGCAAGAAGGAAGAACTGTTAGCGCGGAAAGAAAGATTGAGAAATAATAAAAGAAATGAGATGGATGTTAGTATTAGAAATCTTTGATGTTTTGTTGTATCACAAAATGTGTTACACTTTATCATCATTGGGAAGGACTAATACAAATGGAGAAAAACACCATGATATGACATAGATCAAGGTGTGCAAGGTCATCCACTTGCTAACAACAGACAGTCGTAGACAAGGATTGTCGTTAACTCGTACTAAGGGTAGAAGTTTCCCTAGTATTTTTGTCAAGAAAAACCACAGACAAACAAAATAAAATACGGGTCATGAGACATCATCACTCCTCTAAATACTTCATGGGACATCCTTGAGGAAACTAGTAACATGACTCAAAATCCAAATTTTAAAAGACAGTTGACAAACAACAATTAAAGAAAATAGAATTTTGATACATCGTTGCTTCTCTAAATCCTTCATGGGACATCCTTGAGAAAGCTAGTAACATATAATTCCCATCATAAATTCAAGTGAAATGATATGATAAATAAGCCATAAAGTCAGAAAGCCACTAAAATATTTTCCAAAACTTGATCTTGTTTGTGTGATTCATGTTGATTGATAGAAGGATTGATTGATAGAGCCTGATTTCAGGAGATACACATACTAGATAAGACTTTGAGTCTAGTTTCGATGTTATGACTATTTGTATAAGGCATGACAAAGTCTAGTTTTAGAAAGACATGTATCATATACGACGTTGAGTCAGATGTTATTGACGTGATAACCTATGTAAGGCTATGTTGATTTGTTTGACAATGTCGATATGTAGGAAGGACTCATCCTGTATAAGACATAGATTGTTTTGTTGATTCAGTATTTAGGAAGGAATCATCCTACGTAAGACACAGGTTGATTTTTTTGATGATGGTTGTTGCTAGGAAGGACACAATCTATAGCAGACATTAGTTAATTTGTTTTGATTGTTGTTTTGGCAATTTGTGTGATTTGACTTAGAGACATTGTTGACTTGTTCACCAGATTGAGGCATGACCTTGATATGATGTGTGGACAATTGACTAAGTGTGATGAAAAACCCTAAAGGACTAACCTAGTGTGGCCTTAGGGGCTCATCAATTGATGGCCTTGCCTATGTTATACACGCAGAGACCTCGTAGTTCAACACGACCAATCACCTTGTCATATAGACATATGGATTGAATCATGATTTTATATAGACAAACCTAAATGGACTGACCTAATGCCTTGGGGGCACATCGACAGATGGCCTTGCCTACGTCTAGTCACAGAGGGAATGTAGTTTGACAAATGAAAAAGACTGACAAGTGCGACTGACTCCAAATCTATTTTTGGATTTTTGACATGTTTTGATTTTTTTGTCTTTGGAAGTTTTCTGATGTTTTTGTGTTTTGCTTAGGTCATTTTGCATTGTTTTTTGGATTTTTCTATGGTTTTACGTCTTCAAGACAACCAATGTAAGAACCAAAATGACACACATCAAGTGTTTCCCCCAATCGAGTATAAGACCAATTGATTATGAATAGGATAAAATGGGGGATATGAAATGCACTTAATGTCAATCATTATAGGTTATGGGAAAGACTACCACTTATTACGAATGGTATGTATGAGCGATGGATGGGAGAGATAATTCATATGTACAGGGAAGTGGACTATGTATAGGGATAAAGGATATGTACAAGGAAGTGGACTATGTACAGGGTATGCTAGATTAGAATAATAGTAGACAAAGGAGCATAGTCAACTACACATGGTGCCTTTTTGCCAGGTTTTCACCATGTTACTTATCCAAAGTGCCATCGAAGTGGTTTTCACTATTGGATGAATTATTTATCTTTACTATTTTTTGGATTATCTATTTTTTTTGGTGTTACCAAGATGCCTGTTTTCTAGGTTTTCACCTTGGTAACAATTTTTTTGATTTATGATTTTTTTGGTATTTTTACTAATTAAGACAAGGCTCTCAAAAGCTATGCGTAGAACTTCTTTAGATGAATACTATTGATTGGTGAGGAAAATGGATCCCCTTCAGGAGTAGAAAGTTGATACGCTCCTAATCCAAAGGCTTCTGTAACAATATACGGTCCTAACTAGTTAGGTTCAAACTTTCCTAGTTTTTCTCTTTCTGCTTGATTTTCTAGGTTTTCATTAACACCAGGTCACCAATGTCAAAGTTTATTTTCAAGACCTTCCTATTATAGCTAGGATGAAAGTGATTTTTATATGCTTGGAAATGGTCTAGTTCTTTCTGTCTTCGCTCATCTAGGAATTCTAGCTCATGGAGTCTCGATACCCGGTACTCTTCATCATCAATGTGCCCTTTCAAGGATACCCTTAGGGAAGGAATATTGACCTCAATAGGAAGAATGGCTTTAGAACCAAGGACTAGTGAATAGGGAGTGGTGCCCATGGGAGTACAGATACTTGTGGGATAAGCCCATAAGGCGGGATTAAGCTGTAAATGCCAATCACGGCCAGCATCATTGACAGTCTTCTTGAGGATTCTAATGATAGTTTTGTTAGATGCCTCTACTTGGCCATTACCTTGTGGGTAGTATGGAGTGGAAAAGTGATGTTGAATATGAAATTCATCACAAAGATGGTGGACTTCTTGATTCTTAAATGGGCTGCCATTATCAGTGATTATGGACTGAGGGACACCATACCGACAAATGATATAGT
>VDFB02270651.1:303541314-303576603 GCA_007258455.2 Sequoia sempervirens | reverse complement strand
CATTAGAATCAAGACATCTTAGTAGGGTATTATCTAAGGTGCGTCTTTATAGGGTGTCTCCAACGATGGTGTATTTGGATGACTTGCAAAGGAATGTCCTACATTGGTTTTTTGACAGGCCAGTGGGTATGATTTTGGCATGAAGGTAGTCATAGATTCCTTTGTACCATGGGGAATCAAGACCAACAATCTCACATACCATCTCAGAATCAGGGATATCGTAGGCTGGGACCAAAAGTTGTTCTACCAAAAACTCAAACTTAGGCACCTTGTTAGGAATGTCTAGAAGTGATGCAATTGTAGCCATAGTGTCTGTTGCCCTATTTAAAACATGAGCTATTTGATGAAATTCAACTTTGTCAAAGTACTCTTTAAAGCTATCAGCCATGAGTTTTTATGGGGCATGCTTCTCATCCTTAGTCTCATAATCATCATTTACCTGTTTGATTACTAGTTGAGAATTGCCATATACCTATAGGTTCTTAATTTTCCACTTGACTTCCATGCGTAACCCTGTCACTAGAACTTCATACTCTGCTATGATGTTTGTACATGGGAATGAAATCCTGAATGACTTAGGGATGGAATCACCCTATGGTGTGATATACAATATACCAGCCCCTGAGCCATGATTTGTATGTGAGCCATCAAAGTACAATTTCCATGTTGTGTTTGTATCAATTGTAAATATAAACTCATTAGGAAAGTCTAAAATTAATGGGTGATCTTCTTGTAGTGGTGTGTCGGCTAATTGACCAACACTGACTTTTCCTTTAATAGCCTTTCTTTCTACATATTGGATATCATACTCACTAAGTATCATAATCCATTTGGCCAGTTGCCCTGTTAATGCTACTTTTCTTAGAAGATATTTCAGAGGATCTATTTTGGCAATCAACATTGTTTGATGGTTTAGCATATAGTTCCTTATTTTTTGGGTAGCAAATACTACTGTAAGATAGGAATGTTCAATGGTACTATAGTTGACCTCATAACCTACCAAAGTCTGACTGATATAATAGACTGCCCTTTCATCATCTTCATCATCATTCTGTGCAAGCAATTTTCCAAGTGATGAATGGGTTGTTGTAATATAAATAATCAATGGTCATCCTTCAACAGGTGGCATTAAGACTGGTGGTGTGAGTAAATATTCTTTAACCAGTTGAAAAGCCTCTCCACACCTAGCTGTCCATGCAAAGGGTGCCACTTTCTTAAGTAAATGTTGAAAAGGATGTATATTTGCTAACTGCACTATAAATCTTCTGATGGATTGTATTCTTCCTTGTAATTTCCTTAATTGACTGAGATTAGTTGGTGGAGGCATGTCTATGATTGCTTTTACCTTGGCCGGATCCACTTCAATGCCTCATATGGAAATGATATAGCCTAAAAGCTTTCCTGACTTGACTTCAAACACACATTTCTTGGGATTGAGTCTCACTTTATACTTCTCCAGCCTTTGAAATATCTTGTCTAAAACTTGTAAATGTTCTGCCCTTGTCTTGGATTTAACAATAAGGTCATCAACATAATCCTCCATAAGAGTGTGTACTAGATCATGAAAAATGGTGGTCATGGCACATTGATAGGTTGCTCTAGCATTTTTGAGTCCAAAGGGCATAACATTCTAGCATTATGATCCTCGAGGACAAGTGAAGGTTGTCTTAGGTTGGTCTTTAGTTGCAATTTTGATATGATTATATCATGAAAATCTATCCATAAGGGACAACATCTCATATCCTGCTATCATATCTACTATCATGTCTATGTTAGGCAAAAGGAAGTCATCCTTAGGATAAGCCTTGTTGATATCTCTGAAATCAGTGCAAATATAGATGCCCCCTATTGGTTTAGTGACTAGTACAAGATTGGAAATCCAATCTGCATAGTCGATTGATCTAATGAAACCAACATCTA
The DNA here is from genome assembly GCA_007258455.2 of Sequoia sempervirens. Classification (NCBI taxonomy): domain Eukaryota; kingdom Viridiplantae; phylum Streptophyta; class Pinopsida; order Cupressales; family Cupressaceae; genus Sequoia; species Sequoia sempervirens. The sequence goes on along the minus strand of VDFB02270651.1, from coordinate 303,574,683 downwards.
ACAATTTCTTGAGTTCTTCCTTGACCAGTAGAGCAATTTGTGGGTGCATTTTCCTCAATTTCTGTTTCATTGGTTTGACACCTAGTTGTAAGGGTAAGTGATGTAGAACAAGTTCACGATGCAACCCAGGCATGTCTACATATGACCAGGAAAAATTTATCTATATCTATGCAAAGAAATTATAGAATTTTGGCTACTCTTTTGTTTTCAATGACATTGCAAAATAAACCAGTTGAGGATTCTCTTTTGTGCCTATGTTGACTTCTATTGATTCTTCAATGAGCATGGGTGAATTTTCCTTTGCAATAGGGAGAATGTTCAAACCTCCATCCATAGGTGCCTCAAAGAGGTTTACGCCTTCAGAAGCATCCTTTATTTTTACTTTTTCATCATCTAGAGGTGTCTTTTAGTTTTCACCTAAAGACTCAACCTTTTTATCTTGTTTATTCTTTTTCTCATTTTTGCGACTGGAGAGTTGAACAGATTCCCCAAAATATGCTTTATTGTCCAAGTCAATGGTAAAACCAGCCTTGTGATCACTGCTAGGTATGCCTTCCCATAATCCCAGGAACTCAGCAATTGCTTTGTCATTCTAAAAAATGTCTAAGACAGGTGTGTCTTGTTGGTCCCAATCACTAAGTTGGAGATAGACTAAGGGCATGCCATCATCAAAGTTATCAAAGTTTAATGGGGTCAAGGTAAGGACTGATTTTTTCATATGGTCACAAAATTCTTGTACTAAATCTTGTTTTCTCTTAGGTTTAGATCTAGGTGGATTGAGAGGTGGCCTAATGCCAAGGTTTGGTTATCTAAAATAGATGCATCAGGTTGCCAAGAGGTAGGATCAAGTGATTCCCAATAATAATTTTTAAACCATTCCTCTTTTGTCATATTCTTTGGTGGACAGGAATTCAATGGATTTTGCAAGGATCTTAACATTAAGTCAAGTTCTCCAAATAGCTTGTCAAGGTCCATGGAAGAGGTAGAGGATAGGAGACCCCACTCATAGTTTTTGGAGTTGGGGGAGGCATAGTGATATTGGTATGATGGTTCATGAGGTGTCTTAATATCTTCTGAAGCACTTACTTCCTCAATTAAGGGTGATGTGGTACTAGGAACACCAATCTAAATAGGTTGAAACCCAAGCCCTAAGCCTTTCGGCCACTGAGAAACAAAGATTGGTTCAATCCTCCCATCGTGATTTAAGCCTAAACCACTCTCTCCATTATATCCCTTGCTTTGCATGATCGTGAAACCTTTTCCATATAGATCTATAGGAATGTGACCAAGTGAGAGAGGTTCTTCATCATCTTCCCTATACAGCTAGGAGGTGACATCTTCTGTATTTAAGGCTTCTTTGCTTAATTCTCCCCATTTAGTGAAAGTTGTTGTGGGAGAAATGTGTATAGTGACCATAGACTATCTCCTATCTGATGTAGGTAAACCATATGACTTAGGAGGAATCAGATGGCTAACATAATAAGATGTCCTCATGTAATACTCTCCACACCCTTGTCTTGGATCTCAACCCTAGGAGTGGTAGGAATTGAGGCTGAAATAGATGTTCGAGTGAGTGTGGATGGATCAACATAGGGAGATGGATTGGATGATGAAGCCTCTTGGTTTACTCGCACTTGGCGTTGGGGTATCTCTTTTAGATTGGTGCAATATTGGAATTGATCTGGGTCACCATCTATAGTTATTTCAATTCCATTGTAAGGGAATTTGAGACATTAATGATATGTGGAAGGGACTACCTTCATGGCATGAATCCATGATCTGCCTAGTAGAAGTTTGTAAGGAAGGGTGAGATCTAAGACCTGGAACTTTGTCTCCATTACTGTACGACCAATTCTGATAGGAAGTGTTACCACCCCCTTTTATTTTCATTCCTCATCATCATGAGCTTTAATGACAATACTTTTGGTTGTTTCTACACATGCTTATGAGAAACCTAATGCCTTAATCAATTTTAAAATGCACATATTTAACCCTGCTCCTCCGTCTACCAAAACTCGTCTAACTTTGGTGTCATCTACAAGGACTTCAAGATGTAAAGGGTTGTTATGGTTTGTCTTTTCAGTTGCATAGTCTTGTTCAGAAAATGTGGCATGATGATTAGTGGTCAAGTAGCCCACCATTTCCTAGAAATGATTGACATCGATATCATTTGGGACAGTGGTGTTTTGTAAAACTTTATCAAAGATAGATCAATGCTCAGGGGAAATATGCAATAGTTCCAAGATTGAGATTTGGGTTGGGGTCTTCCCCAACTGGTCAAATAGTTTATAATGTGGCTTGGAAGGTTGTGGTGTTTGCTGCAATGGAAGACCTTGGATAGTGATCTTAGTATGACGAGTATTGACATCACACTTAGGATTTGTATTGATAGCAATGGTATTGATATTCTCATTGGTAGCATGAAGGTGATTAATGGTTTTTCCACTCTTATAATCATGCCTGATAGTGGCATAGTTGGCTGACATATTGGTCTTAGTACTTGAACTGGGAACATTTCCTTTCCCATGGTCATGTAGTGGATCAAAAAAGACTTGATGATTAGTGTTTGATGACTTTTGTTTCTATCCACTAACTTCAATTATTCTCCTTTCGACAAGATCATGTATGATATTTTTTAGTTGGCGACAATTTTGTAGGTTATGTCCCTTAGTTCTATGATAATCACAAAAGGCATTGTCATCCCACCAAAGTGGTTTAAATTTCCCTAGATCGTATTGTCTTGGCTCTTTAAGCTATATAAGATTATGTTGTAACAGTTGTTTGAATACAAACTCAATGGGTTCCCTTAAGGGAGTGAATTCATGTTTTTGAAACCTCCTTTGTTGTTACAGACGTTGAGTATTTTGGACCATGTTGGGAGGTTGATTGATAGTATTAAGCATGTTGGTAGAAGTGTTAGGTCCTCATAATGTGATGATTGGTCATGCTTGTACATTTTTAGCATAAACTACCCCATCATTGGTGACATTTTTGTTTCAAGACCAAAATCTATTTTTGTCATTGGGGGTGTTTTGCACTATCAGATTTCTATTAGATGTAGATGTCTTAAGTTCTCCTTTATCAATGAGATCCTTTTCTATTATAACCCATTTTTCCACTAGTTCTAAAAAAGATGTACAACAATGTACTCTTAAGTTACTCCTTAGTTTTGCATGAAGGTTTTCCTGGAACATAGTAACATTTTGTTTTTCAAGTATCTTGATAGGACATTGACTAGCTATAGTCCTCCACTTCTGAAAGAAAGCAATAAATGTTTCACCTTCATCTTGTCTTGTGTGACACAAGGTTGCTATATTTATCTCGTGGTCTATGTTGAAGGAGAATTGCTCAACAAATTTCTCAACTAGTTCACCCCAAGATTTGATGCCATAGTCTAGACCTAAAAACCACTCTAGTGCAATCCCTATAAGACTTCTTGGAAATAGTGTCATAAGATACTTGGGGTCATGAGCAACATCTATGCATATGGTAGGAAATTCTCTTATATGTTCTATCGATTTTGTTTTCCATTGTACTTAGGGAGATTCGGTATGACATACCCATGAGGGAAAGGGGTCATGTATAGTGATCTATCAAAGGGAAATGTGAATATGTCCTTTTTTTGAAAAGGATTTCTTAGTTGACACCACCATGTTATCCATCTGTGTTTGTAGTGCATGCATTTTTCTTTGTAAGACGTCAACCTGGGTCAATGATGTGCTAAGCGGGTTATGTGGCTTTGTGTATGTATTTTAAAATCTAAGGTCTCATGATGGGTTTCAATTGTACGTTGTTATTTGAGGTGGGTTTGGATTTAGAATGTTGGTAAACATGTTCTGTCTAGAATCTACACAAATTAGTGTTGACTTGGGATCTGTGTGAATGGATTCTAAGTACTTCTTTGGGAGAAGGGATTCTGATTCAAAATCTATGTAAATTGGTGTTCACTTGTAATCTGGGAGAATGGATTATGATTGCCATATTGGAATGAAGGAATGCCTCTTGTTTGTGTAATCTGCGGTATAGTACTAGTGACTTGAACACTAGGTATGGCCATTAACTATGGTATGGTACTCATGATACTGGCATTGGGTATGGTTGTTGACTGTGGTATGGTACTCGTGACACTGACATATGGTGTAGAAGCTGACATTTTGGATCTTTTACTCCTAGCAAGAGGACTGAAGGGAATGGACGATGATGCCCCTACAGTAAAATTAAATCTTGATGTCATGCCAAACATACCAAACGGAGGCGTATGGACTGTCATACTCTATGTAGGTATACTAGACGGTATGGTTGTGCTTACCTGATGTATAGTGGTATTGGTAGTTGTTGTATTTTTCCCTTGTGTAGGTTGAGCCTGTAAGGTGCTAATATTGAATCCTATAGGTATGGTAGCACCTTCAACGAGCAACTTGGCTAAGTATCGTTGATGATCATTTTCTAGGTACTCATCTACAAAAGAGGAAAAATTAGGGTCTTGTGCAACAACCTCTATGTCTTATGTTGTAATGTTCCCTTGAGTGTTTCTAGTGGTGAATATTTCTAATAAAGTCTTGTGAGGTCTTGAGGAAAATGGATTGATGAATTTGTTTGGGCTTGACATCTTTTCTCTTTCTCTTCTCTTAAACCTAGTTTCAACCATGTAAGATAACCTCAATATGCAAAAAATGCAAAACTACGTCTATGGATAGTATGACTCTAGTCTATGTTTTTGGGATTTTCTGAATGCAACAATAAGGAATGTTCTAAGATGAAGTTAGTCTAAAAGGACAATATCTAAAGATGTAAAGTCTAAGAAAAATTCTAAGGTAATCAATTCTCTAAACCTGAGACAGGGGTACCAACTACCTAAAGTCTAACCAAGGCGTCAATTTAGTTATGTCAAGGAACCAATGTAGGATGAGGATCAAAGACAAGTTGAGTTTCCTAACTAGACTGATGAGCTAGGAGGACTCTCTGTAGGACAAAGGATAATATGATAGGACTAGGTTCAATGAAAAAATTCATTGATGCTATGATTTTTCTAAAGAGTATATGGTGAACCTATCCTAAAGTTTGTAAAACTAACTTTCCTAGAAGTTTAAATCTAAAGGAAATATGTAGTCAAAAATGAAAGTAAAACTCAGAATCAGAATGACTATAGTAATGACTAAATGATACCTAAAGGATGCAAAATTGAGCAAATCATTTCAGGTTTCTGTCCAAGGACAAGTAAGAAAAATCAAAGACTGGTATGACAGTGTTGACTAGATAGTGACCATGAATTCTGGTTTTCTAATAATGTGGAAAATGCATCACAAAATTTATCAAATGTGGTTATGTTTCACAGTTATGGTTTTATGTCAATTAGTTGTGTGTTTCTAGTAAAGTTCAGTGTCTGAATCTGGAAGATGTGATTAAATTTGTCATAGATGCGACTCATAATGACAATTGTGACCCAGATTGTACAAATGTGGTTTTCTTAACTTATGCACTTGTAAAATTTTTGCGATAGTGGCAAATGTGTCATTTTAGGCTGTAGTTACAACTCACCTTGTTAGATGCATCACAAAATATCACAATTGAAATTTTGAAGACAAATGCAGTTTTTGACAAAGCAAATGTGAGCGAATCTAGTAGATGTGACTCTAAGGTAAACAAATGTGACTTGACAGAACAATTGCGACTTTCTAGTGAACAGTTGTGACTCTATTGTATTTTCAATGAATTGAGATATAAAATTGATGCTATTTTTTGTTATCAAGTTCTGGTAAACAAAGACAATCATAAGATAAAGTGTTTTTAGTTTGATTTTGGACTCAAAGAACGTTGAATTTGACAATAGACAAGCACATCCTAGGCTACAAAGGACAATATTTACTGAGTTCTCACTTGGGTTTCCCCAGCTACACTTATTCAAGGCAGATGATTAGTAGCTTGACCCCTCTGGCTCCCCTCCACGACCCATTAACATCATTCAGGGCAGCCAAGCTATAGTACCCATGAACATCTCATGGCATACCTTCATCTCTACACTTGAACCGTAAGAATATGAGACGGCTTCATAGGTCTGACCTGCTGCACCAGTAAATAGAAGGATTTTAGACACTACAAACAAAGGTTTTTAATTAGGGCATTCCATTTGTAGGGCATGATCCATGCAGTGAGTCCCCTTTCGAATCCATCTCGTCGGAACCATACTTGTGATTCTTGGGCTTTCCCCAAGAATCCAGTTTTATATACTGGCTGGAAGTCCCTTGGGTTCAGGGTGCTACTGATCTAAGTTATCCTGGGGTGAGTAATTTTTCCCACCAGAACAAGCCCAAGTTCTAGATTTCGTAAACGTTTCTCTTACACCTAGGATCACATGGATGCACAAGGGGAGATGATACTTCAATGTACCAAATCATGAGGGTAATTACACAATTGTGCTTTCACACCAAACACAGTAGACACTTGTTTAGTTTAATCCAAATGAAAGATTTGCTACACTACCAAACAATCTATTTCAAAATTTTAACTAGGGTCTTCGACATGCGTTTTGTAGAAAGATTCATTAGTAATTTGATATTAGTCTTTGACTATCGATCTACAAAAACTTCATTAACTCCTCAAGACACACGTTGAGAAGAGAAGATTAGTGAAAATAAAAACACAAAAGGAAACTGTAAATCAAAAATCTAAACCTAAAAAAATATAATAGTCAGATGTGTCATTTTCTCTATCAAATATATTGTGGTATTTTACCAGTCAGTTGCAGCTAAGAAAATGGCAGATGCGTGATAAGTTTTTAGATGCATCATTTCTGATCACGGATGCGGCCAAGAAAGTCAATTGCATCGTTTGGCCAAGTTGATGCATCTCTAAATGTCAATTGTGGTGTTTCATCAAGCTAATGTGTCTTCGAATGTCATTTGTGATATTTCATCAAGATGATGCATCGTTCCATAGAAAAACCTGCAAAATCAAATAAATTCTATGGATACGTGAAAATGGTGTGTTCACGTCGGGTTCACCAAATGTAACATCTAGAAAATGTAGAGAAACATATCAAAGCAAACATGCAATGCAATCTAAAACTCTAATGCAATCTAAGCTAAGCAACAGAGAACAAAGGAAAGCCAAAACGTAAATAAACTGAACAATCTCACCCAATATGTATGTAATTCCATGTATCATCTCAATTGCCCTTCTCCATTTTTCTGTTGTAGTATAATTTCCCTTAGATTTTCAAAGTTCGTGCAAGTATAGCCTATGATAGTCATTTAGCAAAAAATCAAAGATTCAAGATAGTTGCTCCAAAAAGTCATAATATTTTGAGAGAGATTGGAATGAAGAATGACAGGTCAATTTATAGAAAATTGATCATTCGAACGACAGGTCAGGATTGAAAGATCAATGGACAGTTGAGATCGATAGATTAGACATGCATTCTGATAACTGTCAATAGTGACATGAGTGATACCAATGAGAAATAGAATTAAAGATTAAATAAATGATTTAATCTTCAAGTTTGGTATTCAAAAATAGAAGAATTATCTTTGCATGACAAAGATAAAGATGGATTAAAGAAACTCTTGTTTGAATGCACACGTAAGGTTTAATTAATTAAATAGGAATATTTAATTAATCTACATGTACACACAATTGAGTTAGCACCGAAGGATTGAATCATTTGATGAAGAGATTACTTGAGAAAGCAACTCAGACATTAAATCAAGAGTTAACTGACCAAATTAAATAGATCTTTGAGTCAAGTAAGAGTGAATACTTAGATAACTTACACAATTATCTAAATATAGAGGAATGTGTTAAAATAGAATTTATGAATTAAATCATTCATTTAATTCAAGATTTGATAGTTGAAGAATAATTAAATAAATAAGATTTATTTAATTAAGTGATGAAGGGGTTTAAATTAATAATTAAATAAATAATTATTTGTTTAATTATAGTTGACATATGATAAAGAGTAAATTAAATAAGAATTTATTTAATTAAAGAAGAAGGATAAGGTTAATTAGTAACATAATTAAATAAAAAGTGTTTTATTTAATTAATCAAATAGAATAAAGAAAATGTGAATTAATTAAACAATTAAGATTATTTAATCATGACCATGAAAGAAATATGAATTATTAAGAAATATTAAAGTCGCAGGCCTAGACTAGATTTCGGTGTCTACAGTTGGATTCTTCTGTAAACAATGTTTTGCTTGCAAAAGGTTTGGACATAGAGCTACTGAGTGTAGAAGTCAGAAAATTATGAATAGATTCAATACTGGTAGAATGTTTCAATCTTTTCAGGGTTATTGCTATATATGTTATGATGTTGGACATAAAGCTAACTAGTGCATATCAAGGTTAAATTCAAATCAATTTGGTTAGAAACATGTTGTGTGCTACATCTGCAATTGTTGGACACTAGGAAACACTGAGAGGGGGGTGAATCAATGTTCCACAATATTTGAATTTCAAATCAGATTTTGAACTATCAACAACAATATTAATCTTTAATAACATCCGCAACAAATAAATAGAAGGAAACATGCATACACATTAACAAGACAATGTGAAACCCATAACACCAAGAATTTTATGTGGAAACCCTATTAGGGGAAAAACCATGGTGGAGATTAATCCACAAAGTATACTCTATTAAAAGTATGATAAAAAGGACAAAATAAAATTCCTCTTATAAAATGGCAGAAGGTTTGCGAGAAGTGGGAGAGAGATGGTGCTGGTTTGAGGAATGTTCTCTGACAAAACAAGGCACTGGGGGAAAAATTAGCTTGCACTATTCATTCATGCCCTGACCTTAAATGGGTGAAGATCATTAGAGCAAAATATCTGGAAGCAGACCCTTATTGCTTCCTAGTAGCAAAATCCTTGCCAAATGGGTCCCGAATTTGGAATTTCATTAAAAACTCTAGAGAGCTTATCACAAAATTTCTTACTTGGGAAGTGAAGGATGGAAAGGAGGCTATGTTCTGGGAAGATTCCTGGGAAGGTCATCCAACATTGGCTGAAAACCTGGAGCTCTCAAGAGTAAAAGAGAAGACAAAACAAATTTGGGGTTCAAAAGTCAGAGATTATATAGATTGATTGGAAGATCCAATTGAAGGTCACCTGAAGTGGAAATCGGTGAGAAGTCTGGACCTTGAAGTCCAAGAGATTAAAGCCTTTGAGAATGCATATCAAAACAAAGGATCTGGGGCAGACAGGGGAGAGATCACTTACGCTGGGATGCATCACCAAATGGGACATACTCAGCCAAGATAGGATACAATATCGTATCATCTTCAATAGAAGAAAATTCAGTGATCCCTGGAAGCCTTTGCTGGAATAAAGTATGTCTCCCAAAAGCAGGAATTTTCACATGGGCTGCAACACAGGGAAGAATTCTTATAGGAGACAGGTTTATCAAAATGGGTTATCATGGCCCGTCTAGATGTCCACTATGTCAAGAGGTTGAGGAAATAGTTGATCACTTGCTTTTAAATTGTAAGTTTACTCATTAGATGTGGTGTTGGTTGTGCACAAAGTTACATTGGTCAACTATCTTTCCCAACACCTTATTAGAATGCTTAAATGCTTGCCCAAGTTACTATCATAACACCATCTTCAGAGATTTATGGAAGATGAGCCCTTCAATTTTAATCTGGGAAGTGTGGAAGGAGAGAAATAGATGCCTTTTTAAGGATAAAGAGATGTCGATCCCAAGGAAATAGTGTAAGATTGAGGCGAGCATTGTAGAACGTTTCAATGCACAACTGGTGGTCAAGCAAAAATAAATAAATTTCACTAAATGGGATGCTTGGATCATGAAACAATAGTTTCGAATCAAAATTCCTCCCTTTTGCGGAACAGGAAACACTTCTTATGAACAATGCAATAAGACTTAGTGGATTCCCCCTTAGCAGAGCTGGGTGAAATTGAACTTCAACGGGGCCTCTAAACGGAATCCAGGGCCGTTTGGGGCCGGTTGCATAGTAAGAACTTCTTCAGTTTTGATTTTTGGGAGATTAGCCCAGCCCCTTGTAGAAGGAACAAATAATGCAGCTGAATTCTAAGCTCTCCTGCTCAGATTGAAGTTGAGTAAGGAATTGGGAATTAAAAATATGGTAGTCAAAGGAGACTCAACACTGATCATAAATGCTCTCAGGACTAGACAAATTCACAACTGGAGGCTAGGGTTTTATTTGGAAGCTGCATTAGAGAAACTAAGGAATTTTGAACAAGTGATGCTCAATCACACATTAAGGGAAGGTAACATAGAAGTTGTCTCCCTATCTAATAAGGGAGTAATTGGACTAGGTTTTAAAGAATGTAATACAAAGTAATTTTTCTTGTGGGTGGTAGGGTGCCCCCCCTATCATGTTCCTTCTCTCATTCATTCACGAGACTGGTGGAAAAGTAAAGGCAAATCATTAGTTAATAACGTGAGAGGAAATGGGGTGTTGGTTGGCGAGCGCAAGGTGGCAGCATAGTGGCAAGGCCACATCACCTCACATATTAATCCAAGATGTTGGGGTAACAAGGGAGGTAAACCACCAAAAGAATGGTAGTCCACCAAATTTGGGGAGATCTCGAAGACACCGAATGTTTTAATGACACATGAAGCAAAGGATAATCAAAATGACTCATAGGGTACGACCATCATGGAAGTTCATGCATATCAGCCAAGTGGCATAAGTCAATCCTCATGAGGTGATAGCCGAATTAAGGCTGAGGTTTGCAAAACAAAATTTTCTCGCAAGGATGGATTTCCTTGCTTAGCCATCATTTCAGGCTTGTGTGCAATGGCTCGACCTTGTTGTATACAGGCCTTTTAAATGTGGACGGATGACGAAATTTTCATAGTATTGTTTTCAAAATTTGTTTTGTTGGTTGTCTTTGTGTAGGAAAATTATGACGGGTATGTGAGGAATCATGATTGGCCAAAAAGTGGCAATATTATGGGTATTTGTAGGGCATGCCGCTGACGATTTTTTTTAACCCAAAATTGATGAAACGAAAAGGGTTTTAGAGGAGATTCTTGTTAGGGTTAGAGATGGCAGATCTAACAATTAAATGCAGATTTAATAAACAAAACAGAGAAACTAATACACATAGAGAATAAATCATAACATAGAAATTTAACGTGGTTCACCCAATCTGGGCTACATCCACCAAACCGCAGCCATCCAATACTTTTATTGTCCAATGAAAAACTTATTACAATCTTGCGAATAATCGTGTTTTTCATCATACTATAATATCCATTCGAACCCCTTTTAACAAGCTTAGAAGCTTCCAAATTTTAGGGTTCTACAAAGTCGGATTTTTATTTTTTCATTGATTTTTCCCTTTTTCGGTGATCACGCAAAAAAGTAGGAAGAAAATTTTACTCGAGGGCTACCACCCCCGAACCTCCACCCGGGGTCCGGCCTGACCTCGGACCCTGGCAAGGACAGGGGGCCAGGGTCTACAGTATACCATGGGCTATATAGTATAGCATGATCAGTCACCACATACCAACAATCTCCCACTTGGAGACTGATCATGCTCCATACCAACACAATCTCCCACTTGGAGATTGATCCTGGACAACACTATTGCAATTACAGCTCCCACTGAAAATAAGTACCTTGGACCCTACTACTCTGTTATACTTGAATTCAACCTTGACGACCAACCAAAGCTGAAGAGGAGCTCAGCTTCTCCCTTGTCACCACCTTCATAAACATATCTGCTGGATTTATATCTATATGTATCTTGTCCAACTTGACTTGTCCATCCTCCAACACCGACCGAATGAAATGATATCTCAATTATATGTGTTTTGTTTTAGAATGCAAGGAAAAATTATTTGCAAGATGTATAGCACTCTAACTGTCTGTAAACAAATAATTTCTAGCTTGTTGTTTTCCCAACTCGTCCATGAAAAGTTGCAGCCATATCATCTCCTTTGCCGCCTTTGTTGCAACAACATACTCTGCCTCTGTGGTGGATAAAGCAACCACCTTTTGCAGTTGAGAAATCCAACTCACTACTGTCCCACCAACTATAAATACATAACATGTGGTACTCCACCTGGTATCTATATTCCTTGCTAAATCTGAGTCAACATAGCCTTTTAAATTAGTATTAGAGCCCCCAAAACATAAACAATTATTGGATGTACCTCTCAAATACCTGAGAATCCATTTTACTGCATTCCAATGCTCAACTCTGAGATGACTCAAATACCTGCTAACAACTTCTACAACATGTGGAATATCCAGTCTAGTGCATACCATGGCATACATTAAAATACCTACAGCTGAATCATATGGTACCTTGGACATTTTTTCTTCCTCCTTTTGTGTCTTTGGACACATATCCTTAGTCAATTTAACATGACTAGGCAAAGGTGTGCTAACAGCTTTTGCATTCTTCATATGAAATCTCTGCAACACCTTTTCAACATAATTAGCTTGAGATAAAAACAATTTTCTATTTTCTATGTTAGACCCAGCTACAAGCATGTCATCAACATATAAACATAAAATAATGTAGTTGTCATTATCCAACCTCTTAAAATAAATCCAATGTTCAGAATTACACCTACTATAGCCTTGCTCAGCCATAAAATTGTCAAATTTCAAATACCATTGCTGAGGTGCTTGCTTCAAGCCATATAAACTTTTCTTCAATCTGCACACTAGTTTCTCCTTACCTTTGACCTCAAATCCTTGTGGCTGTTCCATATATATTTGCTCTTCCAAATCACCATGGAGAAAGGCTATTTTAACATCAAGCTATTATAAATGCAAATCTTTAGTAGCCACAATACTTAAAACAATATGAATAGATGTCATTTTAACAATAGGAGAAAAAATCTCATCAAAATCAATACCCTTTTTTTGTGCAAATCCCTTTACAACTAGTCTGGCTTTAAATCTTTTCTTACCTCCATCCTCCTCTTTCAGCCTATAAATCCATTTGTTTGGTAAAACCTTTTTACCTGCAGGCAACTTGCATAAATCCCAAGTCTAATTTTCTAGTAAGGAGTCCATTTCTTCTTTCATTCCATGCTCCCACTGAACCTTGGTATCCACCTACATAGCTTCATCATAATATTCTGGTTCACCAGCATCAGTTAACAAAATAGTAAACAAAGAGGGAGAGAATCTTTCTGAAGGTCTACTTAACCTTGAAGAGCATCTAACAGGAGTTTGTGGTATTTGTTGTTGTTGTTGTTGCTCAGCATGAGGAACCATTGAAACATCATTGTTTGTAGTATCATCCAACACTACATAATCTTTTTCTTTCTTCTCATGTTGAAGCAACAGATCTTTGTACAACACTTTCTCATTAAATATGACATCCCTACTTCTCACAATTTTCTAATTTTCAAAATCCCAAAGCCTATAACCAAATTCATCAATGCCATATCCAACAAATACACATTTCTTTGATTTTGCATCAAGCTTGGTTCTATTTTCAGAATCTACATGTGCAAATGCTTCACAACCGAAGGTTGTGAGAAAAGAATAACTCACCTTCTTACCTTTCCATGCTTCCTCTAGAATACCACAACCCAAAGGATTAGAAGGATCTCTGTTGATTAAATAAACAATAGTGTTTATAGTCTTTTCCCTCATTTTTAAAGGCAACCCAGCATGCAATCTCATAGTCCGTGCACGCTCCATTATTTTCCTATTCATGCACTCAGCCACTCCATTTTCCTATGGAGTCCTTGGAACTGTTTTCTACCTACAAATACCATTAGAGGAACAATAATCTTCAAACTCTTTACTGCAATACTCACCACCATTATTAGATCTGAGGCATTTTATCTTTTTACCCATCTTATTCTCAACCAAGCTTCTCCATTTTCTAAAGGTTTCAAATACATTAGATTTATGTCTAAGGAAACAAATCCATACCTTTCTAGTTGCATCATCAATAAAAGTAACATAATACAGAGAGCCACCGAGAGAAGATACCCGAGCTGGTTCCCATACATCCGTATGCACAAGCTCCAATTTCTCATCTTTCTTTTGCTTCCCATCCTTGAGAAAACTTACTCTCTTTTATTTTCCATACACACAACTTTCACAGAAATCCATATTAACACATTTTAGACCTGGTAAAACATTATTTGAATGAATTACTTTCATACCTTTTGCACTCATATGCCCAAGTCTATTATGCCAAAATGTTGATTTAGAATCCACAACAACTGTATGATCTACCTGCTGAACTATAGCAACTATTCCTGAACATTGATCTTTTTTTGTAACAATTAAAGTAGAAGGAACAATATGACCTGTACAAAGATATAAGGTGCCTACTTTTCACACCTTTTTCTACCACTAAGGCACCCTTAGTAACTTTCTAATTTTTATCACTAAATGTAACAACACAACCTTCATCATCTAGTTTTCCTGCTAAAATTAAATTTCTACTTAACTTTGGAACATGCCTTACCTCACGTAGTAGCCAATGATTCCCATTTTGCAACTTAATCTTGATTCTTCCCTTTCCAACAACCTGACAAGGTTCGTTATCTCCTAAATAAACCAGCCCAAAATCCCCTTGGACATAATCAAGAAAATAACTTCTATGGGGGGTAGCATGAAATGAAGCCCCTGAATCTAACACCCAAGAATCATCAGCATTATCAAGATAAAAAATCAAAGTATCCTCATTAGATTTATTACTTACCACATTTTCCTCTTTGCTTCCTTCCTTTCTGTCTCCGTCTTTATTTTTCTGAGACTAGCAATCTTTCTTCAGATGACCCGGCTTACCACAGTACCAACAATCCCTCTTGTCTCTAGATTGGGACCTTTTGTCCTTTGATTTTCCTCATGACTTCCCACAATTTTTGAAATTGTTTCCTCTCTCCTTTGTTTTGCCCCTGCTTTCTGGATTCACTACCAAGAGCCTTTCTATCCAAAATATCCCAATCCTCATCAAACATTGCTGCGGGTTTCTTGGTTTTCCCTTCCAATGGCCGCCATAAATCCTTCTGATATAGTCCTCCATCTGCATCTTCCATAACTGATAATTCTGTCCATTAAACTTCTCAACCTTCTTACCCTTGTTTTCCATTGCTCCCACTCAACCGTGAGACTCCCACTCAGCCGTGAGACCTTCCTACAGATGATAATCGAAACACAACTCGCTCTGATACCACTTGTTAGGGTTAGAGATGGTAGATCTAACAATTAAATGCAGATTTATTAATCAAAACAGAGAAACTAATACACACAAAGAATAAATCATAATACATAAATTTAACGTGGTTCACCCAATCCGGGTTACATCCACCAAACCGCAGCCATCCAATACTTTTATTGTCTAGTGAAAAACTTATTACAATCTTACGAAAAATCACATTTTTCATCATACTGTAATACCCATATGAACCCCTTTTTAACAAGCTTAGAAGCTTCCAGATTTTAGGGTTCTACAAAGTTGGATTTTTCCTTTTTCATTGATTTTTCCCTTTTTCGGTGATCATTGATTGAAAAACATCTATAACTTTCAAACGATATCACATTTTTTCAATTCAAAACATGTGTCACATTCTATAGGATTAAAAAAAGAAAAATTAAATTTCATGAATTGTTGACCAAGTTAAGGTGGTCAGACATACGAGTTTTTATATTTTTTAAAAATTTTAATAAAAAATTCATAATTAATTATTTACTTGGAAAAAAATTATAAAAAAATATGCATCACATCCAGACATGAGTCCTCTACTTAGATATAAAATCTTATAATTTTTTTTTATCATTTTATTATGGTTAGGGTGGTTAGACAGACACCTACTTCTTATTTTTTCCCTGAAATTTAAGTTCTATTGCATTGAAATTTCAATTTTTCACTAAATAGATTTTATTTATTTTTAAATAAACCTGGTAGTTTAGAAAATAAATTCAATTTTCTATAGATTCTATTCTTACATATTTTTGAAATAATATAGATAAATTATTCAAATTTTTACGTCAAGTTGCCTAACATTGTTTTTTCTGAATTTTTTGCCACTTAAGGGCTTATTTTTTCCATGATGATCCTGCACATACCCAACTAGAGGGTTGCTAATGGCAAAGATGAGTAGATCAAAATTCATCATCTCCATCTTAGCAGAGGGGTTGGAAAGCTTCGGTGTCGACACTCCTATCTCCTTGGTGGCGATGGAGAGATAAATAGCATTAAGGGAAATTACTGATCAAATGCTGAAGAGAATCCTGCTTGAGGAGGATCCCCTGATCATGTTAGCAGTCAAAATGATATTAGGAAAGGGCCACTTGGATAGAAAGGAATCTGCAAGGGAACGCACACATTTCTTCTTGGTTCTTGGCTGTCATTTTGGACTTGGAAGTGGCGAAGGTGGAGGCAAAGGAAATGGTGAAGCTTCTTTTTCATGGCGACCTATTAGGAGGGTTAAAGAAGACACTGAAAGTAGCCTTCATGGGTAAAGGAATCCCACACCCCTCAGACCTGGAAATCCTTTGGGAGATGGATGAGGCAGTAAAGGTATATCCATTCCTTCTAGACTTAAAGGGGCCAGAGCTCATTAGACACAAAATGATCTTGGCCATGGTAATTGAATTCCTAAAAAGAAAACTGGGGTTGGTGACAGAGGAGGGTATGGAATGGGAGGAATATTTCACCTTGTTTGCAAAAGAAAATGGTTTCTTGTGAGGCTCAGCCTCAGTGTATAATTTTTTTTTTTTAAAAAAATTATAATTAGAGCTAGCCTTTTTTATTTTTTGCAGTGGGACTACAATTTTGTGCCAGTCATAGCATCCTCCCAGGCTGGCAGGTCTAGATTTCATGGAAGAATGGTGGTTTCTCCTACTATGTAGATCTAATGTATATTATATTAAGCTTAATACAAATCTTAACCTTGCATATCAAAAAAAAAGTATGATAAAAAGGAAATGCACTTGCATTCAGGCACACTGCCTAGAGCTCACTGCTCAAAATACAAAAGAGGACTCACTGTCCAAAATGAATTTGGATTAAAACTATTCAAAATATGAACTAATAAAATAAGATCTCCGAATGCCTAGATTCAATTCCAATGAAGCACATGAAATTAATTCTGAACCTTATGTCTAATTCGCACTTTTGCTCTGCTCTCCTACAAAAACACTTATCCTGCACAAAAAAAATTTGCTCGACAAATCCTCTAATATTACCTCATGCAGTTGTTTTGCACTTTTTTACACACACACCTTCTCACCACTTCATACATCACACCCAAAATGAATTACCGATCTCATTTATATATCAGCTAACAAGAATTTTATTTCTATATGTTAGCTTGCAACAAAAACAAGAATTTTATTTCTATATGTTAGCTTGCAACAAAATATAATATTCTTCCACAAGTCAGCTCAAATAACCAATTATAATTAATACGTACTTGCACAAGTTGGCTAGACTATAGCAGGGACCCAAACCAAAATTCCCAACATAAGAAATAGATAAAAGCATACTCCTCATACATCTGGAACACACCATACAAAACAGGTCGACCACAAGGAGAAAATAAGAAATAAATCATTCTACCAAATCTCCAAACTCGTACATGGATCAATGTAATCTCATAAAAATGATCAAATAGGTAGCATACATGCTTGACAAACTTCCCTAGGGATCAAACAAAAAAATCATGATTTGATGAATTATTCATATCAACTTACCAATTGGATACTCTGTTGTTCATGCATTCTATTGGTAGAATACTATCTTCTACTTTCCTTGTTGATAGGAACTACTTCTAAACTGTGGACCACACTACTAAATCTAGTTTCCATCAATGACAACACTAGCAGCTAAAAATGATTTCCCAAAGCCATATGCCAACAATCTCCCCCTTTGGCATTGATGGCAACACTTAGTGAAAAATGACTAAGTGTTGAAACCAAAATTCAAAACTTCATGACACAACAAAACACTGCTCCCCCTTTGGATGTAAAGGAATTTTTCACTGGATTCTCTCCCCCTTTGACATCAATGACAAAAAGTTCCACTACTTTTCTTTTCCCTTTAGATTATTTACTACACTCTTCCTTACTGCATTCTTTTCCAAAAAAAAATGATTACTGCTAAATTCAAAAGATTATTTTATACTTATCTTTCATTTCCAAGAGAAAATTCTTCTAGGAGTCCATTGCAATCCTAGTATCAATTATCAGACTATTGTTTTCTAATGTTCTATTGATGACCTGAACAAGGGATTCATGAATGGTAATGGCTTCTTCCAACATTTCTCCTTTCTTTAGAACTTCAACCATTTGCTCTAATCTGCATTCAGTCAGGTCCTTCACTTTCTAGAAAGTGTCCATAAGAGTGTTTCTGACAGAGTGAACCTTTGCATGCTCAATTTGCAACTCATGAATCTTCTTATTAAATTCTCCATCCTTGTCCTGAACCATACTGTAGTCTTGTCCAATTCTGACAAGCTCATTCTCAATTTGTTCCAACTTGTCCTTATATTTTCCAACCACGTGGGGCCACCTGAGACAATAATTGAAGATCGTATTTGCTGAGTGAATGCATTGTCCTAGTACATTCATTTTTTTCTTTATTTTGGTCAGATATAGCCTAAACTACATCTTCAGATGTGAGATTATTTCTTCCTCTTTTATGTCCTGTGACATAGAGACCATAGCCTCCTTGATACATTCAATAAATTCTTTTGGAAGTACATTCTGAAAACTTTTCAATTCAATGTTGTTATCAATAAAGTATCTTCCTAAAGTGTCCTCAATGCAGCCTTGTTCATACGATGGTCCATTCATCCATATTTCAATTATCATTTGCATTCCATCTTCTTCTTGAAAAATCTATAGTATCTTTGATTTGAATAAAGCACCTTCTTCATCACTTTCTTCTGCAATTACCACAACTAGTTCAACTAGTTTGGGCTCATCTCTTGGTGTATATTCCTTAGATTCTTCATTGAATACATCCACAACTATCTTATTTTTACCTTTTCCTTCAAATTTTGTTGACTTAGGCATCAGAGGAGTGTCACTAGCCAACTCTCTTTCTCTCTTCTTCTTTTTCTTTGACTTACTGGAGGATGATCCAATTTCAATTGATTTTACCAAGAGAGGAATACCAAAATTTTCTAACAACTTTCCAAAGAAGTTCTCATAAACTTGTTCACCATTTTCAAAAGAGTTGAAATGCTCAAAAAGTTTCTTGCAAATTGGTATATTTTCTTTCCATACCACATTGTCATTCTAAGGCAAGCAATTTAGGAAATACATCATAATGCATATAGCTAGGGTACCAAACTTGAAAGAATAATCTATATCCTTCGTCAATTGCACATTTTCCATCAAATGATCCTTCAACAATCCACATAGATCAAATTCTTCGTCTTCTATTATCAACTTGTGTGTAATATAGATTGCACCTTCCCTATTTTTGAAGAAGATCTTGTATGAAACTCCATATTCAATATACCTTGTTAAAGGATCTTTGATCATTGTAATCATCAATGCCATTTGATCTCCTTTTACATTGGTTAGGGCTTCAAACTCAACATTTCGAATCAATTTATTTTCTGGGACATCACCAACATTACACAAACCTATTAGATTTCTAATTACATCGTTAGAAATTTGATAGGGTTTATCTAGATTAAGGATATCACCATCCAATCTGTTCAAGATAAATCAGACTACCTCTATGTTGACGAAATGAGGAAATTCATTTGAGATGTCCAGATTCTTGTGTTTTTCTCCTCCAAGCTTCTTCAATTCAGCTGTAGACAACAAATTTCTTACATCCTAACCTTTTGACTACTATATTCATCCAGAATTATTGTTCCTTTGATTTTTTTCATTTTTCATACCAAATAGGGTTTTACTGATCACAAAATAAGTATGAAATTGATAATCAATAGAAATACCTAGAAAATTCGCCGCTAAATTAACTTTTGCTCCTTCAAATTTTTGTTGAAAAGGTTCTCCAATTGTTCTTCGGTGCACGGTGACAAATGAGGGTTTCAAATTCCCTTTTATAACTTTGCACATCCAACTTCCTTGTCGCATTAAATGCTTTTCCCTAGAAGTTCTTGTTACTCTATTTTCAAACATGAGAGATCCAATTGTGGAACTTCAAAAAGTGATCACCAATACATTTGAGGATGAATAACACAACTATAGACAACTTCCTACAATCCCAAACCAGCTACACATGGGGGGAACAATTTTTTTATGAAAACTCCCCCTAGGCCAATGGCTTGAAATCAATTGTCGAATGAACTACCAAAGGGAGCTTCTGGTATAGCCTTATTACATTCATCTCTATCCATTACTTTTTACCCATGTTTACTTCATCTAATCTCATATCTCTTCCATGGATGCTTTTCCTTTTCCTTTATCACCTTTCTGTGAATTTTTGCCTTGATATTCTAGACCGCTTTTATCCATGTTTTTGTTGCTACAAAATTTTGCAATGTGACCAAATCTATTACAATTGTAGCATACCAAATTTTTCTATCTATACCATACATTCCATTGATTTTCTCTTGATCTGCACTAATTAGCAATATGTCCAAATCTTCCACAGGTGTAACATTTAACATTCCTTTTACGGGTATGTGTAAGATCATGATAGGCCAAAAAGTGGCAATATTATGGGTATTTTTAGGTTATGTGGCTAACGACTATTTTTAACCCAAAATTGATGAAATGAAAAGAGTTTTTAGAGGAGATTCTCAGCTTTCCACCAATATAAATTATACTTTAATTTAAATTTAATAAATAATTATTATTCATTTTCTATTAGAATTATGACTAAAGTTTTGATCAATAGGTTGATTGAAAAATATTTATAACTTTCAAATGATATCACATTTTTTAAATCTAAAATATGTGTCACATTCTATGCTTCACATACTATAGGATTAAAAAAAGAAAAATTAAATTTCCTGAAGTTTTGACCAAGTTAAGGTGGTTAGACATACAAGTTTTTATATTTTTTAAAAGTTATAATAAAAAATTTATAATTAATTATTTACTTGGAAACAAATTACAAAAAAATATGCATCACATCTAGACATGAGTCCTCTACTTATATATAAAATCTTATTAAAAACTATTATCATTTTATTATGGTTATGGTGATCAGATAGACACCTACTTATTTTTTCTTTGAAATTTAAGTACTACTGCATTGAAATTTCAAATTTTAACCAAATAGATTTTATTTATTTTTAAATAAACCTAGTAGTTTAGAAACTACATTCAATTTTCTATAGATTCTATTCTTACATATTTTTGAAATATTATAGATAACTTATTCAAATTTTTATGCCAAGTTGCCTAACACTGATTTTTTTGCCACTTAAGGGCCTATTTTTTCTATGATGATCCTACATATACCCTTACTAATAGACATACTTCTGCATTCTAATGACTTATGAGCAAACCTTTTGTAGTTAAAACATTGACCAAAAAATGATGGACTGCCAGAACTTATCTTCTACACTGAGAAGCCATTTACCCAAATTTATTACAAACAAAGCAATATCCATTAAGTTTTCTAGCATTGGGTTATCTTACCAGATATCTTCTACCTTTGTTCTTCTGAGTTTTCTTTTCACGGTCCTTTCATTCAGATCCAGAGCTCTCATCCTTCACATAGCCAAGACCTCACTTGTCATTTGCATCTTTTTGTCCTTTAGTTATTTCATCAAGCTTAGCAGAACTAATCTTAAATTTTTCTTTAAATTCGTTTGTAGTGGCAAGCTCATCTTTGAAAATAACTACATGTCTCTCAAGCTCTTGTTCATTATTTCTAGATTGTTGCAATTCAATCTCTAACTAAATGATTCCACTATTAACCCTGTTGCATTCCTTAGACTTCTCTTTCAAGGACTAGGCCATATTAACCTCCTTCTTCTTTCTTTCTTCAATCTCTTTGGTTAACTTCATCACCACAAATTTCATTTCAAGATTTATCTAGCAATATTTTCCTTAGCAATATTTTCACATTCTTCTATTATTTCTTTTAGGGTTTGATTTAGATGAACATCTTCCAAGCCTTTGCTTTATTTTTCCTTCAAATGACCACATAGTTCTTTCCTCTTTTCTCTTGACTCATTTATTTTATCCTTTAGTGATTGAATGAATTTTTCGACAGCCACAAGATTTGCTTTTAGTTCCATGACCTCTGCTTTAGACTAATCAATATCATACAGTGCCATCATAAGTTGATGTTGAAGACCACCTGTGTCTGTCATAATCCAAGATCCACCTTCAACTATCAAAATCAAAAGAGGAACTTGCTCTGATACCAATTTTTGGACACCAGGAACACTAAGAGGGGGGGTGAATCAGTGTTCCCCAATATTTGAATTTTAAATCAAATTTTGAACTATCAACAACAATATTAATCTTTAATAGCATCCATAACAAATAAATAGAAGGAAACATGCATACACATTAACAAGACAATGTGAACACCATAACGGTGCCAAGATTTTTATGTGGAAACCCTATTAGGGGAAAAACCACAGTGGAGATTAATCCACAAAGTATACTCTGTTAAAAGTACGATAAAAAGGGACTGCACTTGCATTTAGGAACATTGCCTAGATCTCACTGCTCAAAACACAAAAGAGGACTCACTGTCCAAAAGGAGTTTGGATTAAAACTATTCAAAATATGAATTGAGAAAATAACATCTCTGAATGCCTAGATTTAGTTCCAATGAAGCACATGAAACAGATTTTGGACCTTTGGTCCAATTTACACTTCTAATCTGCTTTGCTCTCCTACAAAAATCCTTATGTTGCACAAACAAAATTCGTTTGACAAATCCTCTAATATTACCTCATGCAGCTATTCTACACTTTTTTGCATACAAACCTTCTCACCACTTCATACATCACATGAAAAATGAATTACTGATCTCATTTATATATCCACTAACAAGAATTTTATTTCTATATGTCGACTTGCAACAAAATATAATATTCTTCCACAGTTCGGCTCAAATCACCAATTAGAATTAATACACAGCCACACAAGTCAGCTAGACTATAGTAGGGATCCAAACCAAAAATCCCAACATAAGAAATAGATAAACACATACTCCTCATACATCTGAAACATGCCATACATAATAGGTCAACCACAATGAGAAAATAAGCAATAAATCATTCTACCGAATCTCCAAACTCGTACATGGATCAATGTTATATCATAAAACTTATCAAACATGTAGCATACATGCTTTAAAAGATTCCTTGGGGATCCACAAAAAAAAATAATGATCCAATGAAGTATTCAGATTAACTTACCAACCAAATACTTTGTTCTTCATGCATTCTACCAATAGAATAATGTCTTCTACTTTCCTTGCTAGTAGGAACTGCTTCTAAACTTTAGACCACACTACCGACTCCAATTGCCATCAATGACAACACTAGTAGCTAAAAATGAATTTCCAAAGCCATATGCCAACAACAATAAACTAGGGCACATTTTAAAATTCTATAGAAGCAAAAATGAAAAGAAATCCAATCTAAATCAAAAGAATAAAACTATGAAAAAAAAAATCATATTGAGGTTAAAAAGCAAATGGAGAGAATTTAGAAGAAAAAAGAACCTGAGAACAAGGATGACTCAAATGCATCTACATCTGCATCTATTGCAAATACTTCTAAAAACTAAACCCAATAGTGGTTTTAGGGAGAGTAGTGAGACATAAATCTTACAAACCCCTGATATAAGTGGTGTCAAGCAATGACATGAGGATATATGATGCAAGGTGGCATTTTGAAGATGTTGAAGAATTTTTTAGTAGTTAATGTACAAATCTATGGAATTGCAGAGTATTTTAGGGTTTATAGTGTATTTTACAAAGTGTCTATCAACTCTTAAAGTTGGAATACATTTAATGAAAAAGTTAGGGAAAAATCTGTAAGATATAAAGCATGAAAATAAGTTGAATTAATAACATTGCATAATTGATAAGATGCAAAGCGAGCTAAAGAAATTTGAAAGTGATTTAGAGTCTTTGGCATCAAATCGTAGTTTTTGACGAAGCTTGAAAAGGTATTTATTGTTATCTAAACTTTGTGGGTTTTAGTTGAAGAAAAATTTTGTAATCATGTATAGGTAAATTGAGGAAAAGAAATGGCATCTCCCACTATTGTGGAAGTCTCTAAGAGAGCTCGACCTAAATTCAAAAGGTATTCCTAGAAATTCTATGAAATGGACTATGTGGGTGTTCTCACACATTCTGACTAATGTCCTACCCACTGAAGACACTAGAACATATATTTATGGAAAGCTAGAAATATTTAACCACCAAGAACTTATGGATTTATGGATAGACGAATTGACAAGAGATAATCACTCTGTAAAACCTAAATATGAAAACCTAGTGTGAAAGAAGCTAGATGTTTGGAATTGATTTCCTAACTTTTCAAATGAGATGGATTCTAAATTTGTTAGGATGGCACTTAGTAGGGTACATGATAAGTTTATGTGGACAAGCATAGCCAGATTAATCACCAAGGAGGTAATCCATGTCATAACAAGTCATTGTGCCACTAGTCCCATACTAGTGTTGAAAGCTATAAAAAATGATGTAGTTATGAATCTAACTGAAGCCACATTTTATGGGAGAGCTCTAACTACTAAACCCATCACAAACCCAACCATGAGATATGTTGTTGTTATGATTCGACATAAAGTATACTTTACTAATCGAGGGAATTATGTGTCTACTACAATAATCAGGTTTCCTATGAAATGGTAGTGAATGGGAGAGATTATGATTTGTGTGAGTTGCTCTGGCTAAAACTAATGGAGAATTTGAGCCTAATTAAGTCAAAGAAACACTCTTTTAATTTTGGTACTTTGATGGTTTTTATATTATTCTACTTTATGAGGGAGTTACCGGGAAGGAAAAACATCAAATGGGAGCACAACAGGCCAGTTGCACATCAAATCTTTGAAGACCTACACATTATTGGAGATTTTAGAGCACAAAGCAATGCTTTGACTACATTCTTTGTAGTATTCTATAATGATATGCATAAAAGAGAAAGGGTTCCCAAAAGCCTAGTAAAGAAGTATGCAAATGACATAACTTTTCTTGTAAGCATACTAGAATGCATCATAAAAGAAATTTAACCTAGAACTCTCTAGATAAAACCTATGGGATATGAGATTGATGAAAAAATGGCTAAGAGGTGCATTGAAATGTTGTTAAGAAGTCCAAGGGACCTTTGCCTTGACATGGAACATATGAAAAAAAAAAGTTATTTAAGTGCACTTAGAAACTTCTGCTTTCCATAGAGCAAATATAACAATAAATAATGTTGAGGCATTCTTCCAAGGGAATTCATTCTCTAAGGATGATATTGATCAATTAAAAGAAGCTCTTGATGAGAGGAAGTCCAGATAAGTTGAACTATCTTCTGGACCTAGGAAATCTAGAAGAATATCTTCTGCTACTACACCTACTTCTAGTGTTGCTACAACAATGAAGGGAAAGAAGAAAGAACCTAGTACTCTTGTACCAATCGATGTAACCACCTCCACCGGACCCAATACCCATGCTTTTAAAAGAAAGAACATACCCCTTGGCTCATCATCTACTACTCTCAAAAGAAGAAGAGTAAGTAAAAAGGAAAACATGAAAATAAACCTAAGTGATGATGTACAAGAAGAAATAGATCTTGGCTTGCAAGAAGAGCAACAATTGAAGAGAAATAAAAGGAGTAGTACTAACAATGAAGAAGCAGAAACTAGAGTCAATATCTCACCAGATGAAGAGACAAAGGAAGAAGATAATACTTTTAAATTTTTCATGTGCATAAGAAGAAGAATGAAGAAGGCACATCAGATCCTCAAGAGGGAATTCCTAGCTCTCCTCCAGTAAGTGATCGACCATCTCTAAATCTAGGAGCCTTATGAATAATATGATAGACTTTGAAGATTTTTTGTCAAATGCTAAGTTGTTTGATGAAATGAATAATGAAGATAAGGAAACTGTTATTAATGCTATCATTGAACATATAGTTATTTGCAATGTGAGTATGCAAACTATTCAGAAGAAAGTGACTGATATTGTCAAGAAAGTGTTAGTACATGTAGACATGCAAAATTGACATCATGCATCTAATCCAGATTCACTAATTCCATTTCATCCTTAATCATCCTTTTATCATCATTTTCCCTCTTTAATTAAATAAATCATCTTTTGTTTAATTAAATCCTAAGTCATCATTCTTAAATTAAACAAATCAATTTTTATTTAATTTATCTCCTAAAGTTTCTTCATTTAATTAAATCAAATGTATTTAATTAAATTACTAATTTCTATTATTTCCTCCTATTTTATTTGAATAAATCCAAAAATATAATTCAAATATCATGTCAACTAATCTCTATCTAAAGTTAATTAAATCCCGATTAACTTCTAACACTAATCCTCTTTTCTCTAGCTTTTGCAACTTGCATAATAAATCAATTTATTTGATTTATTATTTCATCTAATTTCATTCAAAAAGGGCATCAAGATGGAATATTCTTCAAATTTGAATTTTCCCTCCCACATGTCTTGTCCTCCAACATAGCATTAACTCCTCTTACATTGTCTCTTACTTGTCTCCCACTTGAAATTTAATACTCTTTCTTCTCCCTCCAACAAGCCATCTTTTGAATTTCAAATCTCCCCCTCTTTGGCACATTGACCAAGATGTGCACATGCTTCATCCTATCACATCTTGACAAATGGAATATTTTCATTGACTCATGTTTTATCCCACATCCCCCATGTTTTGCATTCATCCATCCTTCTTGGTTATAAATAGAGGCCTCCTCTATTGTATTACTCCTCCACAACTCCACAATTTGTTCATCATATCATCCAAGAGCTTATCAAGGATTGGGAAAGGGATTCTTTCCACATCAAAGAAACACCAATCCACTATGGGTTAGGGTTTGATCATGTTTTCATGGGCTTTCATTTAGTTGTTTTTGTTCTATTTAGTTTTCATATTTTAGCATGGTTAAGTATTTCAAAGGGATGCTCTATTTGATTTGTTTAATTTGACTAACAATGTTAATAGTTGTTTGTTTTGAACATTTGCAGATTTAGCATCCATAGTACATAGAAGGAAAGAAGCTATAAATGTCGATGAAAAGATGAAAAATGATGCCTTGATTTCTTATGGATCCTCTTTGTCTAAAGAAGAGGTTGCTAATCTATTAAAAGAATTTTCTACATTGTTTAGATTCAAACAAAGAGTCAATATGCTTATGACTAAGGAGAGAGATAGCATAGAAAGAGTAAGACAAGAAACTCTAGACACAATCAAAAATTTGGCAAGGAATTATGGGACAAGAACCAGTTCTTCATCCCATAAAGATCAAGTACATGAGCATGCTAATATCACAGAGGTAATGTACCATCCAATTTTGGAGAGTGTTGGTGAAATACATGATAAGATTGTATAGCTTATGGATTTGATTGTGTGCAACAATTTTTAGCCTCAATGTTTTGGATCACACTACATGATCCATCATCAGGATGAGAGAGAGCAAGAGGAATGGATCATGGATCATGTAGTGTGATCCAAAACGTTGAGGCTAAAAATTGTTGCACACAATCAAATCCAGAAGCTATACAGTCTTATGATATGGATTGTGGAAACCTATTATCATGAAATACATGATGTTTTAGAGACACATGTCCCATTGAATACTACATAGGATACAATAAGAAAAGAGACTGAAGATCAACATAGAGATGATACTGGTGATGAACTTGAAGAACATCATGAATCAACAAAAAATAATGGTGAGAAAGATAAAGATGAAGATGAAGGAAGCAAGAATAAAAGGAACAATGATAATAAGGATAATGAGGATAAGGAAGAGAAAGAAAGAAAAATATAAATCTTTTGGAAATACTTTGAAGAAGGAACCGAAGAGGAAAAAGAAGAAGAAAAAGAAGAAGAAAAAAAGGAAGGGG
Organism: Sequoia sempervirens; assembly: GCA_007258455.2. NCBI lineage: Eukaryota > Viridiplantae > Streptophyta > Pinopsida > Cupressales > Cupressaceae > Sequoia > Sequoia sempervirens. Next base: position 303,546,697 of record VDFB02270651.1, on the reverse strand, counting down.
AAGACAAGAAAGCTACTTAGGCTATAAGAAGTGAAGAAGAAAACCCCAAGGCTACTGATCCATCAAATCCAATAGGAAAATCATTCGGAAGCACTCTCAAAGGTCATATAACAAGGAGAAAAATACTTCAATATATGCTACCACTAGAGTTAATTAAGCTACCATCACATTTGAGCTATGCAGAATTGACTAAGATTGTGCCAAGTGAGAAAATAAATATTTGTGGCACTTTTCTCAACTTTGTTACATAGGAAACTACTAAAACTCATAAGAAAGGAAATGAATTGATAAATGAAGCTAATAGATCTTTACAGGAGATAGTCGCTGGTGTCACCACAGATGATTCCCTAGCACCAATTAAGAAACTAAAGTGTGTATTTGATTCTATCAAGTAATATACCTCTAATCTTAAGGTATAGATTGTGAAAGAGGAAGAGTCAAGACTTACAGAGAAAATTTTATTGATTCTAGAAGATAAGTGTGCAATTGTGCATGCCAGAGTATTAAAAAATTTAAAAGAGGTAAGGGACTCTGATGAGGAAGCTTAGTTATTATTTGTATACTACATGCACAGTGGTCTGATGCCACTCGAGGGATTAAGGACTTAATGGACTCCATAGAGTCTCAACTTGTTGTTGCCTCTAGAAACTACAAGATTGTAGATGATAGAAACTACATTGGTTGGACTTCTTTTGTAGACCTTCAAAACAAGTTGTTCATTTTGCAAAGGCAAAAAGAAGATGCAATAAGGCGATTTGGATAGCTTGGAGATCTAGTAATGTCTAGACACATTACCATATCAAGTGCCTTGGTAGATGCAGAAAAAATAGAGAAGATGAACATCATTTCTTCCACTCCAAAAGAAGGAGAAGAATGTTTAGTGGAACTAGAATCACTACATAAATCTCTTACCAGAGAAAAAGGGATTTGGGATGATAGTAAACCAACCTGGGAAGAAATTCTCAAGGAATTACAAGGTGCCCTTATCTCTTGATTATTTATGTTTTCCCCACCCTTTGTCCTTGATGTCAAAGGGGGAGAGGGTTCTATGTGAAGAAGGTTTAGTGTAAATAATTTTTTTGGTTTGTTAAAAAATACTTTATAGTTTTGTGATCTTGTAATGTGAAAGGGGTAGTTGAATAAACTTTGATGTCACACAATCTTGTTTTTGAAGTAAGCTACATTTTTGGTACATGTTTCCATCAATGAAAAAGGGGAGATTGTTGGAAGAATGAAGAAGGATACTTTTGGTTGGTTGTCTTTGTTGTCATTGATGCCAACAATGTTTGGTGATTGATTATCTACCCATTCGGTAAACTATCTTTATGCTATACTGATCTAGTAATTTGATCCAAAATCAATCTAAAGTAAATAATAGCTGATATGACTTTTATATGTTTCTCAAGGGTCTTAGATGCAATTTTGGTTAGTAATTCAACAATTTTGGTTAAATAAGTTAAAAGTTATAAATTTCAGAAGTTTGGCTTACAATTTTTGGTATGATTTTCCTTTGGCCGACTTGTTCATGTGGTGCATGTTAACATAAAGGTTTAAAGTGTTCCTTTTTAGGTACGGTCTAACCTAAATCATGTCTTTCATATTTTTTTTTGAGTGCCAAAGAAGTTTTTGTGTTGATGTCAACAATATATTTTGAGTTGAGTGTGCTTACATCTAATTAGGCTGACCTAATTGATGTATGAATATGTAACCATGTATATATATGGAACATCCATGTGTTGTTCATAGAGATATAAGCATTGATAGTGTGAATCATGTGATTGAGTAATATTGTCTGAAGTTGCTGATAGGTGTTGATAGCTACTATATACATGCAAACCAATGCAAGTTTTTTTGTTTTCCATAGCTTAATTGGAATTGTACTCAACACACAAAAGGTGCATTCCATCAGTTCATATTTTTGTAGTGATCCACACTCTTTTGTAATCATTTTTAGGTTGTGAACCTTTCAAGGATAGTGTGTCCTAGAAGTGTGCCCTGTAATATCTTATGACCAATTATAATATATTGTTATCTAATCCTCATCGTGGTTTTTCCCAATTTGGGTTTTCCACATAATAATCTTGGTGTTTGTGTTTCATGTGATGTTATGATTTCAATCATGTTCCTGTTTACAATTGTGATAATATATTTTTTAATTATTGAATGGTTAGTAGTTAAATGGTTTAGTGGAATACTAATTCACCCCCTTCTAGGTGTTCAACATAATATGTTAATGATTTAGCAGCTTTGGGTTCATCCTTCCAGCCATGAGTGAAGACATAAATCAATATAGCCTATCGGTTATTTATTTATGTGTTATTTAATGTGAATGGGAATCTACTAGTGGGTAGCTTATCTTTAGTTTATTAGTTAGTGGATAGTTAGTGGGCTGCTATAGTAGTTAGTGGGAATCTGCTAGTGGATAGCTAGTGGGCTGCTTAGTGGGCAGCTCATCTTTAGTTTATTAGCTAGTGGATAGCTAGTGGGCAGCTTAGTGGGCAGCTCATCTTTAGTTTATTAGCTAGTGGATAGCTAGTGGGCTGCTTAGTGGTCAGCTCATCTTTAGTTTATTAGTTAGTGGATAGTTAGTGGATAGTTAGTGGTGGTAGTGGGTCTTGTAGATAGTGGCTACAGTATTTCTATCTTCTATATATTGTAATGCTTTCCTTTGATAATGGTAATCAGCCAATTCTTTTTTGAACACAGATTGTGAATTTCTTCAAGGGAAGATTTAGTAATTCAAGGAAGTACAAATCATTATCTGTCATTGCATTTGGTGTAGGTGTTGAATATTGGCCTTGTGATTGGCCTCATTGTAGAGAGATTTGTTGCCATTATTTATATATAAGAGAAGATCTTTTTTGTTGGGTTTTTCTCCCTCAAGTGGAGGGTTTTCCCAAGGTATCTGTTGTGTTATTGTGTCTGATTTGAATTTATTTCTATGCATACAATCTAATCATTAAAATTTAACATAATCCACCATTGGTATACTTTTATTCATTAACACTTCTTACCCAATCAACATCTATTAAAGTTGCTAGAGTAAAACCATCACCTCTAGGATACCATAGACCATTAACAATAGTATTCTTTAAATATATGAAATTCTCTTTATAGCCTTTCCATGTGTTTCTTTAGGTGTTGCCTAAAATATTGTAACCACACATACTACTTGCATAATGTTAGTTCTAGATCCAATCATTGACCTATACAGAGTCTAATTTGCTTTAGGTGACTCATCATCCTTTCTTAGCTTACATCTTGTCACCATTGGTGTACTAACTAGCTTGTAGTATTCCATATTAAACTTCTTCAACATCTCCTTGACATACTTGGTTTGTGCTATGAAAACAACCTTATCAAATTGGGAATTTGTAAACCAAGAAAAAATGATAATTCACCAACCATAGACATCTCAAATTCATTTTTCATCTCTTCTACAAACTCCTTACATATATTGTCATTACTACCACCAAAAATAATATCAAATTAGACAACAACAATTGATTGATACTCACCTTCTATCTTGATGTAAATATTACTATGTCCAATCCCTCTTTTGAATCCTTGCTACTATAGGTACTTTCCCAATCTAGAATACCAAGCCCTAGGGGCTTTCTTGAGTCCACACAATGGATTTTTCAATTTTCAGACATTATCCTCATTCTCAAAAATTTGAAGTCCTTCAAATTGCTCAATATTCACTCAATATTTCCACTGAGAAATGTTTGTCCTTGATATCTATATGATATAATTTGAAACTCTTATAGATTGAATATGTCAAGAACATCCTTATTGCTTCCAATATGGACATCGGAGAAAAAATTTCTTCAAAATCAATGCCTTCTACCTAAAATTATCCTTCGTGGACTAGTCTCTCCTTGTTTCTCATTACCTTCTCATCTTAATTAATTTGGTTTCTGAATACCCACTTAGTGTCGATAACATTCTTATCCTTAGGTCATGGAACAAATCCCTAGTTTCATTCTTTTCAATTTGATTTAATTCTTATTTCATTACATTAATCCAATTCTCATCTTTGCTAGCCTCTACAAAATTCTTAGACTCAATTTTGGATAGTAGAGAAACATGTAATTTTTCATTCATCCCTACTAAAACTTCTTTTGGTTAGGACTCCATTATCATTATCTCCAAGAATTTGACTCTCAGAATGATCCCTCTAGACATATCTTGTCAAAGTTTTGTAAGTTGATCTTTTAGGCTCACTAGCTTTATCTTCTTCACTGATGAAGTAAGATCCATCTTAATCACTATCATCATCATTTGATGCAAAATTATAATGAAGTGTCTCATAAAATTTTACATTAACACTTTTTGTATAATATTATTCAATCTTTTATTATAGCATCTATATGCCTTGTTGAATAAACAAGAAATATACCTTCATCTAATCTTGAGTCAAATTTTCCCAAGCTATCTGTATCTCTTCTAATGTAGCATTTACTTCCAAATATTCTAAAATGCTTCACTAATTTTGGTCTACCTTTCCATTGCTCATAAGGTATACTGGTGTTATTCACCCTTATCTATCATCTATTATAAATTTAGATTATGGTATTAACAACTTCTCTCCAATATATGTTACTAAACTTAGCTTGATTCAACATTTTCTGAGCCATCTCCAGAACTATTATATTCTTTCTTTTAGCCACTCTATTTTGCAAATGATTCATTGAGGCAGAGTATTGTCTCCTAATTCCATATTTATCACACAATTCTTCAAACTCAATAGAATTAAATTTGTTACCTCTATCAAACCTTAGACACTTGATTGTACAAACAATATCATTTTCTACAATAAATTTAAATATCTTGAGCTTCTCAAAAGCATCAGTTTACTCTTTCAAGAAAGTAACCCCTAACATCCTAGAAAAATCATCAATGAGCACCATAAAGTACATATCAAGTTGTAGGCTCTTTGTCCTCATCAATCCACTCAATTTTGTATGGATTAACTCAAATGGATTTGTAGTGGAATACCCCTTTGTTAGAAATCTTACAATTATTAATTTTCCTTCTCGAACCTCCTTGCAAAGAGTGCATGGAGGCTTTGCAATTTTAGGCATATTTCTAACAACTTTTTTAGAACTAATCTTCACAAGATGATCAAAACTTATGTGACCCATAATTTTATACCATAATCAAATTTCATCTTTCTATTCCAATAGGCATTTATTTCTTTTGATCTCATTGTGGTTGTACACATTAATTTATATTCTACTTCCTTCTAGAACAAGCTTATTAGTGCTTTCTTCTTTGATTTCATATCCTTTTGCATTCGAATGAAATATTGTAGCCTTTGTCACATATCTAACTTATACTTTGTAAGTTATGCTTTAGAAATTCAACATATAAGATATCA
>VDFB02270651.1:303449592-303541214 GCA_007258455.2 Sequoia sempervirens | reverse complement strand
TTAGACATGTGGATACAACTAAACCTTTACCTTCAAATTTTAATGGGCCAAAATTATTTTTTCAATATCATAATACACCTAGACATGATACAAAATTATGTATGCATCTTAAACACCATGTAGAAGACCTTATAAATTCTAATCACATCCATTTTCCTGATGTTAATGATAATTGAAAGAACCATAGGTCTACCTAAATAGAATTTGCAACTTCTCAAAAAACCAATCCCAAATCATATATCCAATTTTGTGTAAGATTGTGATGATATGCATGATTATGATGATATAGCTAATATTGTTAATGAAATATATGTTAAACCTCATAAGGTTCAAACTAATTTTTTAAGTTAGATATTTATAAATTGCAAATATTAATGCATCCATACATGCACTCGATTGTCATGTCTATATCACCAATAATATTAATGATAAACCTACACCAAGAATTCTCATTGATCTTTTGTTTCTAGAGAATGTGATCACTAAGGAATTATTATTTTCTCATGAACTATATAGAGACTCTTATGAATAATCAAAACAATGGCTAAGACCTCATGATGGTTTGCTTGCCCTATAAAAGGTTTGATAACACTCTCTCTTAATGTTGGATAAAAATAGATAGATGTCTCATTAATCATCATATTGACATTAAAAAAAAATCATATGAAGCTAGGATATCCATGGCTATGCTCCATGAAAGTAGTCCCGTCGATAATCCGCAAATGTATAAAGTTCCCATTTGAAAATAAAATATATATTTTTCATCATAGTGGGTTTAAACCTTTGGATTCCCACAAAAAATATTCACTGGATTATTTTTGGCCTCAACCTATTGAACCTATTAAACCTCATGAGGATTTTTTTTTCAAGTCATATTAAAATTTTAAAGCAAAGTGAGTAGGATAATTATCCCTTAGTAACATACCACTTGAGCTTAATCGACCTATGTTGACTTCTACGGTTGTATTTCCCACCCCATAGGTCAAGGATGAACCCATGTCCAAATGCAATATCATCCCAAGTATGTCAAACATTTATGCTATGGTTCCACCCCTTATATCATGTAAGAGACTAAGAGACAGCCATATAATTAACTTTGTGCCTCTAAAAGAGAAACAAATTTATAAATGTAAAGATATAATGGCTTCTAAACCTCAAGTGGTATATTTAGCTCCTCCTCCATGGGAATAAAATATACCAATGGTAGAGAAACCCTCTCTTACCCCTTCAAAACTTGAAACCCATGCAAGAAGGAATATAGTGTTAAGAAGTATAAGTGTATATGTCATTCCTTTTCTCGCTCGTTCAAGGATGAAAATAATAAGACATTACCTGATGACCAAATTCCTATCCAAGAAAACCATGATAAATTACCACCTTCACAAAACCATCCCCTTAAACCTTGCATGTATCAACCTAAATAAATAATGAAACAAGAACATATGATTGACATTGTCCTTAAACCACCCATTGTGATAAATTTGGATAGTGACTCAACTAAAGATGTTAAGATTTATGAACAAGTGCATAATGAATTATCTTTGTTTTTCTCCAAGTTTATGGATTTATATGGGGGAAATTATGATGATCCTCTGGATGAGAGTGAATCACCATGTGTTGAACGTAGTGTAAACACAAAAAAAGTAATCCTTTTAACTTTTCTTGTTTTTTCCCTCCTGCTTATTTGGCTAGATTTCACCTTGATTTAATGTTGAAATGTGGCCCACACATTCATATTAGGTCTTGAATATTTACGAATCTTTAAGACTTTATGATGTCTTATTAAGGTGTTGTGAAGTGTTGTAAGAAATTTTCACACTTTTCTAGACTCTTCTTATTATAATTCACTTACATACCCCCTTTTTATCACTTACCAAGTCTTATTTTAAAGTTTTGTAAAGTCTTGTAACAAACTTTCACCTTTTCTATACTTTTCATTACCAAATACACTTTTCTTATGCTTTATTTGGCATCTTTATGCACTTACGGGCCTTAATTAAGTGTATTTTTAATACAAACTTGACAAAAATCATTTAAAACAACTTAATTCCCAACACCCATTCACATGTCTTGAGTGGGACCCATTTTCCTAGGGTGGCGAATAAGTCCCTCTTGGCACAAAAATCAAAATAAATTCAAATTACTAGCTAGTTTTTATTCCTAAAGACCTAAGATCTATCTGTGATGTATTTTCAGGAAATTAGACCATAGGTGTACATAAATACATGATTTTCTATTCATTCTAACCCACATTCAGTGATGTATTCATTCTTTTATACAATCTATCTAAGCATTCACTTAAGCATCATTGCATCATTTAATCAATCAATTATCAAGCATCTTGGAGCAGCCATTGACATATCTTCAGACTTTAGCAACAAGGGTTTCGCGAGTTTATGAAATTTTCACGTTATTTGTTCATTATTCCTTCCTTCTTTATTTCATTATCAATTAGTTGATTGCCAAAGTGGGGTTTGACCAAGGTAAACCCCTATACTCTAACCCTTAACCATTTTCCTCTCTTTGCATGTGTGTTTGTAGGTCGTGTAGGTAGATTTGTCAAGGAGAGAGGTGTTGAATAGTGCTCAATACTTCATCAAAGTTATCAAAGTCAACATAACCCTAATTGGAGCTTGAAGACCCTTTTCAGCTTATTTTCTATAGAATTAGATCCAACAACCCAACAAGCAGAAAAGTACAAACCAGGACCCATAGAGTTGACCTTTGAATTTTAAATTTTTTGTAGGTTGACTAATTCTCCATTTGTGGTGAATGAGTCCCACTACCATGTTGGAAAAAAAAATGAATTTTTGAGTTCTCGATATCCCAAAACCCATTCTAACAAATTTTACTAGAAGTAGGACTGGTTCACCAGCTATGGCGAATGAGTCCCAGTGGGCATAAACATTGAATTCTATAGCATTCTAGAGCCTCTCAAGAACTTCTTTTAGTTTCTAGGTGCACCCCATTCAGTTTCATTCAATTTTTTTTGCATTTGTTTATGTTTATAATTTATGTTTGCATACAACATTTTGTTTTCCAACACTTTGCATTTCTAGATGCAGGTATAATAAAGGGATCAATAAAATAGGTATAAAATGGAAAATTGTAGAAATCAAAGTTAGGCAACCAGTAAAAATTTTGAATAAGTTATCTATATTATTTCAAAAGAAATGCAGAATAGAATCATAGAAAATTAGTTAGTTTCTAAACTACTAGGTTTGTAAAAAAAAAAAATCTATTTGGTGACAATTTGAAATTTCAATGTAGTGGTACTTAAATTTTAGGGAAAAAAAAAAGAAGGCATTTGTCTAACCACCCTAACCACAATAAAAATGATAATATTTTTTTATAATATTTTAGATATAAGTAGATGACTCATGCCCCAATGTGATGCATATTTTTTTGTAATTTTTTTCTAAGTAAATAATTAATTGTGAATTTTTTATTACAATTTTTAAATAAAACCGTATGTCTAATACCTTAACTTGGTCAAAACTTCATGAAACTCAAATTTTCTTTTTTTAATCCTATAGTATGTGAAACATAGAATGTGACGCATGTTTTGGATTCAAAAAAAGTGATATTTTTTGAAAGCTATAGATGTTTTTCAATCATCTTATCAATTAGGACTTTAACCGTAATTTGAATAGAAAATGAATAATAATTACTTATTAAATGAAAAGTAAAGCATAATTTATATAGATGGAAAGTTGAGAATCTCTATTTTAAAGAAAGCCTTTTAGTTTTCATCAATTTGGGTAAAAATTAGTCATGACCACGCTTACCCATTATATTGCCACTTTTTGGCTGCATCATGATCTTACACATGCCCGTTTTGTTCATTGATTTGATCTATTGCGTGGTTTTTGCGTTGTACATCTGCCTAAAGAATATTTAAGCCCATCTTTACGGATGCTGGCTCAATTGCATTTTGGCCCCAAATGTTACCTTTTAGGTGGAAAACCCTATAAGGGTCACAAGCATTTCAGGTTGCCAAAAATCTTTGGTTACATTTTGGTGAATCTTACTTTAGAGAATTTTTTTTACTTCTAATTTAAAATGAATTTGTATCCTAGGTTTATTTTGCATGAACATTGCATTATTTTTTGCATTATTTTGCATCCTAGGGTTTTCAAAATTGCATTAGTGAAAAGATGATATAGTTTTCATTTTTGCATTTCAAATAATTTCAAAACATTGAAATGCCACATCTACATCATAGTTTTGCATCATACAATTTGAAACACATAAAATTGAATTTAAAATTTTTGAAAAAAGTAAAAAAAAGTCATTCCTAGAATAATTCATCACCCTGGGTGAATTAGTCCAGTTGCACATGTTCTACATTGCATTATCTAGCATTTTCTTAGAATTTTCTATATTTCTGCTTGTTGTTATTACATCTTCATTACAGTTTCTAGAATTTTTGTTATTAGCATTTCAATTTCATCCACCCCACCTTTAGTATCCCTTTCATGAGTGTTTGGTTCCCTATTGATAATAATTTAGTGAGAAGAAGTTGACGACTGATGGGATCCCATAATAACACACTCATTGTGGACCTTGGGTGTTCTTGACCTACTACTATTGGTGTTGACAATAGTGCATTAGGCATGGATCTCACCTTTAGCAATAATTTTCCTTTCCATAACATGCAAGTTGACACACAAAATTATCATGTTCCAAAAGAAAATCATTAACATTCATGAGGATTTATCACATTTACAACAAAACATATGTCTTGAAAACATTTCAACCACCATGATTCCTACTATAGACAAAATCCATTGTTTTCTTGAATGTAATGAAGGGTTAGACATTATGAAACAAATTGTTGATATATACCATAAATACATTCCTTCCACCTCTAGCACATATCAACCAACAAACATTGTGATTAGTCATGGAGGACCTCACATTCCTCTGTCTTCAACTGTAGCATCCATACCTACCTACACCACTCCCCAAGTCACAACCACACTGCAATAGGTTAGAAATGTGATTCCTTCCTTGACTATTCCTGCTAGCATTCCTAATTCTTATGTGGCATCAAATGTTTTCTACTCTTCAAACATACCATCCATTAGTATTCCAATCACTTTCCCTACCACTCGGATGTCACCCACTTGCTCTGCACCACCTCATTACCGCTGCAGCGATCCTATCCGCCACAAATTTTCCGATAATCTCGCCATGCAAAACAAATATCCGCAGTTAATCAAAGAGCTTGAATGCTCCGCACGCCAGTATATGTTTGTAGTGGCCACATTATCTTTAAGTATTAAGAACGATTCTGCGAAAGAGATTGAGATACTATTTTGCAGGGAGGAAGGGAAATCCTACTAATCGGCTTTAATGCTTGCATAACCTTATGCAGTGACTTTGTTCTTGGCAATAAACTATTGGCCAAACTGTTTCCTCGGACCATAAAGGACACTACCTTAGAGTGGTTTTCTACCTTAGAGTGGTTTTCATCCTTACCAAATAATTCAATTCATTCATTCAATGAAATAGTTGATGCATTCATAAATCATTTTCAAGTGCACAAGTGATCCACAGTGGATAGTGAAAGTGAAATTATCTCCATTCTCTCGGAGATGTCACGCACCATTAGAAAGATCTACGTCCCCAATTCCAACACAACTCAAAGCCAGGCAAAGGAATTAAAATTTGGTGCAAAAAAGTTATGGCCCGATCAAACCTTAGTCCAAACTAGCTAAGGATCTGAGAGAGATCCAAGCGGAAAAAACGGCACCATTAAAATTGGTCAAAATTGGTATCAATGCGAAGAGCTCAACAAGAGCTTTCCGACGGTGTTCGTTCTATGCAAATCAGAGCTTGTATGTGCAAGATATGGAAGGTCAAAGCTCGTGGTTGACTAGGTTGACTTGAAGGTACAATGATGACGTCAGCATGACGTCATCATGCTGACATGGATGAATCATGAGGTGACACATGGTGGCTTCCCGAAGTTACACGTGGCAGAAATCTTTTGGACATGGTTTTATTTGAAAAAATATATAAATAAATAATAAATAAATTAAAAACAGCCATGCCCTCCATTTTAATAATTAAATCACTTCCTTAAGAAAAAAACGTGGCCCTCCCTATAAAAGGGGATCACCATTATTTTAAAAAAAATCATGCTATTTTTTAGGCTACCTTTTTTTTAGGGAAAACAAATTGATCCCTATTTTTAAGGGATGTAAATAGCCCGTAACCAAACTCATCCCCTATTTTAAATGAGAATTTCAAACCAACATTGTATATTGTATGGTTTTAAAATACAAGTGGCATTGGATGGTTTTGTGGAAATTTGGAAATGAAATACTCCTTAATTTAATAAATTCCCTCCAAGTTGTAAAACAATAATCCTTTTAAAAGGATTAGTTGTAACTTATGGAAACAGGAAAAGCCCGAATGTAATATGTGACAGGGCATAGAAACCATTTAATTATTTTTTTAGGGGATTTGTTTTGATAAGGGGGATTTTTCAAAAATATTTACTATGTAAGGGGGATTAAGTTGAAATTCCCAAATTAATTGGTTTTTCACCAATTTGGGAATATTTTGTGTATAAAAGGGGGAAGGTATGCTCTTAGGAGTTAAGCAAAATTTTCAAGTCCATGTGGTGAAGTTTTTTTTCAGGTGATGAAGTACTGAAGCTGAGGTGACAAGTGAATAGAGGTCTTGTGGAGATTATTTTGAGTCATTCTTGCACGTCAGAGCATTGTTATGCTATCGAAGTGCTTGAAGAATGGTTGTGGTGCTTTTGTAATTGATTTTGGAGTTAATTGAATTGGTCTCTCTATTGGAGTGGACCCGGAGACGTAGTCACGTTTGTGACGAACTCCGTTACCAATTTGTTTGCACTTCTTATCTCTTCTCTTATGTTCTTATTTTCACCTTATGTTTTCAGTTTTTAATGCATAATTATGTTAATGTATGCATGAATTTGTAATTCCTTTAAGTTATTGAAATTAAGCATTCAATACTGGAAATAGTCTAGATCCTATATAGATCAAGTTGGTATCAGAGGTCAGTTGACTATTATTGTAGTTGTTTTTTTTTTTTTGAATGCTAATGAGATCCAGGATTCAGAAGGGTGAAGGAAAGCTCGAAGAATTTGATCCTAAGATCTGGAAGCGAAGAACATTTTTGAAGATGTTTATTTCTAGAATGGAGGTTCCTGGTGAGATCAGTGAGCAGGAGTTTCAAAGAGCATTCCTCGAGATGAATACTAAGGTGGACATTCTTTTTCAGGAGAGACAAGAATGAAAGGAACGTGAAGGAGGTTCGTCGAAGAAAGAAGATCGCAAAGATACGAAAGGGAAACAACATGGAGATGGTGACAAGCAACTAGATCCACCCTCTTCTTCTTCTCCTCCCTCTTCTCCTTCTTCTCCATCTTCTCCTCATTCTACTTCTTTTAATCCTTTCAAGAGTGGGTATAAGCCTAAAATTAAATTGGATGTAAAATTTGATTTACCAAAGTATTGTGGAGAACTTAATGCTGAAAAATTGGATGATTGGATTCAGCAAGTAGAAGTCTACTGTAGAGTCTAGAACCTATTAGATGATGTTGATAGGATCCAATTAGCTACTCTTCGTTTAGGAGGTACAACCTTAACCTGGTGGGAGAGTAAGACTAAGGTAGAAGTTTCACAACATGGTAGAGTCAGTTTAACTTGGGCAGAGTTTGTTAATGCTCTTAAGAAGCAGTTTTATCCCCTAGGACATATGCAACAGTTAATGATGGACTGGCAAATGTTCAGGCAAGGGAAGGGTCAAACTGTCCAAGAGTACACCCATGAATTCAAGAAAAGGGCTATTGCTTTGAATGTCCCTTTGTACACCCAGGACACTTTGTTGAAGTACATAGGAGGTCTACATTCCTACCTTAGGCATTCCATTTTGGTTTTGAACCCTTGTAATTTGGATGAAGTGTCTGTTCAAGCAATACACTTAGAGTCAAGGGGTAAAGGATCTTTTATTGATAAGTTTGATAATCATGTAAATAAATCTTCTAAGAATGTAGAGACAGGGAAAGGAAAGAAGGCAGCTACAGTTAAGAAGGATGAGAAACTTTCTTGCACTCATTGTGACAAGAAGGGTAATGATGAAGATCATTGTTGGCAGTTGCATCCTGAATTGAAGCCTAAGTGGGCTCAGAGACAAAATCAGAAACAGAAGGGTAAGGAGAAAGCCGCAAATGTTGTTATGGATCTTGGTTCCAATTCAGATGATGAAACTAAGATAACAGCTATGGGATTGAAAGGTAAAGCTCCTATTTCCAGTGTTTCTATTGCTAGTTGTGCTTCTACTTCTACAAATAATGATTTCTCTGAAGATAAGAAAAGGAATGAGTTGTTTCATTTAAGGGTTGTTGCTAAGAACACTAAAATTGATGCACTCATAGATAGTGGTTCTCAAGTTAATCTGATTTCTGAAAGTGTTGTAAAGAACTTGTGATTTAAAACTACACAACATAAGAAACCTTATCCACTAGGTTGGATTTGTGAAAATGATAAGTTGCAAGTAACAAGACAATGCACCTTAAGATTCACAATCACTAGTAAATTTATGGATGAAGTATAGTTTGATGTAGTTCCACTAGAAATCTGTGGGATAGTGCTTGGTAGCCCTTATCTTTATGATCGAAAAGCTATTTTCTATAGGGAAAAGAATCATTATCACTTGTTTAAAGATGGCATTTAGTATATTGTACATTCTCACAGGATTAATACTGATCGTTCTTTTGCAAACACAAGGCAATTAAAGAGGGTAATTAATGCAAGTAAAGAGTTAACTCTTATGTCTGTCAGTATAGGTGGTTCTAAACTTGAACTTGGAGTAGCTAACCAGGGTCAGATGTTGCAGGATGCACCCACAGTACAGCATGAGGGAATGATGATTGAAAGCATTGATGAATCCTTGGGTAAAAAAATTTCTGTTGTGAATGATGGATATGTTGTTGATTTATTCTCTTTCATTTCTGCATTATTGTTCAGCTTGATGCTAGTCAATATTTGTTGGTTAGTGGCTACGACAGTTGATGTAGAAGCTTATGGAAGCGATAGAATAATGTTTATGTTCGACAATGTTGTTGCAGTCTACATTGTGCTTGTGAGCCAGGTATTCAGATGTACAAAGGATACAGGACAAGTGGAGAGGCCAAGTCCTCACTTAATGTCAGAGTAAATGTCACTTTTGGAGGTCCAAAAGGTCTTCAGTGGGAGGCTTGATCCGGTGGATATTTTTAGTGAAAATTTAAGTGTCTCCAATCTCTCTAGAATATGCACCATCAGAAAGATCTCGACGTCCTAATTCCAACACAACTCGAACGGAGCAAAAAGGAGTCTGTTTGTGCAAGTTATGGCCAGTCAAACCTTGGTCAAACTAGGATCAGGGGGCGTCCAAGAAGTGAAAAAAATGACGTCATTAAAATTGGTCAAAATTGATGTCAACACGAAGAGCTCAGGAAGAGCTTTCTGATGGTGTTCGTTTTGTGCAAATCGGAGCTTGTATGTGCAAGATATGGAAGGTCAAAGCTCGTGGTTGACTAGGTTGACATGAAGGTACAATGATGATGTCAGCATGACGTCATCATGCTGACATGGATGAATCATGAGGTGACACATGGTGGCTTCCCGAAGTTACACGTGGCGGCAATTTGTTGGACATGGCTTTATTTAAAAAATATATATAAAAAATAAATTAATTAATAACAACCATGCCCTCCATTTTAATAATTAAATCACTTCCTTAAGAAAAAAACGTGGCCCTCCCTATAAAAGGGGATCACCATTATTTAAAAAAAAAAAATCATGCTATTTTTTAGGCTACCTTTTTTATAGGGAAAACAAATTGATCCTTATTTTTAAGGGATGTAAATAGCCCATAACCAAACTCATCCCCTATTTTAAATGAGAATTTCAAACCAACATTGTATATTGTATGGTTTTAAAATACAAGTGGCATTGGATGGTTTTGTGGAAATTTGGAAATGAAATACTCCTTAATTTAATAAATTCCCTCCAAGTTGTAAAACAATAATCCTTTTAAAAGGATTAGTTGTAACTTATGGAAATAGGAAAAGCCCGAATGTAATATGTGACAGGGCATAGAAACCATTTAATTATTTTTTTAGGGGATTTGTTTTGATAAGGGGGATTTTTCCAAAATATTTACTATGTAAGGGGGATTAAGTTGAAATTCCCAAATTAATTGGTTTTTCACCAATTTGGGAATATTTTGTGTATAAAAGGGGGAAGGTATGCTCTTAGGAGTTAAGTAGAATTTTCAAGTCCATGTGGTGAAGTTTTTTTTCAGGTGATGAAGTACTGAAGCTGAGGTGACAAGTGAATAGAGGTCTTGTGGAGATTATTTTGAGTCATTCTTGCATGTCAGAGCGTTGTTATGCTGCTGAAGTGCTTGAAGAATGGTTGTGGTGCTTTTGTAATTGATTTTGGAGTTAATCGGATCGGTCTCTCTATTGGAGTGGACCCGGAGACATAGTCACATTTGTGACGAACTCCGTTACCAATTTGTTTGCACTTCTTCTCTCCTCTCTTATGTTCTGATTTTCACCTTATGTTTTCAGTTTTTAATGCATAATTACGTTAATGTATGCATGAATTTGTAATTCCTTTAAGTTATTGAAATTAAGCATTCAATACTACAAATAGTCTAGATCCTATACAGATCAACATGACTCCTAAAAAGACATTGGCTGATGTAATTAGATGTAAAAAAAATGTGGATGAAAAAGTAACTGATTTCATCTCATGCTATCAATCACTTAATGCCCAAATTGATGTGAAGGTTCCTAATCCACATCTTCGAAATATGTTTATTAAAAATTTGCAAAGTCAAATTCAGGATAGATCGACCATGATGAAATTTCCCTATTTCTTGCACTTGTGCACAACCCTTTGCAACTATCACAATTTGATTAGTAGTCATGATGCAAAGTCCACTACTAACTGAGCTAAAAAATATGAACCTAGCACTTCAAAAAATTCTCAACCATTTCAAAAACCAAATAAAGGGTTCTTACAATTGAACCCCCCTCCTCAACAACCATCTCAACTCGTCAACAACCAAGTAATAGTTGTTAAAGCCACAATACCTTTTACTTATGGAGATCCAAAGAGACAACTTACACCTTTACTCGACACTCATCATAACACCATGTCCCAACTTATACAGCAACAAATGATTACTTTACCTACTATTAAACCATTGGATCCAACTAAAAAATTTCCTCCAACCTTTCAACCCAACACTTATTACCATTATCATAGACAAAATGGATATAACACAAAATAGTGTAAGCATATTAAACACATAGTTCAAGACCTCATTAATTCTAGCAATCTATCCATTTCAAATATTTATGTTAAAGGAAATCTATTTGTTCCCCCACCCAATCAAAATTTGTAGATTTTCACCAATCCAATTCCCAAGTATACTACGTCATTTGTCAAAGCCAGTAAAACTGAAAACAATGATGTGATGACTATTCATAAAGATATTGAACATTCTGATCCTATTGCAAATACCACTTCTGTTAATCCTATGCATGATATGGCATGAGTGATAGATGTCATCCCTCACAAGGGCCAACCTAAGAAATCTCTTGATATTACTTTCTCTTCTAAAGATATTCTTCCAAATCTTCCCGATGGTCCTCTTTACATAGCTAGTCATATTTATGATAAGCCTATTAATGGGATACTCATAAATCTCACCTATTGTGAGAATGTGATTATTGTGGAATATTTGGTATTACATGATCTTTATAAAGATGATTATGAAAACTCGAGAGCATGGATCAAAACACACAATGGTTTTGTGTTCCCTACAATAGGATTGGTTGTCCTTCCATTATAGATATGACCTAATACAATAGATGTCACATTCTCTATCATGCCACAATCGTATTAGTTTCTTCTACAATTAGACCATCCATGGCTTTGCTCAATGAAGTTTGTCCCTTCAGTCATAAACAAATGTTTAAAGTTTTGCATGACAATGACATATTCATCATTCACCATAGTAGCTTTAACCTTTTGTCCTCTAAAGGAAATTTCTCCTTAGAAGCATTTTTCCAAACCCCATGGAACCAATAACACCTCACAGACTTATTTTTCATTTCTTATCAAAATTTTAAATGAAAGAAAACTGCTAAATTGTCCCTCCACAACCAATCCCAGTCCACAATCTGACACTCCCATCCTAGATGAAACAATGCTTCAACCTAAACCTGCACCAGCAAATCTAGATCAACCAATAGTAAAAAGTTCACCTTCATTATCCAAACTCCCAAGATATAATGAAACCAACCCCATACTACCCCCTCACATTAAACAAGTTTGTAAAGTAAAAGAGAAAGTGATTGAACCACCTCCCAGTGTTCCTTCTATTCCTTCCCTTTGGGAGGAAAAGGAGCCTATGGTGGATCAACCCACTCTTACACCAAAACAACTTCAAAATATAATTAAAGGAAACTGAGGTGCTAGGGAGTGTATGCATGAGTGTTGTCTCCTTGCTCATTAGTTACAAAATGAAGAAAACAAAGTAAATCAAACATTGCATGTGACAAAAGAAATGCATGATGATCCACCTCCCCAATCCTAAAAAAATGATCCAATACAACAACCAAAACTCATAATACACCCATTATTGTACATTTCCATTCGTCCTTCAATTGTGATTAATCTGGATAATGATGATGAGATCACTAAAATTGACGAAGAGGTGCATAATGATCTGAATACATGATTTTCCTCTTCCATGAGCTGAAATGAAAAATATGCTAAAACAAGTGTAGATTATGGTACTTCCCCAAGTTTGGGACTTGTAATTATCACTTTGGATAGTCAACTACCCTCACAATAAATTGAACATGATTGGGAGGTAGATGACTTGCTCATCGGTTGACTTGTGTTTTCCTTACTAGTCTTTTTAATTTTATTTTCTTTCTCTTTTATATTTGCATGTGCATATCGTATTCCCCCATAATGTGTCATTTGTTGTTCTTCTCTCTTTGTGACATTCATTTATTTGTACCTTCATTCTTCTATATGTCGTACATCGCTTTCACTTTTTCCTTTTCAGTTTTGTTTTGTTTTTTCCTTTTGGGGATGACACAAAGCATAGAGACACCCTATGTCTCTTCCATGTTGACCAAAAAGGTCTTCCTTTCTTTTTCCTTTTCATCTTTTTTTTGTCTTTTCCTTTTGGGGATGACACAAAGTGTAGAGACATCCTATGCCTCTTTGATATTGACCCAAAAGGTCTTTCTCTTTCCTTTTCACCTTTGTTTTTTGTTTTCCTTTTGGGGATGATGCAACCATAGAGACACACTATGTCTCTTCCATGTTGACCCAAGTAGTCTTTCTTTTCCCTTTTCTCTTTTGTTTTTTGTTTTCTTTTTGGGGGTGACACAAGTCATTGAGACCGCAATGTCTCTTTCCTATTGACCCAAAACCTTTTTTTTCATTTTATTTTGTGTTTTTCTTTTGGGGATGATGCAAAGTGTTGAGACAACAATGTCTCTTCCATGTTGACCCAAAACATATCTTTATTATCCTTTTTTTTTTCTCTTTTTGTCTCATTCTTCTTATTCTATGTGTAATTGGGGAATGATGATAGTTCTAAGCTCTTTAATCAAAACATTGCAGAAACAAACATAGTGACCCCAAATCCATAGATCCCTTGTGTTTGGTGTGTTCCTTTATGGGGGAAACCCCTATTTCTTTTGTTCCTTTTTCATTTTCACAACATAGCCTTACTTGGAAACATATGACTTGGCATAGGGGATTTCCAAGTTGGCTCTCATCTCTTCTTTCTTGTTTGCATTTTTCATTTGCTACTTTAAACTAATTTCGCATAGAATGGTGTGTAGCAATTCCTTTAAAGTGGGGGCATACATTGGCATAATTCATTTGCATTTTTCTTCTTGGTTCTTAGTGCAACCTTGTTACTTTATACGATGCATTTGTCACTTTGTGGACAACATTGGGTATGATGTCTTTCATGAACATGATCTCTCTAAGCATATTACATTCCTCTTAGTGGCATGATGTGATGCATTGCATCCCCTAAGTTACGAATATTCTATTCTTTGATTGGTCCTCTCTTGGATACATTGGAAACAATGTTCCCTAATTTATAGACCTCACATGAACTAAGCAAGACTCCTTTGAATATTTGTTTTGCATGTTGAATTTTTAATTTATATGGTAACCTTGCATAACATAGCTTGCATGTCTATGGTGACACTTCATTTTTTCATGAGTTCTAAGCATACAAAGCTTTTCTTGTCTCATGAAGCACAAAAGGAAATTATTTTTGTGGCACCTTATTAACATTATCAGGAGGTATAAATTTGATATGGTTGAGTGGGAAAGCCCATTATGATGCACGACTTTTTTCCACAACCACCTACTTGTGTTTGAGTGCATACAAACTTTGGACATATGTTTCTCATCTTTCGAGACTTCTCACCCCATTGAAAAATAGAAGTTATGTGGCCCTAGAGTGAGTATGCTCAAGCATTCTCACCCGATGGAAAACCATGAGTTTCGTCACCCCAGAGTGAGAAACTTTTTCTTATAAATAGCCTAGATCTAATCCACAATGAGCTAGATAGACGATTAAATCTTTCTCTTCTTTCCTTCATTCCTTTTCATCATTTTCATGTGTGTTCCTTTGTGTTCATGATTGGTTTTCCATGGGATCTTGATCCTGGGGGCTTGATCATCCCTCTTGATTGATGTTGTCTAATCTCACTAGGAATTAGTTGATTCATACCCCTCTTGATTGTGTGTTTGGCTACTTTAGTGTGAGTTTGAAGCAAGTTCATCCTCTCACTAATTGGGGGCTAACTGTGGACACGAAAAAAGTAACCCTTTTACTTTTTATTGTTTTTTCCCTCCTTATGCTTATTTGGCTTCATTTCACCTTGATTTAATGTTGAAATGTGGCCCACACATTCATATTAGGTTTTGAATAGATTTTTGAATCCTTAAGACTTTATGATGTCTTGTAAAGGTTTTTTGAAGTGTTGTAAGACATTTTCACACTTTTCTAGACTCTTATTATTATAATTCACTTACATACCCCATTTTTACTACTTACCAAGTCTTATTTTCAAGTGTTGTAAAGTCTTGTAACAAACTTTCAGACTTTTCATTACCAAATAGACCTTTCTTATGTTTTATTTGGCCTCTTATGCACTTATAAGCCTTAATTAAGTGTGTTTTTTAGTACAAGCCTAACAAACAACATTTAAAAAAACTTAATTCCCAACACCCATTCATATGCCCTGAGTGGGACCCATTCTCCCAAGGTGGCAAATGAGTCCCTCTTGGCACAAAAATCAAACTAAATTCAAATTACTAGTTGTTTTTTATTCTTAAAGACCTAAGGTCGACCCATGATGTTGTATTTTTTGGAAATTAAGCTATAGGTGTGTATAAATATATTGTTTTCTATTCATTTTAACCCCCATCCATTGACGTATGCATTCTTGCATCCATTCTATCTGAGCATTCACTTAACCATCATTGCATCATTTAATCAAGCAATTATCAAGCATCTTGGAGCAGCCATTGACATATCTTTAGACTTCAACAACAAGGGTTTGATGATTTTATGACATTTGCATGTAATTTTTTCATCATTCCTTCCTTCTTTATTTCATTATCAAGGGTTTGATTACCAAAGTGGGGTTTGACCAGGGAAAACTCCTATACTCTAATCCTTAACCATATATACCCTCTTTGCATGTGTGTTTATAGGTATTGTGGGAATATTTTTCAAGGAGAGGTGTTGAAATTTTTTCAATAAGTCATCAAAGTTATCAAAGTTATCAAAGTCAACATAACCCTAATTGGAGCTTGAATGCCTTTTTCAGCCCATTTTCTACAGAATCAAATCCGTCAACCTGAAAAGCAGAAAAGTATAGACTAGGAAACGTATAGTTGACCTTTGACTTTGAAAATTTATATAGGTTGACTGATTCACCATCTTTGGAGAATGAGTCCCACTTCTACGCTAGAAAAAAAGTTTTCTGAAGTTTTGATTTTCCGAAATCTTGAATCCTATTTTGACATATTTTACTAGAAGTGGGACTGATTTTCCATCTATGGAGAATGAGTCCTAGTGGGCATCAACATTAAATTATGCATCATTCCAAAGCCTTTCCAAATCTACTTTCAGTTTCAAGGTGCACCCCATTCAATTTCATTCAATTTTGTTTGCATTTGTTTATGTTTCTAGTTCATGTTTGCATACAACATTTTGTTTTCCAACACTTTGCATTTCCTAGTTTAACTTCAATAATTGATATATTGCATTAGTTTTCTAAATTTATTTTATCTCATCTAATCATATTTCACCCACATCACATACATCGTTGAATGTAGCATTGTAGTTTTTCCCCAAATCTTTACGCTTTTAGGTGAAAAACTCTAGAATAGTCACAAGCAGCTCGAGTTGCCAAAAATATTTGGTTACACCTAGTGCTACTCATTGTATAAAAATCACTATGGTCCCTTTTTCTTCTTTTTTTCCTTCCATATATGATGAGAAAGATTGGGGTATGGACGATTTTCTTTATAACGGCTTGCATGTGTAGTACCCTTTGTGTGTTTTTTCTTGCACATGATGTGATCCATCATGATGCACCTCTTGATATATCTTTTAGATTGTGATTTTTCTTTGGATGAGCCTTGTTTTTCCATTAACAAAAGGATAGAAAGCAAATTAATTTTTTGTGGAATTCGTCTATTTGTATCTCCATTCTTCTTTATTTTTCAAACTTATTTTTTGTCTTGTGTTTTCATTTTAGGGACTATAATTGCTGGTTTGGTTGATATGGGTACACACTTAGTTAAAATTGGTCCTCACTAGCACTCATTTGTTTCTCATTTTTCTACCCATTTTATGGTTCGCCTAGTGAATATCAAACTTCACTAGCCCATGGTGCCTTAGCTTATGGTTAACCTAAAAAGTGTCAAACTTTGTTATCATGTTAGTCATGAATTCCTAAGTTATGGGTCTTAGTAACATTTATATGGAGTTTTCTAGTGTATGATTTTCATACTCACCCTTTTGCATGTTTGCATTGTGTTTCCCATGTTGTAGTACATGTTTCATACATGTGTGTTCCTTTTTACTTATGTTGGGTTACCATGGGATCTTAAATCTTGGGGCCTTATGCTTCCCCTCAATTCAATTCCATCCTATCTCTTCAATATTTGGACAATTGAACCCTTCTTAACATATTATTACTTTAGTGGGAGTTTGAGTGTAAGTTCTTACTCTCACTAAAATGGGGACTAAATGTAGCATCATCACACTATGTTTTTCGTCTCCTCTATATGCTTGGACCTAATTATGCACCTAGTTTCCTATTTATACATTATGTGGCCCATTTTAAGAATTTATCAAAATCTCAAATGTGCAAGATGAAAGTATGTAGTTAATATATTACTACTGACACTTTAGATCTCAAAAAAGGAGGGATATCCTTTAGGGTGTGTTGTTCCATAGATTTAACTGTGTCGATGTTGGTAATTCATTATTTGGAATTCAAATATTAATAGTCAACTATCAAGATTTTTTTCTTTTTGAAATTAGAGGATTTGCATATAAATACATTGTATTTTCACAACCTCAAATAGAGGACGGATATGGAGAATTCAATTGAGAAAATCAATTGTCCTAAAGCACTCAAGAGTAGTCAAGAGTATAAATTTTAGAATTATTACAAAATTCCATCATTCATGAACCATGCCATGTTTTATGTGATTTTGTTCAAGCTTTTTGTATACATTTCATTTTTTAGTACTAACACTTGCAGATCATCAAATTAAGTCAAGTCAAGTTGCAATGATTCTTGAAAGTGATGAGCATGACTTCAATCCACCAAGGAGATTAGATATGAGTGGTGAGTCACAAAAAAATATCAATTCATTACTTTTTATTATTGAAACAACATAAATAGGGGGCTTTCAATATTTTAGAAGATGCAGCACAAGGGTTAAGGTTCCTCCTATTTCACTCAAGTTTCACTCAAGGAAACCTTGGATATCTCAATCCAATGATAGAATGGGAGAAAGATATTTGCTAAATGTTTTCCTAGGGTATGATTAGTAACTAAAGAAGGGCTGACCACAAAATCC
Organism: Sequoia sempervirens; assembly: GCA_007258455.2. Lineage (NCBI taxonomy): Eukaryota > Viridiplantae > Streptophyta > Pinopsida > Cupressales > Cupressaceae > Sequoia > Sequoia sempervirens. The sequence continues at coordinate 303,523,014 of VDFB02270651.1, read as the reverse complement.
AAGGTTTGGAAAAACTAGTAGCATGCAAGATCTAATTATGAAACTTAATGATATGCAAAACTACAATAAATGACCTAGAAAAGAATGTAAAATAGAATAGAAAACTATGAAATCAAAAAGGTGCAACTAGAAACCTATACTAACTTGAATGAAGACATGAAATTTTGGATTTACTAAATTTAATGCACACTAGGAATCATATGCCAGGCTAGGTGATTTAGTCTAATATTAGGGTTTGTGGGTAGGAACAAAAATTTGGCAAAGACAAGTCTGAAACACCTAAAAACTAGAAAAAGACCTGTACAGGGACTCACACGCTACAAGTGATGTATTATTCGTACTCAATTTTTCTAGAATGTGAAAGTTTGAATTTTCTCTTTAACCTCTGCTCTATCTTCTCAACTTGATTTCTAGATCTAAAATGTTGAATTCTACTCTATAGATGTATTTTTATGATATTCTAAACAAGGTGGAAAGTTGGAAAACTTTGTGATCTTGGCAACCTCTTTCCAATAATGCTTTCCAATGTCTTCAACCTAGATCTAAAAATCACACACTAAAGAGGGGAAAATGTTGTTTTGTTAGTAGAAAGGGGTTTTCCTTGGTCAAACACTATTTTGGTAATGAAACCTTGAAATGAAATGAAATGGAAAGGAGGAATGATGAATGAACAAAAGGATATGTTCCAACTCACCAGACCCTAGGAATAAAGTTTGGCAAACATGTATGAGATTCCTAGCATGAATGTATTGACTCTTGCTTGAATGTAGTAGATCTTGAATTGAATGCTTCCTTGAATCATAAAACCCTATATCGCAAATGTTAGCTCAAAAAAAAAATGATGCTTGATACTTGAATAATGCTCCAAAATTCTTGAATGGTTAGGTCACACTTGCTCATGAAAATTGCTAGATCACTTGATTTCTTATTAGGAGAAAATTGAGTGAAATAACCTTGTATTTATACTTGTTTATGCCAAGTTTCTTGAAATTACAACACTACAAGCCAACATTAGATCTAGGAGAAAAAAATCCCATCAAGAATTTGAATTTCAATTAGGTCTAAGCCACACAAGACTAATACCCTAGAAGTGGCATATAAGTCCCATTAGGATAGGCTTGGGACATATTTTCTAAGAAATGATTAGATTCATGTTAAATCCAAATTGAGGACTTGAAACTTAGGTGGGACCATTATTCCCAAGGTGGCGTATCAGCCCAAGATAACTAAATCTAGGCCATACAATCCAAAAACATTTGAATTATGATTGGATGTTGGTTTATGTCAGAATTATCCTCGAAGAGATGCATTAATTAAAACTTGTTGATGCAAAATAAGGTCAAATAAGGTACAAATAAGACCAATTAATAATGGAAAAACTAGATTAGTGTGAAAGTGTTACAATACACTTTACAACACCTTACATAATACACGACTAAGTCCTTTTAGTTTACAAGGTCGCAAGACATGATGTGAATGTGTTAAACACATTACAACACTAAATCAAGGTAACATTAAGTAGGGAGGGCCCAAAGAAGTGAAAAAATGTAGGGGATACATTTTTCGTTGCCACATTTAGACCCCACTTTATTGAGAGGAGGAAATTTCTTCAAAATCACACTAAAGTAGACAAACTCACATCAAGAGGTGTCCAAGTGTACCAGTGCTGGTAATATAGGAAGAAAATGATCAGGAGAGATGATCAAGCCCCCAAGATGAAGATCCTATGATAAACCAACATAGGAACAAAATAATGCACATGAAAATGATGTAACCTAGAGCAACAACAAGGTGTAGAAATGCAATGCCAAAGACAAAGAGAAGAGAAAAAAAAGGGGTGGATCAAGCTTCAATTGTTTGTCTTGCATGTTGTGGATCAAATCTAAGCTATTTGTCCAAAAAATACACACTCACTTTGAGGAAAAAAAAACTCTAGGCTTTCTACAAGGTGAGTATTTGAAAAAGGTGAGACACATATGCACATGACTAGTATGAACTCACACACACAACAAAGTGGCTATGGGAAAGTCACCTAACCCATTCAACCAAACCAACTTTTACCTCCTGATAAATTTTATAAGGTACCAAACAATAAAAAACTTCAAGCTTCTCAAGCCAAGCAAAGCTTTGTATGCTTGGAACTCATGAACAAACAAAATGGGTCCACAGGAAAGCAAAGTGTATTATGCTAGGTGGCCATATAACTAAAAATGTAAAATAGTGTAAGGTATGTTCGAAGGAGCTTTTCTTAGTTCATGTAAGGTCTTACCTTAGGGAGTTACATTGTGCCTAATTTCTCCAAGAGATGACCAATCAAATAATAGAATATTCACAACTTAGGGAATGTAGTGTGTCACATCAAGCCACTAAGAGGAAAATAATATACTAAGAGAGATGATGCTCTTGAGGGACATCACATCTACTATCAACCAAAAAGTGAAAGATGCATCGCATGAAGTAAGAATACTACATAATGAAACATGAATTCAAATGCAAAAAGAATAATGCCAATGTATGCCCATGCTTTAAAGAAACTGTTAAATACCATGTGAGAAATCACTTTAAAGTAGAAAATTATCAATGCTAACAAGAGAAGACATTAGAGCCTATTTGAAAAACCCTATGCAAAGTCATATGTTTCCATATAAAGCTATGTCATGAAAAAGGAAGGGGTTGCCCCTGAAATAAAACTCCAAACACATGAGGGATCCATCAATTTGGGGTTAGTATGTTCTTGCTACAATGTTTTTAGAGAGCTTTGAACTATCTTCATTCCCCAAATAGTCATGGAATAAGAAGAGTGACACAAAGAGAGAAAAAATAAAGAAAAAACTTCCAATTCAGCATGGAACAGACATGAATGTCTTGATGCATTGTTTCATCCCAAAAGGAAAACACAAGACAAATGAAAAAAAAAAAGAAAAATATTTTGAGTCAACATGGAAGAGCATGAATGTCTCAATGCCTTCCATCATCCCCAAAAGGAAAAAACACAAGAAAAATGAAAAAGATAAAGAAAAATCTGTTGTGTCAACATGGAAGAGACATGAATACCTCGACACCTTGTGTGATCCCCAAAAGGAAAACACAAGACAAATGAAAAAGATAAAGGAAAATATTTTGGGTAAACGTGGAAGAGACATGAATGTCTCGATGCCCTATGTCATACCCAAAACGAAAATAGAAGAAAAAGAAAAGATAAAGGTTTATGACATAGACAATAATGTAGGTACAAATAGAGGAATGCCACAAAAAGAGAGATATATCACACATAATAGTATGGGAGATCACAGTACACACATGCAATCACACACAAAAAATGATAAAGAAAATAATGCAAAAGACTATTAAGGCACATGAGAGTCAATGTATTAGTAGGTCATCCACATCCCAATCATGTTCATCGTAGATAGAAGGTTGAAAACTAGCCAAAGGGTCAATGAAAAATGTGTTACTAGGATAATTCTATCCAATTCTTGGCCCCACTAAGTGCAAGACAAGAATAAGTTGAGGTGGGTGATGGAAATGAGATCCTTGCATCTTGAAACTGTTTTCAATTAATGTAAAGCATGTAATAGTGAGCATGTCAAGATCCTACAACCATTACATGGCTTGAGGAGAAAAAGGGTCCCACTTTAAGGGACTATTTCTATGATATCAAACTTTTTGAACATTTGTTTTAAAGAATGATAGTCATCAGTACTGTGCCCAAGGACTCTATAGTGTTGAAAATGTGATGTGTTTGTATTCTTAGGATTTGGGGATTTATCTTCTCTTATGGGTGGTAATGTAATCAGTCCTTGATTTAAATTTGTAGAGTTCTTTCAGTGGCAGTTGATGGCTAAGGGAATTTTAGTTTCTTTAGTTTGTAAGGCCTTTGTTGCTTGCTAAATTAAACAATTTCTTGAGTTGACTATTAAGGAGGACTTAAGAAGATCCTATCATCCTTATTATTGCTATGATGAATTGGTTGCTCTTTCGGAAGGACACTCATATTGGGAGCAGGATCTTCATATCCTAACCCTTTACTATCTTTAATTGGTATTTTCTCTAATATTTGATGAATTTCACATACACTTGTTGCATCACATCCTTGCTTACTCAAGATCATGAATCCTTTTCCATAAGCCTCTTCTAGGTTGATAGGAGTGTTGGTTACTTTGTGAACATAGGATGGTTGAATGTTGTCTAGATTAGAGGAACTAGGTTCACCTATTGTAGAGAACTTAGGTGCAACTTGTATCTCATTTTCAAGATATAAATAACCAAACATCTCAAGTGGTGGGATGATAGGGGGTGTTGTTTGTTTCATGGATGGATAAAAGGATGAACTAGTTTCAAGGTTATTAAGGAAATCATTTAGGAATTTATCCATGCTATCATCATTTTCTCTAATGATGTGAACATCACAAGGAGGACATGCACAAGTTCAATTTCATTACGATCATTTCCAAAGGAACATCTTGACACATCCACTAGTGTTTTCAAGGGCATCTAATGCTTACCAAAGCATTATCCATGATGACATGCAATGTGTAAATGCAAGTTTGAAATAAGGAAATGCATAAAATGAACTGATTTAAGCTAGATGTAATGAAATGGAGTAAATATAAACTCTATAAACATAAAAAGATAACTAACAACAACAAACAAAAACACAAAAATAGAATTTTTAATGCTGGAAAATGTAGTTTAAAATTTGAAACAAGACTAAATCGCCCAAAGGGGTGTATGAGTCTAAATCAGGATTTTTTAGGGGTTTGAACAATGAATAAGAGTCACCATAAAATACCCAAAAATTAGGAAAAAACACTTGTACTGGGACTAAATCACCTTAAATGGTGTATGAGTCCTAGTTTAAGGTTTTTGCACCATTTTCACCAAATTTTGTGTAAATTTTATATTTTTTAGGTTTGGATGATGTCTAGACTAAGTGCATTGAATACAAATCTTTTAATATAATTTTAGTGATGCAGGATTAAAAAATGCAACTTATATGCATTTTCACTATTGCAAGATTTAGAAACCCTAGATGCAAATTAATTGATGCAAAACCTAATGCAATATTAATGAAAGCTAGATCTAGGATTATGATGCACTCCAAATAAGAATTAAGATGTTCTAAATGTAGGTTCACAAAAATGAAACAATAGAAATAGGGGGCTTCCAATATTTTAGGAAATGGAGCATAAGGGGTAGGCTTCCTCCTATTTCACTCATGTTTCACTCAAGGAAACCCTAGAGATATCAATCCAATAATAGAATGGGAGAAAGAGATTTGTTTTAAAAAAGGTTGTCCTAGTGTATGATTAATGAATAAAGAAGGGTTCACCACCAAACTAGGGATTGGAAAGAATATTAACATGCAAGATTTAATTATGAAACTTAATGATATGAATGACTACAATAAATGACCTAGAAATGAATGCAAAACAAAATAGAAAATTGAGAAATCATTAAGGTGCACCTGGAAACTTGTAGTAGCTTGAATGAAGACATAAAATGCTAAAAATACTACATCTAATGCACACTGGGACTCATATGCCAAATAGGCAATTTAATCCTAGGCTAGGGTTTCTAGGTAGGAACAAAAATCTGGTAGCTTGACAAGATTGAAACACCTAAAAAATAGAAAAATCCCTATATAGGGACTCATATGCAAAAAGTGGTGTATCAGTTCTACTCAACTATTTCATAAATTCAAAGTTTGAATCTACTCTTTAACCTCTGCTCTATCTTCTCAACTTGATTTTCAGATCTAAAATGTTGAATTCTTCTCTATAGATGCCTTTTGATGATCTTCTAGAGAAGGTGGCAACATGGAAAACTTTTCAATCTTAACAACCTCTTTCCAATCTTTCTTTTCAATATGTCTTCAACATAGATCTACAAATCACACACTAAAGAGAGGGAAAAGTGTGGTTTTGTTAGTAGAAAATGGTTTTCCTTGGTCAAAATTTGTTTTGCTAATCAAACCTTGACATGAAATGAAATGGAAAGGAGGAATGATAAATGAAAAAAATGATATATTGCAACTCACCAAACTCTAGGAATAAAGTGCTCCAAATATGTATGAGATGGTTAGCATGAATCTAGATCTTGACTCTTGCTTGAATGTAGTATATCTTTAATTGAATGTTTGCTTGAATCATAAAAACCTACATCACAATTGTTAGCTCAAAAGCAAACATGATGCTTGATACTTGAATAATGCTCCATAATGCTCGATAATCACTCTTGAATGATAGAATGCTTTAATGCTTAAGTCACACTTGCTCACAAAAATTTCTAGATCATTTGATTGCTTGTTAAGAGAAAAATGAGTGAAATAACCTTGTATTTATACCTTTTTTATGCCATATTTCATGAAGTTACAACACTACAAGCTGACATCAGATCTAGGTAAATAAAATCCCACCAAGAATTTGAATTATGAGGTCTAAGCCACATAGAACTCATATGCCAAAAGTGGCGTATGAGTCCCATTAGGCTAAGTTTGGGGCACATTTTAAAAGAAACACTTAGATTCATGTGAAATGAAACTTAGGCGGGACACATATGCCCAAGGTGGTGTATGTGTCCATACAATCCAAAAACACCTAAATTATGATTAAATGTTGGTTTATGTTGAGATTATCCTTGGAAAGATGCACTAATTAAAGCTTGTGGATGCAAAATAAGGAAAAATAAGGCACAAAGAAGCCCAATTAATAATGAAAACTCTACATTAGTGTGAAAGTGTTAGAATACACTTTACAACCCCTTAAATAAGGTACAAATAAGTCCATTTAGTTTACAAGGGCCCAAGACCTAATGTGAATGTGTTAAACACATTAGAACACTAAATCAAGGCAACATTAAGCAGGGAGGTCCCAAACAAGTGCAAAAATGTAGAGGGATACTTTTCCATTGCCTCAATTATTTAGCCTTTATCTGTTAAAAGGATACATTCTCTTTTACCATCAACTTTTCTATTATGGAGGTAGAAATACCAACACTTTGTTTGACTGAGGAAAGCTCCTGTATGAAACAACACTTTCCCTCCTTTCATGTGTACCAGTTGCAAATCCAAAGGTGAAGTGAACTCAAGATGGATTGAAGGTTATTTGTTCATTAACCTTACAAGGTGACAAGATACACAATCTACAATTTCTTAGTAACATATGAAGATTTGACAACCAAATCTAGAAGACAAGAGCTACAAACTAGGTACTTTAGGAATGAAAAAACCATTTTTTAGAATTAACACGTCATTCATGAGTGGAAGGAACCCTAGACTTGCAAAAATTAGCTCATATTCACAAGTATTTTTATGTCTACTCTCCTCATTTCTTGAACTTAAATTTCTTTGTCTACATTTAGTTAGTCATAAATCATAAGAGAAAATTGCATCCTCATAATCTAACTAGTTACATCATTGCATCACATCAAAAATCCTTTTCCAACTCCCAATAATTTAAATTCAGTTCCAAGGGCAAATTGGCCAATCTTTCAAATTGTTAGGTAGTCACTAAAAAGCCTTGGGAGATCTAAATTCCTAAATGTTATGCCCCATCAGTTGAAAAGACATTGATTCTAGTGAATAGATCTAAGATCACATTTTCCAATATAACAATAATCATTTAATGAAAAATATTGTAAGAAAATACCAATTTCGAATGCTAAAATATAGACTGAAAACAATACAAAACAACATGAAACAATGAATCCAAATGGACACTAGTATGCACCCTAGCTTAAAGCTGAAAGGATGAAAGCAATGATGAAAGAAATAAATCCTTACCAAACAAAACTTTGTTGAAATTGGGTGATGTGCTCCATGTTATAGTTGATGGTTGAAGTAGATTGTGGTGATCAATCTTGTAGCATGACATTGTCATTCAATCATCATTCTTCAAAATGGACTAAACAATGATTTTATTTATTTATTTCTTAATAGATTTTAATATATGAATAACATTTAATATTTTATATGAAGGATTAGGATTGATTATAATGTAGGATAGAATGAGAATATGAAAAGTTGCATTATGTGATTGGTGTTCATGATTAGGGAAGGACCGAAGAAAGATGCATGGTGGATATTTGATGTATACCTTTCAATAAAGCTTTCCTTACAACCCAAAAGAACGGTGCCGAGGAAATTTTCACCATTTTAAATAGACTTCACAATTTTTAAAATAAATAATTTTATTGGAGACTCGATACATGTCAATAGTTCTAGAAATTGTGGAAGGACAAAACCATGAGATTTTCAAGCCTTGACCCTGCTTCACGCTGCTCAGAAAGTCTCAGAAATTTCTTCTTTCCAAAAAGTCGAGATTTTTATGTCTTGAGGGGAGGGCCATTGAAAGGATGAGAGACAGACGAATCTTCGCCCGACGTGAGAAGAAGAAAAATGAGAAAGACAAAAATGAATACTATTACCATTGATAAGGCTTCTGCTTTCCTTCCCTCCCAGCTTTCCCCGCCATTTTGATCAGGACTTCTCTTGCATGGCCCAGCTGCAAACTTTTGTTTCCGTCAAAGTCTTTACCTCTAAAATGTCTTTTTCTACAATTGATTTCCACTTTCCTTTTGCTCCACTATCGACAGTGAAAATTTCGTATGTTGGTATAGTTTTCTCTTTTATTTATATATTCCAACATTAAAACCTTTAGAACCGCATTTGAAGTTTCCTTGAGGCTTTTTCTGTCCACCACATGACAACTGTTGATAAGACTTCCATTTTTATCAAGTCTTTTCCCTTCGCAGCCCAACCGTAATCTTTATTTTTATCAATATATTCTATTTATCTTTGCATTAATAAAAGGGAAAGAGTATAATATTTTTAAAAAGAGGTGGTAGGAGTACATCTATTAGTTCAATAAGAGGGTCAAACATCCTTACGAAAATTAAGCAGTCATAGCTATGCCTGTGAGAGGATCTTCAAGATTCTCCCAAACTTAAGTGCTGTCCTCAATTGGCTTCCAGAATTGTCTTTCATTTGCGACACTCTACTCTGTTTTTCATTTGGTAGACTATCAAAATCTTAATCTTTTAAAATAATTTTATTTTATTTTCTTTTTCCTTCGTAGATCACAACTCTAAAATTGATAGAATCAAAGGAATGTTTTATTATCTTCACCATTACAGAGGATTTTAATCATCTACAAGTTTGTTTTTGCTATTCAATATAAGTGCATGTATTTATGCTAATATGTTTTCAGTTGAGTGTTAAGAATTGAACGATATGCATTTTGTGAAAGTCATCAGGACATGATATCAGCCTCATCCCTTATATCATGCTTCTAGTGATTTCAGCTTTGGTTGATGGCATAACAACATATCGTTACCCTCACCAATTTTGTTCAACTAGTTGAGCTAAAACCCTTTAGTAGGTAAGACAATTAGACTATTCAATGCTTATATATTGATAAATTATTAATTAAATATTTATTTCATTTACTTGTCAAATCACTATTCACATTGAGGATTAACGTAGAATTAGTAATTGTAAATAGAAAATGCAATGGACATATTAATAGTCATGATATGGATATTAATAAATTGTAATAAGAGTATGTGTGAGAAGCTTTGGTTGTACTATAGTGTGTAATTAAAGTTTTGGAGGAGAAAATATTCTATATAAAATGTTACATGATTATTTGTAGATTAGAAGTGATGTAGGTGCTTTAGGTTTCATTTTAACTATGGTATAATTAAAATTTCAGAGGAGACACAAGTCTTTTTTGAGTAAGATATAGTTAGATTAAGTAAAATGCTAATTGCATAAGGTGTGAAAAAATAACACTAATTTACAACTAAATTAAAAGAGTGCCAATAGAGTTTAGTAGGTCCCATCTTTTAGATTTATTGGGTCACTAAAATAAACATTTTCAATATTCAATAAATTTGGTTAAAACTATAGTGATTAGAATGTCAAGAACTTAAGGATGATGTCAGATTGTAAAGATTTGTAACATTTTCTATGTAGATAATTTTATTTTTCTCTCAATGTTTAAAAAACATCTAAATCATATCTATTTAACTTTTAGTAATGTCTTCTAACTTACCTACTTTTATAATGTTTTATTATAATACATAATTGTAATACTAAATAACATCTTTTTTATGATTTCTTGGACTTTGACATGCTAATAATAATATCCTTAAAATAATATTTTTTGATAAAATTTTATTGAATTTTGAATTTAGTATCAAAATTTTATTTCATAATAATACTGATGCAAGAAGGGTCGTCCTCCCCTCTACTCAAACAACCAATTCACAAACAAAATAAATTCATAGAAAAAACATTACTTCAATTCACCATTAAACAGATTACAATTACAGGAAAACTTCAATTTTATCTATTCAATACAAATTACAATTCATGTTAGCCTTTCATGGCCTCCAAAATTTTTGTACACATTCCAAGTTAATATCAACAACTTCTAAACATGTTCCTCTTGGTATCAATTTATTTTTGTATGCTTTACTTCTACGACTCCATATGCCTCTTCACAACTTCTCTTCAATGACACACCCCTCTCCATATAATCTGCATTTCGTTGTCATTTAATCTTGAATAAGGTGTGGCTCTCCTTCAAGAATTGCTGCCTCCTCCTAATATGTGGTCTTCATCTTATGTTGTCCTTAGTTTCCCTCCAATTAATACAACACAACTTGTTCTCCTTTGTAAACCACGACCTTTTGAGAGTAACAATTTTGTTTTATCTTTCAACCTATTGGCTTTCTCTCCTTTTCTTCTTCCACATGCCCCTCTTTCTCACCCACTTGGTTTTCTCACTCTACTTGCAACCTCTTCGTGCTTCTATTTCATTTGAGCCCCTCCTTCCAATTCACAACCACACTTCTACTTATGTGTCTCCTCCTTTTTATCTACATTTTAATGTTTTATTGTTGTTCCTTTTTGTCTCCATAACCATCTCTTCTCTACTTTCCATTGGCCTTTTATCTTCTTTTCTAGGAACCTTCCAACTCCCATTCCTTTTTTGTTGCCACATATTTTCTACTTTTTCTATCTTTTCATAGCATATGTCACCTTCCTTTGTTTATTTTAAATTCCTATTTTTTCTTATTTTGGATTTCCTTAGTTCAAAAATCAAAAGAGACATAACAAATCAATTTTGTGCATATTCAACAAGCATTGACATCAAGGAGATATTATGAACGTTACATCACTAATGCTTTAAATTTTTGGCATCGACCAAGGTAATGCAATAAACTGTCATTCTATGCTTGCACAGTTGCAAATGTGCTTACCAGGGCAATCAAAACTACAATTGATGGATGTCTCTTTCCCATCACATTTAAACCATGAAGAGGCTGACCAAAGATGAAGGAGATTGTCTTTACACTAGCCAATTGCACTGGTTAAACTCAATTTGTAGTTAAAATTTCCCTTTCACCTTTCACAGTCACCCAATTTTTCACTAAAGTGAGGCCAAAGATGGAGATAATAAAACTTGAAGACCAATAAGAGATTCCAATAGAAACCAAAACCAAAATGAAACAAAAAAGAAGTATTTTTGGGTGGTGTTGATGGATAATTCACCCATGTGCTTTTGCACCAAACACGCTGGGTAGAAATATTGTGAGCATATGCTCACAATAGCAGAGTTGAGTAGTTGAACTACTCTTCTAGGTTTCCATCGACCTTCAACAAACTCCTTCACTGTTCAAGTGCTCTAGATTAATCTTTCTTCCACATTTTCTAGCATTGTGCTAGAACACTCGTCACCTTCCTTCCACAACTTTTCTCATCACCCTTTGCTCCCCTCTTGGCCTTGAATCCACCATATGTCGTCCTCCTTCACCAAATTCTCTCTACCTTCTTCTTCTTCCACGTGGGCTCAAACCCACCATCCCCTAACATCCTCCACCAAAATCTCTCACCAACATCCATAACACCTTCACCCAAATTTGTAGTACATATAATCTTAAATAGTTTTCATGGACACAAACTCACTAAAATCTGCATATACCTCATTCCAATTTGCAACATCTTCACCCAAACTTGTATACACTATTCCATATTCTTCTCCAAAACCAATATTCAACATATCCAATGAATACATAACAATATCATTCTTGTAAGAAAACATATTTTCCTTGTCTTCTTCGGCTGCAACAATTGCAATAACTACAACTTTTTCCTTCTCATCCTTCACTATGGCTACAATATCATCCTTTGTTGTGATATCTTCCCAACCATCATTACCTACAAAATTTTCCTCTTCTTCCTTTGTTGCAACAACAAGATTTGCATTCCATTCCACTTCAATCTCTTTGTCTTCTATTGTTGTGACCTCTTCACTATTCACCTCTATCTTTTCTTCTTCTATTTCCATTCCTTTCTCATAACACATCATTGCTGCAACTTCTTCATCAGTAGGGGCTGCTCTTACTTCTTTCTATCTTGGGTTGCAATCCTTATTCTTCTTCTCACTCCTCTATACAACTTTCCTCTCACTCTTTTCAATATTTTTTTCGCTTTTCCACAAACCATATTTTCCAACGCTTCACACAATTCATCCTCCAAATCATCCCAAAACTACTCCCAAAACCATATCTGCACGATCCTCTTCATGACCCAACCGATTTTCTCTACTGAAATCTCACCTCTCTCAATCTATCATCACTTCTCAAGTTTCCTTCATAGCTTCAAGCTCTCACTCTTGTTGTCAGGATCCCTCACACACCTATAACAACTCTCACGATTTTCTTTAATATTGCTTCACACACATTCTTCTCATGTGAACTACCTCCTAGTCAATGATTTGTTCAAACAACACTCACAAGTCCTATGGATCCTCTCCATTCTTAGGAAAACCTGCTTTGATACCAATTGATGCAAGAATGGTAATCCTCCCCTCTTCTTAAACAACCAATTCACAAACAAAATAAACTTAGAGATGAAACATTACTTCAGTTCACCATTCAACATATTACAATTGCAGGAAAACTTCAATTTTATTTATTCAATACAAATTACTAATCCTGATAGCCTTTCATGGCCTCCTCCTCCAAAATTTATGTACACTGTCCAAGTTAATATCAACAACTTCTAAACATGTTCCTTTTGCGACTTCATATGCCTCTTCACAACTTCTTCTCTTCAACAATACACCCATCTCCATATAATATGCATTTCCTTGTCATTTAATCTTGAATAAGGTGTGGCTCTCCTTTGAGAATTTCTACCTCCTCCTACTATGTGCACTTCATCTTATGTCATCCTTATTTTCCCTCCAATGAATACATCATAACATGTTCTCCTTTTCCAACTGTGGCCTTTTAAGAGCAAAAAAATTGTTATTTCTTTCAACCTATCGGCCTACTCTCCTTTTCTTCTTCCAGGTACCCCTCTTTCTCACCCACTCAACTATCTCACTCTACTTGTAGCCTCTTCACACTTCTATTCCATTCATGCCCCTCCTTCCAACTTGTAGCCACACTTCTACTTATGCATCCGCTCCTTTTCATCTACATTTTAATGTTTTATTTTTGTGCCTTTTTGTCTTCATAACCATTGCTTCTCTACTTTCCATCGGCCTTTCATCTTCTTTTCTTAGCACCTTCCAAATCCTTCCAAATCCTATTCCTTTGTTGTTTCCACATTTTTTCTGATTTTTCTATCTTTTCATAGCATATGTTTCCTTCCTTTTTTATTTTAAATTCTTATTTTTTCTTATTTTAGATTTCCTTAGTTTCAAAATCAAAAGAGACATAAAAAAATCCATTTTGTGCATATTAAGCAAGCATTGACATCAAGGAGATATTATGACCGTTATAACACTAATCCTTTAATTTTTTTACATTAACCAAGGTAATGCAATAAACTATCATTCTATGCTTCTATAGTTGTATATGTGCTTAGGAGGGTAGTCAAAACTACAATTGATGGATGTCTCTTTTAGATAACATTTAAACCATGAAGAGGCTGACAAAAGATAAAGGTGATTGGCTTTATACTAGCCAATTGCATTGGTTAAATTCAATTTGGAGTTAAAATTTCCCTTTCACCTTTCATAATCACCTAATTTTTCACTAAAGCGAGGTCTAACATGGAGATAATGAAACTTGAAGACTGATAAGATATTCCAACAAAAAGCAAAATGAAGCTTAAACAAATGAAAAAATATTTTTGGGCGATGTTGATGGCTCATTCACTTGTGTGCTCCTACACCAAATAAAAAAGTTTAGATCTATAATGTAGATCTAAATCTCTCACCTACATATAATAAAACCTAGCAAATGACCATTTTCAACATTAAATACATATTATTTTTCAGCTTTAAATAGATTCTATATTATTATATAACTATTTCAAATTTATTTTCCTACCGTATTGTTTTACCAAGTTTAAATGTTTTTCTACAATTATTATCCACATAATGATTTAAAATATTATCCATTTCTTTATGGGACATTAAATCCATAGCCCTTTGTGGTGCAGGAGCACCTAAGAAAAATTAGTCAGTTAGGAAGTCTACAATGAAGTTTTTTTTTTGCAATGTTATTTTGAAGGTCATGTTGACCATTTAGTCAAAATTTGTGGTTTATGAATAATTCTTGATCTGTTGTGATCAGCAGAATAAGAAGTGAAAAGAATGGATGGGTTTAGTAACTCAGCTTGTTTAGATTGCTAACATTTGGAAAATTTTGAAAAACACAGTGGATTTTATAAGTTTGCCCATTAGGTCATGGATAAGTCTGACCAAAGATGATAAATTATTTTGGAAACCTATTTAATAGGTGCCTCGACCTGAGAGTAGGGTTGGTTACTTTGGTATTGTGGAAACATTTTGTGGATTGAAAGGAAAAACAACATTTTGTGTGTTATTTTTTATTTTTGTTCCAAAGCAGAGTTTAAATGGATTGAATCTGCTAATGTGCTTAATGTAGAATGTAGGTAGCAATCTTCCAAGAATTGTGTGTCATTTTTGTGCTTTCTTCATTCATTTTCATTCGTTGTTTGTAAATAGTTTGTTGGCACCCTGTTGCTGGTTTGAACCAGACAGGTTGAAAAGAATGGAGTGCTAGACCACTTTCCAATTGTACAAATTGTACGAACCTTTGGGAATAGTGCCTAGACTCCATGTATGTACATATGGTAGGTCTAAGGGTTAGGGAACAAATAGGATTTGTTGGAAAGAACTTACCCTAGGTGAGCCAAGATGGTGCCCAGCTAGGAATGCAAGAGTTGCAATGCACAAAATTTTGCAGGGAGTCAAGTTCTTTGAGAATTACCTTTTGGTGGTGGTAGATAAGTGTCTTACCTAGTTGTGGTATGAATGGAAAGGATCCATCAGTTTAATTGATGTGAGAACAAGTTGACAGATTGAATGCAGCCAGGTTGTGGCTTAAAAACCCTCGAAAATGGCTATTTGTAGATTTAAGCATTGTACGGCCAGTTAAGGATTAGGACCTCAAAAATCCTTGAGAGGTGTTCATTTGATCTAAGAATTTCAAATAAAGAGTGAGTGTCGTTTGGGAAGTTTTAGAACAAAGACCAATTTTTTTGAAAATGGAGGCCTAATTGGGGCTCAAGGGTTAGTAGCCCTTTTAACCCTAGTTGAGGGTTTGGTGAAAGCGATGGAAAGATGGAGTTTTGATGAACCTTCAAGAATCCTAGGAGGTTCGTTTGAAGCCATTGAAGACATTTCTACACCCCTGCAAGATCAAATTTTGTGTTAAGGATAGGTTAGCCTTTAGGGTAGATTAAGGGCTAAGGAAGTGTTGAAGCGTTGCACCAAGGTTGGTTTGGTTGGCAGGATATGTCTTGATGGTTGGGTTGGCAAGGTGAACTAGGGGAGTCTACACAATCAGTAGGTCCTATAGGTTGAAGGTGGTGGAGTGTGACACCATAGGGTCTTCCTAAACAAGATCCAAAGCATGGAACAACGAGTGTTTCCATCCAACCCTCCCTATCATATTTGTATCAAAGCTAGTTAGAGATTTTGGTTTGACTATTGTATTTATAAAACTAATTCTAGTGGTTCTTCCATCATGGTGACAAATGCAGAGTTGGCCAAGATGGTTGAAGGGAAGAAAGAAGAAAATAGGCTATTGCAGGAGAGGATAGACCAACTTGAGCAAGCATTGAATGATGTACAGTTTGAAGGAAGGATGCCAAAGAAAGAAGAGGTTACAAAGGAAGACAAGATCCCTGAACTTGACCCTATTTTGAAAGAAGAGCCTTTCTTGAAGGCATTGAAGGCTTTGAGTGGAAAAGCACTTGAAGGCATACCATTGTTTAGTGGAAAAATGGAAGATGATTTAGTCATGGATTGGATAGAGGGAATGTAAAACCATTTTGAATGTGATGGAGTCACTGAAGCACAAAAGGTAAAGGTGGCTAAATCAAGATTGAGAGGTTCTGCCTTGACATTGTGGAAATTCATTCAGACAGAGAGGGAAAAGGAAGGAAAGCAACCTATTTCAACTTGGAAAGGAATGGTTGCCAAAGTGAACGAAGCATACATGCCAGATGATTATGAGATTCAGTTACACAAGAAAAGACAAAGCTTGAGGAAAAGAGACCAATATGTGAACACTTATACTGAGGAGTTCCAAAAACTTTGTATGAGGTCTAATGTGACAGAGGATGAGAGTCTCAAGGTGGCTAGATACCTTAACGGTTTGAAGTGGAATATCCTAGAGGAGATGAATCTTCTAAGTCCTAAAACAGTACACCAATGTTAACAATTAGCCATAAATATTGAGGAAAGAAGTAAGAGGAAACAAGAACAGGCTTCTAAGGGCAGAGGCAAAGGTAGAGATCAAAGAGAACATAGAGGTGGATACCAAGGTAGAGGAATTGAACAAAGAAACCAAGGAGAGCCTAAACTCACAGAGCATGGAGGTGAAACGTCTTCTAGAGGAGGATATAACAGAGGTAGAGGACCTAAAGGAGGTTCAAGTAGAGGAAGAGGAGCAGGTAGAAGTAGTTCATACTTTGCCACTATGAAATGTTATAACTGTTGTCAAGTAGGTCATCCTGCTTATAGGTTCCCAGAGAAAGCATCCTCATCAAATACTGAGAAGAGAGTGGCACATGCACAAGAGGACAACATGAGTGTCAAATCACCAGAGGTTAGTCACATTGAATCAGAAGTGGGGGAGAATCTAATGTTCAGTAGAGTTTTGATTAGACAACCGGTCAAGGAAGAACCAAAACAAAGAAGAGCTTTATTTAGGGTAAGGTGCAAGATACTTGGAAAGGTGTGTAAGGTTATAGTGGACTTAGGGTCTACTGACAACATAATCTCAGAGGAGGCAGTGAGAAAATTGAAGTTGGAAAAGGTACCCCACACCAACCCCTACAAGGTGACATGATTGAACAAAGGACAGAGTGTTCTTGTCAATGAACAAACAATGGTGGAGTTCCCCATTGGTGGGTACAAAGACAAGTTTATTTGTGATGTGTTACCCATGGATGCATGCCATCTTCTATTGGGCAGACCATGGTAGTATGACAGAGATGCCATCTATGATGGAAAGGCAAATACTATCTCATTCAAGAAGGATGGAAAAAAATTCAAGTTGCAGTCACTGTCAGATGAAGAAGAAGGACAATCAAAGACCCCTAGTGTCTTCTTGAATAGTGGAAAGGAGTTCATTAACAACCTACATCAAGGAGGTGAAGGATATGTGGTCTTGATGCAATCCAAAGAGGAAGAGAAGACTGAGAAGATAGTCATACCTGGAGCAGTCCAAAAGTTGCTAGAGAAGTATAAGGACATAGTGAGTGATGGAACACCAGCAACCTTACCTCCACAAAGAGCCATTAGTCATCAAATTGATTTCATACTAGGGGCTTCATTACCAAACAAAGCAGCTTATAAGCTTACACCTAATCAAAACCTAGAAGTAGCTAGACAAGTGCAGGAGTTATTGGATCAAGGATTGATTAGAAAGAGTATTAGCCCATGTGTAGTACCAGTGGTCTTAGTAACCAAGAAAGGTGGAAAGTGGAGACTTTGTATTGATTCTAGGGAAATAAATAGAATCACAATCAGGTATAGGTTCCCTATTCCTAGAATTGAGGACTTGATGGATTCTCTTGGAGGAGCTCAGTACTTCACCAAGTTGGATCTCAAGAGCGGATACCATCATATCAGAATCAAGGATGGAGATGAGTGAAAGACAGCTTTTAAGACAAATGATGGGTTGTATGAGTGGGGAGTGATGCCATTTGGGCTCTCTAATGCCCCTAGCACATTCATGAGGCTCAATAATGAAGTGCTCAAAGACTTTACAGGGAAATTTGTGGTGGTATACCTTGATGATATACTGATTTTCAATAAGACAGTAGAGGAACACCTAGAGCATGTGGAGTTGGTTCTTAGAATATTGCAAGAGGAGAAGTTAGCCATCAATCTAGAGAAATGTGAGTTCTTCAAACAAGAGCTTGTGTATTTTTGGTTTGTAGTATCCCAAGGAACATTGAAGATGGATCCAATCAAGGTGGAAGCTATACTAAACTGGCCTACACAAGCCACAAGGACAGAGGTAAGAAGTTTTCATGGATTGGCTCAATTTTATAGGAAGTTTATAAGAAACTTTAGTGGCATATGTGCACCAGTCCTAGATAAAATAAAAGGTGGCTTAAAGACTAAGTTTAAATGGACTCCAGAAGCTGAGAAGGGTTTTGAGAAACTAAAGCAAGAAGTGGCAACACAACCTATACTTTTGTTACCTAGTTTTGACAAGTTGTTTACTGTGGAATGTGATGCTAGTGGAGTTGCAATAGGAGGAGTACTTAGCCAAGAAGGTAGACCTATAGATTTCTTTAGTGAAAATATCAATGAAGCTAAACAAAAGTATTCTACTTATGACTTGGAATTATATGCTTTAGTGCAGTCACTTAGGAAGTGGAGGCATTATCTCCTACCTAAAGAATTTGTGGTGTTTACTGACAATCAAGCACTTAGCTATATAAACACTCAAGAGAAGTTGAGTAATAGGAATTTGAAATGGATGGAGTATATTCAAGCTTTTGCCTTCACCATCAAGCACAAGAAGGGACAAATGAACAAGGTAGCAAATGCACTCAGTAGAAGATTGTTGACAGTGCAGGAGATACAGTTAAAGAGCATTGGAATAGACAATTTCAAGGATCTCTATGGTGAAGATGAAGACTTCTCAGAGGCTTACAAGGTATGTTCTAACTTTGAGAATCATTTTCATAGTCAATACTCAGAGTATACAGTACAAAATGGGTTGTTATTCAAGGGAAATCAGTTGTGTGTTCCAAAAGGCTCTATGAGGGAGAATCTTATCCAAGAAAAACACAATGGTAGTCTTAGTGGTCATTTTGGTATCAACAAGACAATGGAACTAGTGCAAAGGTTCTACTATTAGCCCAAGCTACCAAGGGATGTTAGAAGGTATGTGGAGCAATGTGTAGTTTGTAAGAAAAACACAATGGTAGTCTTAGTGGTCATTTTGGTATCAACAAGACAATGGAACTAGTGCAAAGGTTCTACTATTAGCCCAAGCTACCAAGGGATGTTAGAAGGTATGTGGAGCAATGCGTAGTTTGTATGAAAGCTAAAGGGGGAGCTAGTAATGCAGGTTTGTATCAACCTTTACCTATTCCCAACAGACCATGGAGTGTGTTAGCATGGATTTTGTTGTAGGACTCCCTAAGATTAAGACAATGTTTGACAGTGTCTATGTGGTAGTGGATAGATTTAGCAAAATGAGTCACATTA
Organism: Sequoia sempervirens; assembly: GCA_007258455.2. Classification (NCBI taxonomy): domain Eukaryota; kingdom Viridiplantae; phylum Streptophyta; class Pinopsida; order Cupressales; family Cupressaceae; genus Sequoia; species Sequoia sempervirens. The sequence continues at coordinate 303,503,287 of VDFB02270651.1, read as the reverse complement.
TCCCTTGCAAAACCACACATGATGCTAGCTACATTGCTCACCTTTTCTTCAAGGAAATTGTAAGGATCCATGGATTTCCTTTGAACATTATATCAGACAGAGATGTGAAGTTTATGAGTCACTTTTGGAAAACTCTATAGAGCATATTAGGTACCAATTTATCCTTTGGATTAGCTTACCATCCTCAGACCGATGGACAAACTGAGGTGGTTAATAGGGTGTTAGGTAACCTTCTAAGATTCCTAACCAAAGAGTATGGATAGACATGGGACTTGGTCATATCACAGGCTGAGTATGCATACAATGATAGTGTGAACAAAACTACAGGGAAGAGCCCTTTTGAAATAGTGTATGGGATGCACCCAAGAGGTGTGTGTAAGCTCAGAGATCTTGGAGCTATGGAGAATAGGAGTGGACATGAAGAGGACTTCACTCAGACCATGAAAGAGATTTAGGAGCAAGTAAAGAAGACAGTCATCGAGGCTACACAAAAGTTGAAGGATAAGGTAGATTTGACAAGGAAATATTTACAATTTGCAGTAGGAGACTATGTCATGGTTCACCTCAAAAAATCTACGTTGCAGAAGGTAACATCAACCAAATTGTAGATGAAAAGAGTGGGACCATGCAAGGTTATAGCAAAGTATGGGAAAAATGCATACAAGGTGGAGCTACCTGTAGATTTAGGAATTTCTCCAATATTCAATGTAGCTGATTTGATCAGATATAAGGGATCAGACAATGATTTAGATCAGAACAGTAGGGATATCTTCAAGGTTGTAAGCAATATTCATGTACACCTTATGCCTTACCTACTCCAGACAAGCTACAAGTAGAGAGGATCTTGGAGTCAAGAGTGAAGAAATCTACAAGGCATAAGGTGTACATGGAGCACCTTATCAAATGGAAGAACAAACATGAATCTGAGGCTACTTGGGTAGATGAAGCTGAGTTCAAGAAGCAGGGAATTGATAAGTCACTGATATCTCCTCACATTCCTTAGAGTTTGTGCTGGGAGGGGGAGAATGGTGCAGGATCACCTAGGAAACATTAGTCAATTAGGAAGTCTAGAATGAAGTTTTGTTTTTTGCAATGTTATTTTAAAGGTCATGTTGACCATTTAGTCAACATTTGTGATTTATGAATAAGTCTTGATATGTTCTGATTAGTAGAATAATAAGTGAAAAGAATGGATGGGTTTAGTAACTCACCTTGTTTAGATTGCTAACATTTGGAAAATTTTGAAAAACACAGTGGATTTTATAACTTTGGCCATTAGGTCATGGATAAGTCTGACCAAAGATGATAACTAATTTTTGAAACCTATTTAAGAGGTGCCTCAACTTGAGATTAGGGTTGGTTGCTTTGGTATTGTGGAAACATTTTGTGGATTGAAAGGAAAAACAACATTTTGTGTGTTATTTTTGATTTTTGTTCCAAAGTAGAGTTTAAATGGATTGAATCTGCTACTTTGCTTAATATAAAATGTAGGTAGCAATATTAAAAGAATTTTGTGTCATTTTTTTGCTTTCTTCATTCATTTTCATTCGTTGTTTGTAAATAGTTTGTTGGCACCCTGTTGCTGGTTTGAACTAGACAGGTTGAAAAGAATGGAGTGCTAGACCACTTTCCCACCGTACAAATTGTACGACCATTTGGGAACAGTGCCTAGACTCCATGTATGTACATATGGTATGTCTTAGGGTTAGGGAACAAACAAGAGTTGTTGGAAAGATCTTGCCCTAGGCGAGCCAGGATGGTGCCCGACTAGGAATGCAAGAGTTGCAATGCACAAAATTTTGCAGGGAGTCAGGTTCTTTGAGAATTTCATTTTTCTAGTGGTAGGTAAGTGTCTTACCTAGTTGTGGTATGAAGGGAGAGGCTCCATCAGTTCAATTGATGTGAGAACAAGTTGATAGATTGAATGTAGCTAGACTGTGGCTTAAAAACCCTAGAAAATGGCCATTTTTAGATTCAAGCATTGTACAGCCAGTTAAGGCTTAGGACCTCAAAAATCCTTGAGAGGTGTTCATTTGATCAAAGAATCTCAAATAAAGAGTGAGTTTCATTTGGGAAGTTTTAGAACAAAGACCAGTTTTTTTTAAAATGGAGGCCTAATTGGGGCTCAAGGGCTAGTAGCCTTTTTAACCCTAGTTGAGGGTTTGGTGAAAGCGATGGAAAGATGGAGTTTTGATGAACCTTCAAGAATCCTAGGAGGTTTGTTTGAAGCCACTGAAGATATTTCTACACCCCTACAAGATCAAATTTTATGTTAAGGATAGGTTAGCCTTTAGGGTACATTAAGGGCTAAGGAAGTGTTGAAGCGTTGCACAAAGGTTGGTTTGGTTGGAAAGGTGAACCAGGGGAGTGTACACAATCAGTAGGTCCTATAGGTTGAAGGTGGTGGAGTGTGACACCATAGGGTCTTCCTAAACAAGATCCAAAGCATGGAACAGTGAGTGTTTCCATCCAACCCTCCCTATCAGATTTGTATCAGAGCCAGTTAGAGATTTGGGTTTGACTATTGTATGTTTGAAGTTGAGTCTAGTGGTTCTTCCATCATGGTGAAAAATGTAGTGTTGGCCAAGATGGTTGAAGGGCAGGAAGAAGAAAATAGGCTATTGAAGGAGAGGACAGACCAACTTGAGAAAGCATTGAATGATGTACAGTTTGAAGGAAGGATGCCAAAGAAAGAAGAGGGTGCACATACCCCCATACTCATATCAATATTAGGTAGTGAAAAACCATCATTCAATGAATATTTATTGATATATATATCTAAAGTTAGTAAATATTGTACGAATACTAAGGATCACTTAGAGGGGGGGTAGGTGAACCAGTGATCTAATAAAACTAATCACATAAACTTAATTTCCAAAAAAAAATAGATATTACATTTCATAAGAAAACAAAAAGATGTGCAAGTCATAACATCACATGTGAATCATATGGATATTAACATTATAATTAATATTGACTCAATTTTTTGTCAACTGAGGAATGGGTGAGACTATTTAGCATGGGTAGGAAAAGCATATTTTTGAATCTCTAAACAATGGAGCAGGTCATGGAGCAGGATCTGAGGAATCCCAAGCTGAATCGACACACGTTCTGAGTGTGGAGAAAGGTAAGGTTGAATTTGATGAGGACACTAGAAACAAAATCTAGGTGGACCCGGGAGGAAAGATAAAGTTGGGGGGATCCCCTGAAGGTCAACAAGGTGGAAAAGGAAAAATTTCCAATGAAGTGGTAGGGACCATTGAAAGGGAAGGAGAAAAGCATAAACCTTGGGCTTCGTTGTTTGGTATCAAACCAAATGGTAAATTGCTTTTCCCTCCATTGAATAATCATTCAGACCCAGCGAAAGGTACGTTTTCCATCTCTGTGTCTGACCCTATTATTGATCATAACATTGCTTTGATAGAAAAAGTCCTGGTTGGAAATTTTATGGGCCCTAGACCAAATGTTGAGGTGGTCAGGGTATTTGTTGAAAATAAGTGGAGAACAAATGGGAAAGTTATGGTGGCTACTCTCCGTAGAGGCTTCTTTTCCTTTGAGTTTACCTGGAAGGAGGATATTTTGGCTGTGAGGAGTGGAGGACCCTGGGTCATTGGAAAATCTTCCCTAGCCCTAAAGAAGTTGACCTCCCACCTGGACCTTTTTGACTCTATCTTTGAGAATGTTCTAGTTTGGGTTAGACTCTTGGGTCTTCGTCTGGAAGATTGGAATGAGGACATTTTCAGCCACATTGCTAGTTCCTTGGAAAACTTCTTTTTATTGACCCTATGACAGTAACTAGAAAGCGGTTGGTGTTTGTCTGAATTTGTGTAGGATTTTCTTAGAGTGCTGACCTTCCTTATTCAATATATATTCAATCTAAGTTGGGAACCTAGATGCAAACTATAGAGTTTGAATCCATTCCCTTTGTCTACTTCAAATGTAGGAAAATGGGGAATTGGGCTAAGAAATGCGCATTAAATGTCAATAAAGAAAAAGAAAATCAACTGTCCAACCCTAAGACTATCTAGAGAAACAAAAATGATAGGGAAGGACAAGCAAGAAATACTGGTAGTGAGGAGGCTGGTAGGAAAAATGAAACTCAGAGGAATACCTCTGATAATATTGATGAAACAGAATATAAGGACCCTAATGAGTAGATTAATCACCAAACAAGAGCAAAAAATAATGATGGCCCTATGGAAGATGAGGAAAGAACTTTGGAAAATATGGAGGAAGGGAAAAGGGATGAGGACTTTGTTTCCTCTACTCTTAAGATATTACTGGTAGATAAAGAAAATGGGTTTCCTAGATTGGAGGACATTCCTATCTAGGGTCTATCTTTGGACATTGGCATTCCAATCATGAGCATGACCTTTGTTGAATGCTCCCCTTTGAGTGACCCTCTTAATCTCCAAGAAAAATCAACCCTAGATTTTGTAAAGGACACCTTTAATGATCTGAGCCAGAACACCAAACTTTCAAGTGGAAATCTGAATCAGCCTAGGAATGGCCTAATGGGTACCCTCCCTTGGGAGAAAACAAGAATGTATGAAAAGGAATGGGAATTTGGCAAAGAGATGGAGAGCCAAGAAGATACTGACTGGGGAGAAGTCCTCTCTCATTCTAAGAAAAATAAGGAGAAAATCAAACATCAAAATACTTTGAGTGGAGTTGTTACCAGAAGAAGAGTAAAGGAGGATTGTGGAGCCACTAAGCTTGGCCAGGGTAGAAGATTGGGAAAATGGCAGAGAGAGCATGGAAGCTTTCAAGATATAGTGAATGGTGTTGAAAAGGCCATTCTGAAGATCCTCCAATCCCCTAGTAAGATATGAAGATTATGTCCTAGAATATAAGAGGGCTCAATAGCCTTCACAAGAGGGATGTTTTTCACAATTTTGTTAGGATCATAAACCTTATATTCTCCTCATCCAAGAAAGTAAAATGCCCAAAGAAAAGGTGGAGAAGATCAAAATGTTTCAGAATTATAGGATTCAAGGAAACAGTTCAGATGGTGCATCAGGAGGCATTGCTACATTTTGGAACCAAAACCTCATTAAAGGGGAACCTTTGTTGGAGAGCAATAATCGTGTGGCTACTAAATTCACACATATCAGAGATAACTTTAGTTGGATTCAGTTGAACATCTGTGCTCCCAATGGGAAAGGAGCTAGAACATCTTTGTGGAATGAGCTCTCTGCTTTCCATAGGATTTTTTATAATGATCATTGGATAGTCATGGGCGACTTTAATACTCCCCTTCTTAATGAGGAGAAATTTTGAGGTTCTCAGGCGAACCAGGAGAGTAAGTCTGATCTTTAAAATTTCATCAACAACAAGGAGCTAATTGGTATGGACTTGCAAGGGGCTCATTATACATGGTGGAATAGAAGAACTGGTAAGGAACTAATTCAAGTTAGGTTAGAGAGAACTTTAATTTCTCATTAGTGGCTTTTAAGCCATTTTTTCTCTCTTAAAGATCTTTCCAGAGTTGGGTCGGATCACTTTCCCATTAGTTTTGTGGAAGACACTATAAAGGTGAAGAAAAATGCACCCTTTAGATTTGAAATAATGTGGTTTTCCCATCCCCTAATCTTTGATGAAATTAGGAAATGGTGGAATATTGATGTTTCAGGCACTGCTATGTTCAGAATTGCTAAAAAACTGAGAGAAGTCAAACACAATTTAAGAAAGTGGAAAAAATAATCCCTTGGAAATATTTTTGGCATTAAATACGAACTTCAAATGAAGCTTGTGGATATCCAAGACAAAATCTAGAAGGAAGGATACATTGAAGATAATAAGGATAGAGAAAATGAGTTGTTGGTGAAGCTGCACGACATAATAGAAAAAGAGGAGGAGTTATGGAGGTAGAGATCAAGGATTTTATGGCTCTCTACTAGAGATTGAAATACAAGGTACTTCCATTTATCTGCTTCTAAACACAGGGCCACTAATAGAATCACTTTCATAGAAGTTAATGGTACTAGATTTGAGGAAGAGGAAGACATCAAAAAACAAATTGTCCTCTTCTATAATAACCTACTTTCGGTGAATGGGGAAATCAATCAAAATGATCAAGAATTTTTATTAGAGGCCATCCCCAAGGTTGTTGTTAGGAAAGATAATGAAAATCTTGCGGCCATCTCCTCTATGGAGGAAATCAAGAAAGCTAACTTTTCTTTTGAAGGAAACAAGGCCCCTGGGCCTAATGCATTTACTATGTTCTTTTTTCAATGATTTTGGGATATTGTGGAAAATGATGTTGTGAACATTGTTAAGGAATTCTTTGGATCGAAAAGGCTCCTTAAGGAACCGAATGCTACTTCCATGGTCCTTATTCCTAAGAAACCAGGGGTAATGGAGTTTGAGGTGTTTATACCCATTAGTCTTTGCAATTCTCTCTATAAAATCATTTCTAAGGTGTTGACTTCAAGCATCCTTTTTGTCCTTCCTTCGTTGATATCCCCTCAATAGAATGGTTTTGTTCTTGGAAGGAAAATATTAGACTCAATAGTCATAGTCCATGAGAATATTCATTCACTTGTGGAATTTAAAATGGAAGGGTTTCTTCTCAAGTTGGACATCTCCAAAGCATACGACCGTGTTGACTGGGAGTTTTTATTCAAAATCCTAAGGGGGTTTGGCTTTAGTAGTAGAGTCATTTAGTTGGTGAATCAGTTGATTACCACGGTCTCCACAACTATCATTTTTAATGGATCTCCCTCTAGATTCTTTCAAACTAGAGAGGTTTAAGACATGGTGACCCTATCTCACCTATTATTTTTACTATAATGGCTAAAATCTTGGAAGGAATATTAAGAGATTGATCGAACAGAGGTCTCTTGTTGGTCTTAGTCCCTCCATGAATATGATATGTTCTCACCAATAGTTTATTGATGACACTATGCTGATGGGTAGATCTTCTATGAATGAGGCTAAGACTTTGAAAAAAAAATTGGTTGTGTATGAGAAGGCAACTAGGCAGAAGGTCAATAGATAGAAGAGTTCCATATTTTTCTTCAATACCCCTGAGCATAGACAGGCCAAGATTGCTAGAATCCTTGATTGCGGGGTGGAATCCTTACCTTCTTATCTTGGACTTTTGTTATGCCTTAAATCTCTGGATTCCCTTTGGTGCTCTTTGGTTGAAAGGTTCAGAAAGAAGTTGGTAGGTTGGAAAGGAGCTCTTTTGAGCCAAGCTGGAAATATTCAGCTTCTTAAAGCTTCTCTCCAGAATCTCCCAATTTATGCTTTAAGCCTCTTCAAAGTCCCTGCTAAATATGCAGAGGCCATTGAAAATATCCATAAAAGATTCCTTTGGTCTGGAGTGGAGGAAAGAAAGAGAGTGCCTCTTATAGGGCAGGATTTGTTTTGCAAACTGAAAACCTTCGGGGGTTTAAGTCTAAGAAAAATAAGAATTATTTGGTGATCCCATAATAGTGGTTTACAATTTTTGGCCAAACTGGACACTGAAATTATTATTTTGAACTAAATCTTCACATTCGGGCACCTATAGTGGCTAAACTGTGAGGAATTTGAAGATGGTGCAAACTAGAGTCTCATCAAATTTTGTCTGTAGATTCTAAAAATATTTTTTTCAAAATTTTTGGAATCAAATTTCACTTCTTTTCCATCTCCCACAAAATTGATTTTTTCATAAAACAACATTTTTAAAAAGTGACCATAACGCATAACTTTTTCTATGAAGGATAAAATTATAATTCTTTCAAATTTAGATTTGTAACTCTCATATCTAGTGCTTCCACTTGGTTAGATAGTTTTTATTGAATATTTTTTCCTTAATCAAGTTTCAAAGTCAAATGAATTACAATTCGACACAGTAGCGACCGTATAGCGTGTAACCTTTTTGTATATGTCAAAATTTAATTTAATTTTTTTTGTTGGATCAAGGACTTCAATATCTGGTGCACTCATATTTTTGAATTTTTTTTTTGATAATCTTCTATTTTTCCACATGTGAAGAACAAAGAAATTTATTTTCGATGAAAAACCTATGTTTAATAAAACTTAAAAAACAAATACTTAACAAATCCAAAACATATTACAATTATATTCATTGGATAGCTTGTTCTAAGGAATACCATAATCATTTGAAATAAATTTTAAATGAATTCATTTGATCCCCCAAAAGCTAAATCAAAAGTGATTTTTTATCAGCATTTTGATATCTGTAAAGGAGACGCATTTATAGGTATGGTTTAAAACTAGCGAGGTTCTATCCAAGGGGGTTTGATCTAAGGTGATTTGATCAAACCCTCTTCAATTGAAATCCTTAAAATGGAACTTTTTAAGGCTTAAATCATTATATTTTCTAAAAATATGTCATTTTAGCTAAAATTCGTTCCTCTTAGGAATTGTAAACCACTATTATGACAGCACCTATTAATAATACTCTCCTAGCCAAAGAAATATGGAGATCTTTCTCATCTAGCAGAGAATGGAAAGATATTTTAAGAAGTAAATATATGGCTGATTGTATGACCCTCAAAGCTTTGTTGGATTCTCCCATCCTCTCACGTGGTTCAGCTTGTTGGAATGATATGATTGTTGGTTGAAAAAATCTAGAATTAGGGATAGGATGGCACCTCAGAAATGGAAATAAAGCTAGATTTTGGGAGGATAAATGGCTCTTTAAGGAACCCCTTATTAATATTGAAAGATTCAACAGATGGGCTGAGCAATGTAAAACTACTTTCAGGGAACTTCTCAAAGATTTCTGGTATGGAGACTAGGTGAACTTATGTGTGATCAGTCAGGAGTTGGCTCAGCTTCAATCCTCCTTAAAGGCTGTCAACTTGGGATAGAATCAACAAGACAACACTCTTGTCTTGATGGATAACCCCTCGGGTAACTACTTTGTCTCTTTGATTGCCTCTTTGATGCCCCTTTCTCAAGCCCCTCCTCCCTTTTGGTCTAAAGCTTGGATTAAACACTTGACTCCAAAAGTTAATATCTTCTTTTAGATAATGATTCAGAATAAGGTTCTCATGGTGGATAATCTTTGTAAACGAGGATTTCAAATCCCCAATAGATGCTACATCTGTAAGAGTGAGGCAGAGTTAGCCAACCACTTGTTTCTCCATTGTCTATTTGTTTCCTTAATCTAGGGAAAATTATTAGCTATCTGGAATATCTCTTGTGTGTTCCCCCATACCATTGAAGAGTTCTTTTTACAATGGAAAGCCCCTACTCAAAATCCCTATATTTGAAGGTTATGGGCTTTCCTATTCCCTTTTGTTGCATGGGGAGTGTGGAAGGAATGTAACAATAGACTTTTCAAGGACAAGGAGATGTTAGAGAATAATATCTTTGAGAAGCCTATAAAGGAAAAGTTTAATGTGATTCCTCAAAAAGCTCTTAACCTAAAAGTTGTGGAGTGCACTCCCTATGATTTAAGGATAGCAAAATATTGGAATATAAAAGTGGACATCTCATCTACTTCCAATTCAGCTAAGAAAAGTAGGGAGGGTGTTCGCTAGAACTTTCCCCCAAATGGATGGTATAAGGCCAACTTTGATGGAGCTACAAAGGGCAACTCGGGTATGGCTAGAAATGGAGGTGTGCTAAGGGATTCAAATGGAAACTTTATGGTGGTTGTGGCTATATCCCTTGGCCACCAAACTAACCACGTGGAGGAGGCTATAGGAGCACTTCAAGTTCTAAAGTTAGCTTATAATCTGAATATAAAATACTTATGGCTTGAAGGAGATTCTAAAAATATTATTGATTGTCTTTTAGGAAGGACCCCACCCTCATGGTCCATAAGGAATTGGATAGAAGAAGCTAAGTCTATTCTAGAAAAAATTGAAAAAGTTAAAGTTTCAAACGTCTATAGGGAAGCTAACAGTGTAGTAGATTACTTTACAAATGAAGGGGTTAGGAAGCAAGGATTGAACACATGGAAAAATTGTAGGGACTTGAGAGCTGAAGTCAGGGAATTACTAGATTATGATGTTATGCATGGGAAAGAGGAAAATACAATTAATGATTAAAGAGAAAGGGTCTAGGTACATCGAAATCAAGAGATTTTGCGGGGCCACGTCATGTTTCTTAGAAGGGAAGAAAAAGTGGCATGCTTTCTGCGTGCATTGGAATAGCTACATTATTCTGCAATAGTTTGTCGGCACTAGTAGAGTCTACAGCAAGGAGCAAATGAAAATGGGGGTACAAGAAAAGAGTTGAGCCTAAAATCTATGAGGTGCACACTAGGAATGACAAGGTTTGGAAGCAGATTAAAAAAGGTGGGCTGGTTCCATATCTAGAAAAACTTCATGGGTCTGATTCTGTGGCCACATACTACTTCAAGAAGAACTGAAACAATGACAAAATAATTCTCTTTGGAAGGAAGGTGAGGTTGGATGAGTAGATTATAGGGGATATTATTGGAATATCCACTAAGGGCATGAAGTTTTATCATGACAGAAGGTTCTTTGATGAGGTAGTCATCATATTTCCTAAGAAGAACAAGGAAAAATTAAAACTAGTTAAAATCTCTAACAACTATTTTGAAATTGATACCATCAAGGCGTTGTAGAGAAAGGTACTTCATGTTATAATGGAGTATATCACTTTGGACGAGAGATTTACCAGAGTGTATGGACATCATTTTTCCATTCTTAACCACTTCCACCATAAGGTATGGATTTCTTTGCCTCACTACCTGTTATGTTCATTGAGTAATAGCCTTGAGGACCATAAGAAAAATCCCAGGAGATACCCTATTCTTCATCCTCATCTTATTAGGTTAATTCATGAACACTATCAAACCATGTTGGCTTTATCTAAACCTATTGCCTCTACAGAGTTTGAGAACTATGATACTATTAGTGAGGGTTTGGAGATTTAGCCAAACTAGGAGAGAATTGTAGAAGCCCACCCGTCATTTGAGATGTCTAGTAAGAAAACCTAGTCTAAAAAATCCCATCTTGCTAAAGCTAACCCTAAGTCCTTACCCAATTGCTCTACCCCCTTAAAGAATCTTGTTCTTAAGGGCTCCCTTGCCAACAAGCTAGTTTCCTATTCTGCAGACTCCTTGGAAGAAAAAGTTGAGAACCCTGAAGCTAGTAGAAATTTTATGCCCTCCCCTCTTGCCTCTTTCAGATTTGAAGGTACAAGATTTCCTAGCTACCCCAACCCAGGTGATGTTAATATCATATTAGACCAGGTTCAGTTTGGTGACATTCTGGCCTTTGCTAGAAATGGAATAAGTGAAATTTTTTAGGTGTTTTAAAGTGGTCCTATCAAGAAATTAATGAGCTCAATAGTAAGTCAGAGGAGTTTGAACTAAAGCTAGTCATTCTCAACAACGAAGAAGGGAAATGAAATAAGAATAGTATCGGAAAGAAAGGAGGTGACATTGAGGAAAAATATAAGTCTCTAGAAGAGGAAATGGTTAAAATTAAAAATAACTTGAAAACAATCATGGAACAAAACAATAAAATGGCTAGGGACAATGCCATTATTATCAATGCTATGTCTAAAAACCTGGAAAAAACACAAGGTTCGCTGGTTGTTGATTTGGAAGAGAACAAGGAAAGCAAGAATGAGGACAAAGGTATTTCTAAAAGGACTTGGGCCAATCTCAAAAGGAAAGCATCTCCCACTACACAAATGGTTCAGATATTAAAGAGGGGGGTTCAAGATATGAACGAGCTGGAAGCTGAGACTCCTGATCTTTTAAAAACTCAAATTTGGTTGTTGCTGGCTTTTTTTCTAGTTTTTTGGCTTTGTAGCCTTTGCTGGCCTTTTTGATGGATGTGGGAATTTACTGTTGTTATTTTTATAGCCTTTCCGACTGTGATGTGTTTATTGAATCTCTCTTTATTTTGTAAAATTTGTGGTTTCGGGTTCCTGTAAAACCCATTTTTCTCTCTTTCAAAAACATCACATGTGAATCACAAAACAAAACATCACCAAGCAAAGATGAGACACAATATTTATGAGTTGAAAAACCCTAAAAGGGTTAAAAACCACTCTCAATAAAGGCTTTATTAGGCCATTCTAGAAAACACATTGTTAATTATAAATTTTGTATCTCACTAACAACACAACAAGCGTCACTCGCTAGGATCTCACTGATTACATACAAGCCTCACTGGAAAATAATATGTATCAATGACATGCAACTCCAATCTGAATACAGGAAAAATTAGATTGCAGAGTTTTTCTTTGTTTCACTTAAAACTAATGTTCAAAAAAAACTTTAACAAAGTTTATCAAGACCTTTTAGCACCACTCTTACATATTGTCATCTTACATACACTCACCAAAACCATACTCAACATGAAATTATTCTTGCATACATAGAAAACCATATCATTACAAGACTCCTTACACTATGATGATAATTATTCATATACAAAAATTGAACACCAAACAAATGTACATCTTCACATCCAGAAAAATATCAAACACATCTACATTTTGTATTAACTTCAACTCATGTGCAAATCAACTGTAATCATATTTTGATGTCACAAGTTACTCTCTTCAAATACAAGGTTTCATAAACTTCATCACATCCTATAATGAGAGGAATGAGTACATATGATAAACCCAAACAAAGAGAACCTTTCTTTCAGTCACATTCAATATCTAAGGTTACTAAATTTGTGTAGTGTAGTAATAAAACAATATCCTGAAACTCTATATTTCAACCCTCCATTTCTATTAATATGCTTGATGCACATAGATATTACAGATTATTCAACAACCTCTATATTTGCATCTAGATTACAATCAAACCTGAATTTGAATCATATCAAAGTATTGATAACCCATTTCTTTAGTCTCCTTCTCTGTATCCCCTCTTCCTAAAGCATCATCTTGAATTTTTAGAACAAAACTGTGATATCTACTCTTATCATATAACCCTCTCAATTTTTTCTATTCAAATCTTCCTTTCTCTGTACAAATCATAATGTCACAATCTTTAATGTATTCTCCTGAAGCTCACACCATCATTTTTAAAAAATAAACCTCTCAATAATCACATATCTTCATATTTTGAATCATATTTCCAACACTGCTGCTAGTCATAAATAGAAGATGAATATATTTCAAATCTCATTCATTTATATTTACCTCCTACCACAATACCAATTAAATACTAGCCCTTGATCTTAATTTAAGTAGTTATAAGATATGATCAAACTTTTCTGGTCAGTTCAACTAAAAAGCATGACTGGTTGAATAATGAATTTAAATCCTCAAACTTATAACTTAAAAATTCTTTAACTTGCTATAGCAAGTAACCTTCCAAATAGAACAAAAAGTGTAGTTTCTTTAAATACCTTCACAAAACTTAAATCCTAATGCCCTTTTTGAAAAAATAATAGATGTAGGGTCTTAGATAAGACAAGAGTCTTAGGTTATCAAGTATAGAAATCTCAATAGTCAGAACCCTAGATGAATAGAGAAACACTATGTTTGATTTATGATCTCTACTACTCACCATATATTATTAATTTAGAGCCATATATTAGTAATGCCTTGTCATGAAGTAAGCTACTCTGATAGACTGAGTTTTATCCACAATCCTTTTTGTCATGAAGCAATATTTTATTGAATAATCAACACCATGAAACCTTTGAATGAGAAAAATCCTTTATAGAAACACTAGAAACTAAATGATAAATTAGCCATGAGTAGATGCATGAACATGTATCTTGATCAACAAACCTATTGTCACCTTAGGCATCATCATAGTTGCATCAACAAAAAAAGATACTTTCACTTGAAATGAAGGAACAATAACATCAACACCAACACCAACTTTAGATGAAGGAACAAGGTCCTAACTTGTATCTTTCACCTTTGACATGTATCAACACCTAATTGAGCAAGAAAATCTAAAGCACCATGAACAATAAACCTTTGACATCAATGACAATACAATGCTACTACCAAGAAAATCCCCCTTTGGCATTGATGTCAACTTGACCAAATTTCACAACTTATTGCTTCCCATGTGAAGTGAACTAATTGAATTATGTTCTCCTTCCAAAAAAATGAAAAAGGTAGCCATGAAAATAACAAGAGCAAACTGTTACTTGCAAAAGAATTGAATACTAAGAATAGTGACCATATTGTTTAAACTTTGACTAAGATCTTCAAACTGTGACTACACATGTGAAATAATTGTTGCTTGTAATGATACTAATCTACAAGAATAAGCATTCAACTATATTTGAATATCACCATCATTCCATAAAAACAAAATTGTTGAAGACATTAGCACCAAAACTGAGAGAAACATGCCTAAAATCAAAAAATTGTTTAATAAAAATCACTATAACCCATAGTTGGATTGGCACTATTTAGATTGCATCAATTTTAAAACAAATTCTAGCAATCAAGAGTCATCCAAGATACTGAAGCACAAATTCATTGAAGAAAGCTGGCATTGCAAGACACTGTCCTCTTCAACTATCATAAAACATTGTGATTGCAAGAATCAATCCTTGAACTTTCATCAATTTATTCATTATGCAATAACATTAGAAATTTATTATGCCACTGTCAACAAGCACCCACACTGACATACCTCAAGATCACAGTTACTGTTACTACTTGAGCAGAGAAAAATTGGCATTAGAGATGTCCATAAAAACATTGTCATTGCTACAACATAAAGAATGTTGGAAGACATCATAACTTGGCATTGTCAAGACATTAAGAAAACACAAAGTAGCCATGGTACTGAGAAACCACCAAATCAACTACGGTATAGTAACTACACCAAAGGAAAACCATGCGACACTTACTTACCATGTAAGCCATATCAAACACTTTGAGTAAACTACATAAAAATATTGTGAATATCAATGCCACTGTTATTAAATAAAGGCACTATCAAACAAGAGTCCTTGTCATTAAGGATATCACTGAATTAGCATAATGCATGAATCCTAAAAATAAAGAATCTTGAACTTGCAAGCTCACCCATGAATCTTAATAAAGTGCAATTTAACACTTCACTATCAACAAAAATACTGAACACTAAGAACATTCAATGTGTACAACCATATTACCAAATATAAGCAGGAAAGAAGGATGGAATACCCCAAAAACACTGTCTCAAGACCACTATACCCCTAACACCATAATCTTGCAGCTAAGAAGGTGAACATTATAATCATAACACAACATGAACATTATAATCACTACCAAAGAGAATGAACATTAGAATCATTTGCATATGGCTTTGTAAATACTACCATTAAACCTCTCAACTGAGAAAGTCACTGCAAGATTTAGAGCACTGTGATACAAAAAATACTGGCATCATCAAGCACTCAAAAACTAGTAAGAAATTTATAAAGAAGAATAATTCATTTTCCACAAAGCTACTATCATGCACCAATTATATTCATCACAAATGATTTACACTATATAAATCCAAAAGAGTAGAGATGAAAAAACTACCACAAATAACTAGATCAACCAATATTTCACTAGTTTTGTTGTCAACGCTATTGTGCATGAATTCTTACTCTCTATCCTCCAATACAGACATTCACGAGGAACTTTATTGATATGGGGATACTTTTTCCATAGTTAGGAAGATAGAATATGTTTCGCTTTCTCTATTAAGATAACTCACATCACTATCTCAAACACTTGTCAAAAACATTTTTCCTTCAATGCTGCCATGTATTATACATGATATAAAATTCTCTTCATTCCTCATAAAGATTTAATATCCTCCCTGTACTTTCTATTATTTTTATCTACCTTAGGACATTATACCCTACTATCTCAGTGCAACAATGATTGACATGGCCTCCATTGATATCTTCACTCAAAAGAGTTACCTTGTATTCATGCTCTTCTTGAACTTGTCACTGTCTCATGTTTACTATTGTCATATTCCACACTTTGATCACTAAAAATTAATGCAAATCATTAAAAATTTAGTCAAGATTTCCATCATACTCTTGAAAACTTTTATTTTCATTGTGGAAGACCTATACCAAACCACTACCAATGTTTTATGTATATCATGAGCAATATGAAAACAGATAGAGAACTCCAAATCTGACAAACCAAAACTTCATTTTCATTGTAATCAAACAAAGGTCTCTCTTCACAACAAAATGATATCATTTTCAAGACTTAAATGACACTATCAAGGATAATCTCATTTTAATTGATAAAATATGTGACTTTACTATAATGATTGTCATCTCCTTTGAAACCCTTATCTCATATGACTTCCATCAAGAAATTCTCAAAGCATCATATGCTTTGACATAGATCTTGTTCATTTGCAAGAGACATTAAAAATAGCATAACAAACAAATATGAATATATAACAAAAACCCCATTCAAAAAAAGCTAAGAGCACTTTCAGACAAGAATAAAAATATATCATTTAGTGCAAGCACTTCACAAAGGAACTTCCCACCACATTTGACACTACTTCATCCTGATTTCATGGACCAAATAATGTTCTCATGATTACATTAGATAACAAGAATACCAAACATGTGACTATTGAATCACTATTCTCTAATATAAAGAATTGGCAATGCATCCAATAGTAAGGCAACACGGACAATGGCACACACATAAAGCACTATACAGTGATAGGAAACTTCCATACATAATGAAAAATAAAATACCAAGATCACTACCCTAAATCTAGAGATTATAAACCAAACAAGGTCACGACTTTGACAAATACCCTTGGCCAAACATTATCATTCTCCTCAAGACTTTTGAAACTGTATATGCTTAATTATAAAATTATTTCTCATTTTGTTTACAATTATTCTTGAATAAGCATATGAGCATATAAGGCCATCAAACCATGGATTATTTGGCTGCATTTAAAACTACCACTACTTTACTGAACATTGCGATGACAAACCAAAAATCATGTCCTTTTTCATTAGGTGTTGTCTTCAAATACCATCTTACATCTTGAGAATTTGAGCCTATAGCCTCCTTGTTGTTGGTTAAATGGAATGAATGATAAGACTACTAACAATCCTCCTAAACTCATGCAGCTCTTTATGCATTCATAGAAGTCTTTTGTGCAACATGCACAAGACTAGATTTTTTTTTTTTATTCATGTTTCCTCCTCCAAAATTTCTTAGGCTATTTCCTTTTCAAAGCTTTTAACACTTTATCATATTGGTTACACATCTCTCCTTCAAATCATATCCTAGATTTATTTCACAAATATCTTTGACTTAGCAAAATGATTTCAAATAACTTAGTGCTCTACTCATTTTGTAGACTTCTTTTCAAATTCTAATTTACCTTTTGCTAATCGCTACTTTAGGGATAGCATTTTAGCCTCTAGCTTTTCACAATCTTCTAATTTGGTTTGCAACTTCATGCAAGTGACTCCTTCAAATTTTCTAGACTCTTCTAATTGTACCTTTAGTTTCACAATAATCTGATCAAATTCTACACACTTCTTCTTTAGTTCCTCAAAAAGTTTATTAGATTATTTGTACTTCATCTTTAGTTCTTCTTTTTCTCTTCTTTCTCTCTTCAATTCATCTAAGGCAACAATCAATTCATCTTCAAGATAAACTTGTGCTTCCTCTTCATCATTTTAATCATATGACTCATTTGCAACTTCAATGAACTGTAACTCATCTCTTTTTGCATCAGACATTCCTACATTACATTCTTTAGAGAAAATAACATAAGAAACATCATCATCTTTTGTAATATACTTCTCTTTCTTTTGATGCAAATATTTCTCCTCTTTAGAAACTTTATTACTATACCTCTTTCCCATAGTATTCCACCTCTAGAATATACCCTTGGAAGTATGTTAGACTTCTCCAGTGAACCTACTATTCTGATACCAATTGTAGCATTACTAAGGATCACTCAAAGGGGGGGTGAATCAGTCATCCAATAAAACCAATCACATAAACTTAATCTCCCAAAACTTTAGATATTACATTTCATGAGAAAACAAAAAGATGTGCAAGTCATAACATCACATGTGAATCACAAAACAACACATCACCAAGGAAATATGAGACATAATATTTATGAGTGGAAAAACTCTAAAAGGGTAAAAAATCCACTCTCAATAAAATATTTGTTAGGCCATTCTATCCAACACCTCGTTTACAAATTTTGTGTCTCACTAAAAACACAACGAGCCTCACTAGCTGGGATGTCACTAATCACATACAAGCCTCACTAGAAAAACAATATGTCTCATTGACACACAACTCCAATCTAAATATAGGAAAAAGTAGATTACAAAGGGTTTCTCTATTTCACTTCAAACCAATGTTCAAACAAAAATTTAACAAATCTTATCAAGACCTTTTAGCACCACTCTTACATTTAGTCATCTTACATACAATCATCAAAACCATACTCAAATATGTCACAACATACTCAAATTTGTCTCTGCAAAAACCATACTCAAGTCTATCTCTGTCAAAACCATACTTAGACCTGTCACAACATACTCAACATGAAATTCTTCTTGCATACATAGGAAATCATATCATTACAAGACTCCTTTCACTATGATGATAATTATTCATATACAAAAATTGAACACCAAACAAATGTACATCTTCACACCTAGAAAACTATCAAACACATCTACATTTTGTCTTAACTTCAACTCATCTGAAATCACCTGTAATCATGTTTTGATGTCATACTGATCTCTGCAAAGACAAGATTTCATAAACTTTAGCACATGATATTATGAGAGGAATGAGCACACATGATAAACCCAAACAAAGAGAACCTTTCTTTCAGTCACATTCAATATCTAAGGTCACTATACTTGTGTAGTGTAGTCATAAAATAATATCTCAAAACTCTATTTTTCAACCCTCCATTTCTATTAATATGTTTGATGCACATACATATTACAAAGTCTTCAGAAACCTCTATATTTGCATCCAGATTATACTCATACCTGAATTTGAATCATATCAAAGCATTGATAACCCATTGATTTAGTCTCTTTCTCTGTATCCCCTCTTCATAATGCATCATCTTATATTTTTAGAACAAAACTGTGATATCTACTCTTATCATATAACCCCCTCAAGTTATGCTATTCAAATATTCCTTTCTCTATACAAATCATGATATCACAATCTTCAATATATATTCTCCTAAATCTCACACCATCATTTTTTTTAAAAGAAACCTCTCAATAATCACATATCTTCATATTTTGAATTATATTTCCAAAACTACTGCTTACTACCAACATACAAAAAGACATGCAAAAGCCTGCCAAATTGCATTCTTTTCAACTACTCGTTAGAAGTTGAACAAATTTTAAATCTCATTCATCATTCCTTACCTCCTACCACAATACCACTTAAATACTAGCCCTTTGATCTTTATTTAAGTAGTTATAAGATATAACCAAAACTTGTTTGGCTAATTCAACTAAAAAACATGATCAGTTGAATAATTAATTTAAACCCTCAAACTTATAACTTAAAAATTCTTTAACTTGCTATAGCAAGTCACCTTCCAAATAGAACAAAAAGTGTATTTTCTTCGAAGACCTTCACAACACTTAAACCCTAATGCCCTTTTTGAGAAAAAAATAGACCTAGGGTTTTAGATAAGACAAGAGTCTTAGGTTATGAAGTATAGAAATCTCAATAGTCAGAATTGTAGATGAATAGAGAAACATAGTGTTTGATTTAAGATCTCTACTAGTCGTGCCATATATTACTAATGCCTTGTCATGAAGCAAGTAACTTTTTCAGACTGAATTTGATCAATAATCCTTTTGTCATGAAGCAATCTTTCATTGAATAATCAACACCATGAAACATTTGAATGAGAAAAATCCTTTGCAGTAACACTAGAAAGTAAATGATACATGAGCAATGAGTAGATGCATTAACATGTATCTTGATCAACAAACCTATTGTCACCTTAGGCATCATCACAGTTGCATCATCAACAACAAGTACTTTCACTTGAAATGAAGGAAAAATAACATCAACACCAACACCAACTTGAGATGAAGGAACAAGGTCCTGACTTGTATCTTTCACCTTTGACATGTATCAAAACCTGATTGATAAATAATGTTTGAAGCACCATGAACAATAAACCTTTGACATCAATGAAAAAACAATGCCACCACCAACAAATGTAAAATACAATAATTAGGTTTTCCCAATAATACGGTCATATTTAAAACTCAAGGATAATATGTAAATAGTCTAGTAAATATTTGTTTCAACATGTTTTCAATTTCCTCATTAACCATGAAAGCTATGTTGGGATGCATTTTATCATCTTCTGCTTTGATGGTTCAACATTAACTTCAAAAATATTGTTATAAATTATAATATGACTACCTAAGGCATCTAATATCTTCATAGGAAAAATAAATTCCCCATAATCATTAAATTGACTACTAAACATTTTTTATCAATTTTTTTTAATCATTTACTAATTTTAGGATTTTCTATAATCATTTTTATCCATATAAATATTAAAACTTTATCCAATAATAATTTGATGTGTATCTTCATTAATATGCTCAAAAAATGGTATTTTAGATACATTTAGAGAATCTTGAAAGAAAAATAAATAAATTTAAACATAGAAGGAAAAAATCTATCAGGAAAATCCTCATAGATACATAAGTATTCTACAAGAATTTCATCAATAAAACACAAAAATAAAGTCCAGGAGTATTATAAATTAAAACATAATGGACTAATGAAAAATATATATCATTACTCATTGCCCATTAAGATGTAAGGAGTATTTATTTTGTTACTTTTAGAATGCTTTTGATTAACGATAAATAGGTTTTGAAGGGTACCTGCAACCATGAACAAAAGGGAACAATGGTAATAAAGATAAAGCAGTGGACTACCCACCCAAAAAACCAAAAACAAGTTGATTACCAAAACATCAACAGACCATTAGCAAAACTAACAACAAAAAAAAAGGACAAAAAAGCAAAATAAATGGCCATTAGAGAAGTTATTTGAGAATCCTTTCCACTTCTATGCCCTTTAACACCAGCCTATTATGCATATCCATGATGTCTTCCACATCTTGCCTAGGGACAATCTTGCATTTCTTAGTTTTACTTTGAGTACACACACTCGATCCAACTCCCAGGTCCGTGGTTTGCATCTCCACAATGAAACTCTCCCCCCTTTCCTTGCTCATGTGCTCATCAAATAGTGCTCTACTCATCCAATCTTTAGCCTTCTGGTTGAGAAAAAACTAGACCTTCAACCGTGTTGGTTTAGTTTTTTACTGTAACTAGGTTGGTCTTCTAATCTACGTATGGAATTGCCAATTCCAATCAAGGGAAGCTTGAAGCACCTAGACCAACTGACGAGTATGTTAAAGACCTCCTACACTTTGGGCTCTGCAAGACCCGAGAGGGTGATCCCTATAGCAATATCAACAAATTAAAACTTATACATAATGGAATATTTCTTAACAAATAATCTCATTTAATAGATCAACATAATAGGATAATACCAAATATAATTGGTTGTTCATCAGTAATATCAACTATTTAGAGCATGAGATAAATACAACACATAGGGTTTTAAAAAGGTTTTGAATTTATAAAATGTTTATGAGATGCACTAAGTTGCAAGATAAATTAGTGCCTAATTTTGGGCCATGGAGTCAAACACATAAAAATAATTCATCAGCAAATGACATTCAACCAGTGGATTTAAATTATTAATGTCTTGTATCAACTATTAGTTCCTTACACCAACAATCCCACTCCTATTATCAATCAAATTCCCCTTACCACATCCAACCTGCACACTTGAAATCACTATTATCTGCTCAAAGGATTTAACCATTTCCTTGAAATAGACCCATAAGCAAATAACACAATCTCATGAAATTTGAGATGACAAACTCAAAGATATTTTGTATTATTGAATTCATATGATTAAACTATACAAGGATGGAGACAATTTGAAGATATTCATGAATGTGCACCCACTTTCATGATTTATTTGCACAAACTGGTTGTATTTTCTCATAAAATCAAAAATTACAGCTTACAGACTCAAATTATGACTCAGAACATGGCATTTCTCTATCTACCCCAACCTCATACAAAACCCTAGAATCCAAACTTAATCCCAGAACAATGAGAAGAGAAGAGAAGAAAAAGAAGAATAGAAGCAACCCTAAGATCAATCTGATCCATAGATATTATCTAGAAACATCATCCACCATTGATCATCAAACTAAAAATAATCTCTCTTCTATCTGCAACAAACTTTTCCTCCAAATTTGTCTTTGTTGTTAGTTGTTCTTTAACAAAAAAAATGTCTATGTGAAAATCTCTTCATTTCACCTCGCTGTGAAATTCCCGTGAAAACTCTGCCTTTGCCCTTTTGTTGTGGTTGTATCTTATTTTATTCACCTCTAGTGAATAAAATATTTCATGGTGAACATTCCATTTACATTATAAAATATCCCATTTTCATGGAATTTCATGTGCATACAATGTTTTAAATATTTCACCTGGCAGATAATAAAATTTAAAATTCTTCCCCTTTTAAGCATTTCATGGGCCTGCTTCATTTCTTCCATTTAAAAATTTCCCCATGCGTTACAATATTTTATCACTTTGCTCTTTAAAAAACTATGTGAAATTTTTTATCGAGCAAGGTTTATTTTTTTCGAGGCCCACCACACACTCTCCCCAAAGTTTTCAAAAAACTTTTCATGAGCAAACAAAAATCATTTGAATCATTAAAATATTGGGCTTCCTTTAAAACCTTCACCCATGCACAAGACTTCACCCAGGCCCGCCACTGCCACGTGGCACATTTTCGCCATCTCGCAATGAATAAAGAGTTAGCATGTTTTCATTGCAATTTGGTGGGCAGTGGCTGAGATTTGGCTAGAGTTGGCATCTAATCTCCACTGTTGGATCTCCCCTTTGCCCATTTTTGTTGCAAGTTTTCCCTAATTTCATTTGTCATGCATTCTCCATTCCTCTGTAAATTTTCCATGGTTGTGGCGACATTCATTCTTCCATGGTGGCCATTCTCTGCAATAAGCATGGTGGTTGCCCCTTCATTTATATTGGTGTCTCTCTGTTAATGCGTGGCATTTATCTTTCTCTATTGGTGTATTGGCTACCTCTTGCTTGAATGTTTTAAGGTATTTTAACAAAATAATTTCAATGATGCATACATTGTTGGCAATGTTCTCCACTTCCTCCATTATTTGCATTTGGTTGAATGCTTCTAATACTTTTAACATTTCATTTTGTGTGCTAACTGTACTAGCGCCTCCTTGCACATGGAATGGCATTGTAGAATGTATTTTCTTGGGTTTTTGTAGAGCTTTTATCACCAAATCCATTTTGTGTGTTCCCAGATTCCTCCTTCAAGCCTCAATGGCATTCCATGAGACCACACATATGCTTGAAAGTCTTTGAAGACTTATCAATAATTTTATTTTGTGTGCTAGCCACAGATATAGCATTCAATGGACTACATTTATTTTGAATAATTCTTCATGAGTAGACCATGCCCTGTTCTTTGATGGAATATATTATCTCTATCCTGCCAGTGCATGGCTGTCTACACCTCATGTTGGTTGCCTTCAACTATCACACACATCTACCTGAAGGTTACTAAAGTCTCTTCAACACATTTATTGCATATGCAACCAGTCATAGTGTACCTACTTCCTCCATGACATGTTGGCTTGTTCCTTTATACCCTTAAGCATTTGCTTTGATTGTATCTTCAATTTTTTAACAAACTCATTTTGTAAGAAACCAGCGCACCCTACCACCATGGCGCTACCCAAAGCACTTTTGCTTGAGAGTTCTCAAAGCATTTTCAATAGATTATTTTGTGTATGCCCTATGGTGAGCTTCAAATGCGTCGCCCATGTTGCATTCCCAAGGAGAATGATTTGAGCTTGTTTCAACAAACCCATTTTATGTGTATGCAATAAGTATGGCATTCATTGATGACACATGAATCGATTGATTAGTTCTACATTTTACATGGTTTTGCACTTGATAAAATGGTTTGGACCCAGGTTATATGTTCTAGTCTTCAAATTTCAATCCTTGACTATGCATTCATCTGTCACTGTTCTCTTTTGAGGCTTATATCCAGAAGCATGATTCTTGATTCCAATAAAATCAAGTGGATCCATTATATCCATTTTACCATGTCTGAATTCTATATGTATCTTCCTCTTTAAGTGCTTAATGTTTTCATTAATTGTGCTCGCATTCTTCTTTCACGCTCATGTTGAGCAAGATTTCTTGACTTCAAGCTTTAGCTTGTCATTAAGCTTTATTCCTTCTCATTGTGTATATATAACCCTTTTTGTCCTTCAAATAGAAATTTTCACTTGGAAGAATCTTGTGATGATGAGGACTGACATCTTGCTACTTAAACAATGCTTTGGAATTCACAATTTTCATAACCAAAGTGTTCGCCAATAAGAGCATGTCAGGTCCCCATGTGGGCCTGGCTAAAAAAATTTCATTTTCAAACAACTTTTTCCATCAAATTGATCTTTAGGAAACTTCTGAATGCTTTGTAGATGAAAACACGAATTGGGTTTTCATTAAAACTCACTTTCTGACATATTTGCAAAATGTGCAAAATTGGCCAAGTAGGCTCTAGAATTGGCCCTAAAAACTGAGAAAACGACCTCCTGGAGACATAAAATCTTGCAAGCATGTAGACATTCCTCCCGAAAATACAATGAAAAAGACAAATTAGAGAAATCAATCATGAGGCAAAAGTTATTAATTGTCAAAGTTTCTTACTCAAACTTTCTGCAACAAACAACTGTTCTGAACCAATTAAAACCCAAGAGATCACCTCATTGGAAAAATCTAAAGTCAGGTCCTGGCGAGCTACCACTGGACACAGTAGATCATCTTAGTGCACTGAACAAGTGTACAAGATGAATTAACTTGAATCATCTTCATGCACAATATATTGACGGTCCAAGTTGACCTTTCAAAAAGCTTTCAGTGCAAAACTGAAGAAATTCCATTTGGTTTTTGATCTGCTAAAAATAGCAAATCAACTCATAAGGTCTTGAAAATTGACACGTGAGCTCATTTTTTGTATAGAGAATGCAAAACAACAATTATTCTGACATGACAGTCAACTGGTTGCAAAATCCAAGCTCAAACGGGAGGCTACTTTGCAAAACTAAGCGTTTGCAAATAGCTAAATAGTGACAAAACCCTCTAGCTAAACTTTTCAAAACCTTCACAAAACTCATCGTGGGAAGCTGAAAAATTGACATGCACATTCACATAGGACACATGAGTGTGTCTGCAAAGGGATTTTGCTTAGAAATCAATGGGATTCAAATCATGACCCTCCAAAGAAGGTCATTCAAGCAAGTTCATCAGGTGCACTTTTAAAAGTGCAAAGGAAAAATTTTGAAATAGGCATCTCAAATTTGCAAAATTTGAGAGTGCCAACAAACTGAAGCCTCCAACTTCTCCCTGCTAAGATTAATGGTCATGTCCATGTCCTTACAAAATTTCCCATTATGCTTTTCCAACAATGCTAGTCTTGACTTAGTCATTTTTTCAAATTAGCCAACTTGTCCACTAGACAACCAACACTAGAATTTAATGACTTGGCCAAACCAAAGATGGTGTCCTTCTCCTTAAGATTGTGTAAGGTGGAAATATTACATTAGGCAATAGTGCCATGCTTATTGTGGAGGTCTTGCACCTTTTGAACCAGCCACATTAGTAAATTAAAAGAAATGTTTGTCCCTTCTTTCACCATGCCAGATGCTTGTTAGAAGTCCATAGCCCCCCAAAACGAACCCCTTCCCTAATGCCTAGTAGAAGGATAATGTTCTAATTTAGTTAATGTTCACTAGGTTGGAATATTTAATGTTTTAAACCAAAATATTTACCATTATTTAATAAAAAATAAGATTGAAAATTATCTAGAATATTGAATAGCTAATTTAAAAGAAGGTCAACCATTAAATAGAATCAACATTAAAAAATTTACATATATGAGTAATATCATCTTTATTTATAATAGTGTCCACATGAATAAACAAGGGTGTTCAACGATGCACACTAGAAACCATATCATAGAGAGAGCTTGTTGACTTTTTATCAAGTATCTTGTACCACTCATCACATAATAGTGTGAAATCAAGAGAATGCCTAATCATTATTAATAACAAAATAAAACATAGATAAGTTTATAAAATTATTTAAGGGTATCATAGGTGTAATCAAATAATTTTTAGAGGTCAAGATATATTCTTTCTCAATCAATTGATAAAAATGATAAGTATTATCATAAGTTGAAACTATAGACCTTTTATTATTATGAATGAAATTTAATTTTGATCAAAAAATATAAGGTACAACAACTATGGAGTCAATTTGTAAGGATGTAAATCATATAATTCACATTTATTATAATTCTTTTTGCACTAATTTTTTTTTGTGGCCTCTTAGAAATTATTATGGTGCACTTACATCTCAAGAAATTTCACAATTAAAATGTTTGTGCTTCCTACCAAACTAACTACTCTTAGATATTGTAATGACATATTTTCCCATTTGTACTTCTAATTAAATTCACCTCCAGCATCCTCATCTTGTCTCCATAATTTTTTTTTTAAAAAGGAACCTATTAGGTTGTTTCTCTTCATCATGACTCTTTTGGATACAAACTTATTGAAAATAATCTAATCTTGAAGCTATATACTAATAAAAAAATTCATGAGGCTAATGTTTGTAGTAATAATAGTTAATATAATGTTAATTATAAATAAATATGTCCACAAGATACCTCTCTTTTATCTTATCATTATATAAAAAATAAAAGATATATCTACTGGGAGTATTTACACTTTGATCAAGTACATAACACCCCTTAGTTTTCTTTTAATGTGTATGTATGCTAATTAAGGTGGATTAGAATGAAAGGTAATACATGAATTTGTCTAAACATAATAGTTGGCATAGAGTATGTATAAGAACAAAGGATAAACCATGAGTCAAATAAAATAATCCCATATTATCCTTGAGAAGAATATAAAAATGTATCAAATTCATTAATAATTCATAATATAAATGATATGAATCAAACTATTTAGAAGGATGGGTATTCAAATGAAGTCCAAACTTACTAATCAATGAGGTATTATGATAAAAAAACATGCAATTAGAAATATAAATAATTTAATATATGATAAGGCATTAATAGTAGATAAAAATTACCATTTAGCAATTTCCTACTAAGAGTAATAATATAATAATTTAATGAAAAATATTGTAAGGAAATACCAATTTTGAATGCTAAAATATGGAGCCAAAATAATAGAAAACAAAAAAAAAACACAATAAATCCAAAATGCACACTAATATGCATCTTGGATTAGAGCTAAAGAGATGAAGGAAATAAACCCTTACCATACAAACCTTTGTTAACCTTGGTGATCTTCTCCATATTATGGTTGATGGTTGATGTAAAGTGTAGTGATGAATCTTGTAGCATAATATTTCCATCAAATCACCATTCTTCAAAATGGATTGGGGATGGTTTTATTTATAGATTTCTTGTAGGATTAATGGATTGAGATTAGGGAAACATACAATGAAACAAGGATGATTTGTGCTACTATAATGCTCTAAAATTGGTACTAGAAAGCTTTTATAAATTCTTTAGAATGATCATAATCATTCTTGAAACATGAACTTTGTCTTTTCTAAATGAATGAGTAAATTCATTTAAATACAATAGTGCTCAAATAATGGAAGCATAAACTAGATTGGGTCCCAATGACTGGAAAAATGATTACCAATCAGTACATTTAAAATTTAAATTTTAAAATGTCATTTTTTTATTTATAAATATTAAAATAGCGTAAATGAAACATATGTCTACAAATTTGCTTTACAATAATAAATACAAAACATAAAAGCCAAAAATCAAATTGCGGTAATATTTTAAATAATTTTATATACAAATTTATACCTAAAAATTAATTATTCCATTTAAAACACTCCCAAAATGGCATGGTTACTTATGAAATATTTGTTTTCTATTTATATCTTTTAATAAAGCTTTTCTTACCCAAGAAAATGGGGTGCCTAGGCCGCTTTCATCAATTTAAGGAGGCTTCAGCCATAAAAAGTTGCAGCTCAAGATTTGAATGTTCAGTAATTTTTTATTTCAGTCATTTGTATTGTCTTTTAATTATTGAAAGATAGTATGTTTGTATCTCTTTCAACTATCAATTGAGAGCTTTATTATGTCATAGTTTTACAAAGTGTGAAAGGGCGGAACGACGAGATTTTCACGCCTGGACCCTACTTCACACTGCTCACAAAGTCTGGGAAATCTGTTCTTTCCAAAAGGTGAAGACATTTTCTTGACCTGGTGGCAGGGCCATTTGAAGGATGAAAGACATACAAATCTTCGCCCACATGACAAGAAGAAATATGAGAGAGATGGAATGAATACTGTCAATAACACTTCGCTTTCATTCAGCTGTGATCCTTTTTTCCGTAGATTTACCATCTGAAACGATATCTTCTACAATTGATTCCCACTTTCTTTTTTCTCCACTATCGACACGGAAGCTTCCTTTTGTTGACAGTATTTACGCTTTCATTTACATTATCTAGCATTAAATCCTTGCGAACTTCGTTTGAAGTTTCCGTAAGGAATTGTCCCTGCCCACGACATGACAAGCCACAATTGTCATGGAAGACAAATGGATTGACTACTGTTAATAAGGCTTCCAACTACAGCCCACACACCTCAACTGGAATCTATTTTTCATTTGATATATTGTCGATATCGTTATATTCTAACATACTTTTCCTTTCTCTTCGCTAGATAACACCTCTAAAAGTTGACGAACTGAAAGGGAAGCTTCACTGTCCTTACCGTCACGTCGCTTTTACTTTTCTTCATTCTTTTTTTTTATTAAAATGAAACGAAATAAACAATTAGGTAGGATATTCTTTTATAGAGGATTTCATCTATCAGTTTGTTTTTGTTCTATGTTGATATTTTTTTGCTGAGTTAAAGATAGAGGGGTATCCATTCCGTCAAAATCATCGAGGGTCTTGACCTTATCTCTTATATCATACCTTGAAGAGTTTAGAACCTTTGTGAATGGCATAATCAAGAAACATTACCATCATGCTCACTAATAGTACTCTACCACTCAAACTACAATCCTTGGTAGGTACGATATTTAGACTATTTAATAGTTTACTTAATAAACTATCTATTACAGATCAATAGAATTTTTTTTGTTTGTTTCACAAACGACTTCATTTTGAGGAATGATGTCTAAAATTAGTAAATGTACTTCAAAATTCAATGGGCATAGTAATAGCTATGATATGCATATTTATAAATTCTAATAAAAGTAGGTGTGAGAGGTTTCAGTAGTTCTTTAAATGTAATTGAAGTCTTGGAAGAGAAATGATTCTGTATAGAATGTGATACAATTATTTGTAGATTAGAATTGAGTAAATGCTAGAATTCTTAGTTTAACTATGGTATAATTAAAATTTTGGAGGAGAGAACATTTTAGAGTATGATTAGGTTAAATTAAGGAAATTGTCAATTGCATAAGGTGTGAAGAAAGAGATGAACATTAAGTTTCAATTGAATTAAAAGGGTCCCAATACAATTTAGTAGCTGCCACTTTTTAGCATTATTCTGTAATTAATATGAAATTTTTCAATATGAATAAATTCATTTAAGTATACTAAGAAAAGTATTAGGAACATAAGGATTATGTAAACTAAAAACTTCTAACCTTTTTTTTTTTAATGTAGTTTCAATTTATAATTTCTCTAAATATTAGAAAATATGTAAATAAAATTTTATTAAATTTCAATAATTCTTTATTGTATATGAACATTTTTTTATAACATTTTATAATAACACAACTTGAACATCAAATAGAATATTTTCTTGATTTTTGTGGGCATTCATCTTAACTCCAATATCTAAAGAGATTTTTTTGTGAACTTATATTGAAATTCCAATTTATTACTAAAATTTAAATTGATATTATTTCAAATTTGAGATCTATATTTTATTGTAACACATTTTTTTTATATTTTATTGTAATACATTATATATATATATATACCAACTGTAATGGGTCAGATCGGTGCACTGCCTACACACACTTTTTTCATCCAACGAAGATCCAACCTCATGCAACCTCATGCAGCACTGGCAAACCTTATTTGCGACTCCCTTTCGGAAAATGGGGTGCCTAGGCCGCTTTCATCAATTTAAAGAGGCTTCAACCATGAAAAGTTGCAGCTCAAGGTTTGAATGTTCATAATTATTTATTTCAGCCATTTGTATTGTCTTTGTAATTATTGAAAGATAGTTTGTCTTGTATTTGTTTCAACTATCAATTGATAGTTTGATTATGTCATAGTTTTAGAAAGTGTGAAAGGGCGGAACGACGAGATTTTCATGCCTAGACTCTACGTCACGCTGCTCACAAAGTCTAGGAAATCTGTTCTTTCCAAAAAGTGAAGGAATTTTCCTGTCTTGGTGGCAGGGCCATTTCAAGGATGAAAGACATACGAATCTTCGCCCACCATGTGACAAGAAGAAATATGAGAGACGAAATGAATACGGTTGATAACACTTCCGCTTTCATACAAATGTAATCCATTATTCCGTAAATATCTTTACCATCTGAAACGATATCTTCTACAATTGATTCCCAGTTTCTTTTTCCTCCACTATCGACACGGAAGCTTCCTTATGTTGACATTGTTTACGCTTTTATTTATATCATCCAGCATTAAAACCTTTCGAACTGCGTTAGAAGTTGCAGTAAGGAATTGTCCCTGCCCACGACATGACAACCACAATTTTCATGAAAGACAAATGGATTGACTACTGTTGATAAGGATTCCAAGTACACCCCACTTTTTCCCTCCACACCTCAACTGGAATCCATTTTTCATTTGATAGACTGTCAATATCGTTATCTTCTAACATAATTTTCCTTTCTCTTCGCTAGATAACACCTCTAAAAGTTGACGAAATGAAAGGGAAGCTTCACTGCCCTTTACCATCACGTCGCTTTTACTTTTATTCATATTTATTTTATTAAAATGAAATGAAATAAACAATTAGGTAAGATATTTTCTTATAAAGAATTTTCAGTTTGTTTTCGTTCTATGTTGATTATTTTTCGTTGAGTCAAAGATAGAGGGGTATCTATTCTGTCAAAATCATTTAGGATCTTGACCTTATCTCTTATATCATATTCTGAAGAGTTTAGAACTTTGTGAATGACATAATCAAGGAACATACCACCATGCTCACCTATTGTACTCTACCACTCGAACTACAACACTTTGGTAGGTAAGATATTTAGACTATTTAATGCTTATACTTGATAAACTATCTATTAAAAATAAATTAAAATTTCATTTTTTTTGTTTCACAAATGACTTCATTTCGAAGAATAATGTAGAATGGGTAAATCTACTTCAAAATTCAGTAGGCATAGTAATAGATATAATATGCATATTTATAAATTGTAACAAAAGTAGGTTTGAGAGGTTCCAGAAGTTCTATAATGTAATTAAAGTCTTGGAGGAAAAATGATTATGTACAATGCAATACAATTATTTGTAGATTAGAAGTGAAGTAAGTACTAGAAGTCTTAGTTTAACTGGTATAATAAATTTTTTGGAGGAGACTACTTTTTATAGAGTATGATGAAATTTTCAATTGAATAAGGTGTGAAGAAAGAGATGAACACTAATTTTCAATTGAATTAAAAGGTTCACAACATAATTTAGTAGCTCCTAGTTTTTAGAATTATTGGATAATTAATATCAATATTTTTAATATTGAATAAATTCATTTAATTATACAAAAAAAAAAAAAGGAACTTAAGGATTATATAAACTAAAAATTTCTAACCTTGCTTTTTTAAGTACATTCAGTTTATAATTTCTCTTAGATCAAATTTTGTTAAATTTCAATAATTCTTTATTGTATATGAACATTTTTTATAACATTTTATCATAACATATGACTTGAACATCAAATAAAATATTTTCTTGATTTTGTGGTCATTGATCTTAAATCCAATAGGTAAAGATAAATTTTTTGTAAAGTTATATTGAATTTCCAATTTATTATTAAAATTTTAATTGGAATTATTACAAATTTTAGACCTATATTGTATTGTAACACATTTTTTATTTTATATATATTAATTTATAAAAAAAAAAACCATTTAAAAAAAAAAACATTTATGTAGAGTACAACATACGGTTTTAAAAATTGTTTAACATAGTTTATTATTTTTCTTAGTGTCTCAAATGACCAATTGAACATCACATTCTTAAATGATGAAATAATCAATAGTAATTTTATGACTTATCCACACCGAAAAGTGATAAAAAGATTTCTTGTCTACTAGGTAAAATTTATCTTTGACAATTTAACTAAATGTTATTGATGAATAGCCATCTCAAATATAACTTGTTATTTTATCAATCTACCCATGATTATTATAAAATTAATAAAAATATATAATATTGAGAACATAATACATATTATATTTTGAAAAATTAAGATGAAAGGATCTACACTTTGAAAATTTTATCTTCAAATGCCTTCACTTGACCTCCAAAAATATGAGGCAAGCTTAATTTTTTCTATCATATGAATAAGCATGAAGGAGATTATGTACAAAGCTCCAAAAAGTAGGTTTGATCTTAACTACTGAGATGAAATGTCCATGCATTTTTAAATCAAATATATCTATTATTTATATTAATATCTTTTATGATGTACTTTTATATTTAATGGATTTTTGTAATCACTTACATACATATAGTGGATGGATGATATCTTGAACTTCATCCCATAACTTCAAAAGATTTACCTTTGAGTAGAAGAGATTTTAAATATCTATATAATAAATATTTTTTTAACATTAATTAATTCTTCATAAGGACTACCCAGCTCATCCCTAAATCATTAGATATCTAACCCTAATGAATCACCAATAAAAATAAAATTATATAATATCACAACTCTTAGAAAAATATTATATATATATTGTAAGAAACTAAAATAATAAATAGCATATAGGACATACAAGAAAAAACACACATGACACAAACGTTCCTTTTTGTAGAAACCTACTATAGATAAAATGATCTACAAAGTGCATAGCTTTAGCATCTTATCATGTATTGATTTTATACAAAGAAAAAATATACCAATAATAATCATTGCGAATATTACTATATTTGAATTACATTCCTATATCTCCCTTACTCCTACAAGGAGATATGTAACATCCTTTTTCCAATTCAAATCCAATATGAAAGTTACTTCTCAACCCAACTAAACCTCTTGAATACCTCAAAATCTCCCTTTTAGTCCACTTGTAGCCAATTGAATATCTCAAAATATGTAGAAAAAAGACAAGTACTATGAAATTAGAAATAGTGCATATTTATAATTGTCCAATCACCTTAGACAACACGTAAATGTCTGTCATCTATTTGGTGATATTTTCCAACAAGGAACCCAAACATTTATTGGTTTCCTTTCATGCGTAGACAATCATAACCTCACCAAAATTGCTAACCTAAAGTTGGTGCCTTATAGTCATTAGAACTACCCATTTTCTTCGCATCATGTATTTCGACAACAATTAGTTATCTTTAAAATCAAGATGCATGCTCACAAAAGTAACGCTTCCTAACAAAAAGTTATTAGCCACACACAGTCTTTAGTAGATTAAATGATCAAACGAATCCAACGAATCTTCGCGCACATAACAAGCAGAAATATGAGAGAGACTGAATGAATAATGTTGATAACACTTCTACTTTCATTCACCTGTAATCCTACTTTCCGTTAACATCTTTATCATCTGAAATGACTTTTTCAACAATCGATTCCCACTTTCTTCTTCATCCACTACCCACACGGAAGCTTCCTTATGTTGACATTGTTTCGCTTTTATTTATATCATCCAGCATTAAAACATTTCGAACTGCGTTTGAAGTTTCCTTAAAGAATTGTCTCTGCCCACGACATGGCAACCACAATTGTCATGAAAGACAAATTGAATGAGTACTCTTGACAAGATTTCCAACTTTACCCTGCGTCTTCTCTCCACAGACGAACTGGAATCTGATTTTCATTCGATAGACTGTCAATATCTTTATCTTCTAACATTATTTAATCTTTCTCTTCGCTGGATAATACCTCTAAAAGCTGACGAAATCAAAGGGAAGCTTCATTAGCTTTAGCATCACGTCGCTTTTACTTTTCTTCATCTTTATTTTTATAAAAATCAAATGAAAAAAACAATTTGGTAAGATTTTGTATTGAAGATTT
The DNA here is from genome assembly GCA_007258455.2 of Sequoia sempervirens. Lineage (NCBI taxonomy): Eukaryota > Viridiplantae > Streptophyta > Pinopsida > Cupressales > Cupressaceae > Sequoia > Sequoia sempervirens. The sequence goes on along the minus strand of VDFB02270651.1, from coordinate 303,468,877 downwards.
TATATCATTTATGAGTTTTTTTGGTCTTATATTGATATTTCTTCATTGAAAGTTAAGGATTGTGAGATGTTCATTCCACCAAAATCATCTAGGAAACAATCCTGACCTTATTCTACGTCATCTCTTATATCATACCTCCAAATAATTTGAACCTTGATGGATGACATAATCAAGGAAGATAACATCATGCTTATGAGTTGTGCTCAACAAAGTGAACTACAACAATTTCGTACTTAAATTATTTAGACGATTTAATCTTTACACTTTGATAAACAATCTATTAAAAATTAATGGAATATTTAATTTGTTTGCTTGTCAAATGACTATTTAGTTTGAACAATAATATAGAATAACTATACTTGAAAATGTAATGGACATGTTAGTAGAGGTGTTATGAATATTTATATATATAAAAAAAATGCTTGCTCAAGGATGATCAGGAGCCACCATTATATTAAAAACTAGAATTTCTAAAGTTTGGCGAGTACTAAAAAACAAAAGGGGTATGTGTGTGTATATGTACACACACGCACATGCACACACACACAAAAATAAGTTTCAATTTTTTTACAATGTGAAGTGTGAAATGAGAAATCCATTGTAATCCTTCAAACTATGAAACAAATTGACAAATCTCTACTAAAGACTTCAAAAGGTATGAATAAACAGCCTACGGCCTCAAAACTTAATGTATACATTGGTAAACACTCAACGATGTATCCAATCTTTGAAACAAATAACCAAATCTAAAACAAAATAAAAGTATAGTTGTGGATCCAACACATGTGCAATGTATATAAAAGCTAAAAAGAGAAGAGAGGCAATATTTATTTAATTTTAAATTATATCTCAGTTAGTTTTTAGTGAAAGGAGCTAACTCTCATTTATGTTTAAATTTATGTGCAAAATTAGTTGAAAATTAATATTTCAACTTCTAATTGTAAATTAAGAATTAATTAAATTTGTGAGATAGTAGTATTAGCTATAAATGAATTTCTATTAAGAAATAATATTTAACCTTATGCTTCGATATAATGCCAATTTTCAAGTTATTAAATTTGACAAACTTTATTGACATTAATCTTTTTCATTATTGCATTTAACAATGGAATATTGAATAGTTCATTTGTTTTTATTATCATTTATTTATTGTTTTAAAATTAATAATTTTAGGTTATTGATAATGATTGTTATGTCTAATTTTATAGACCTAGAAATAGATTAATTTTGATTTATAAAATTGTATAATGCAAAAGTGTAAATGACAATTATGATTAGGAAACTAATGATAAGGACTCATTTAAGAATGAATTACTCTTACTTGAATAGTTTAGATTTTGTGTTAGAACTTATAATCTAGTATGTTTAGATCAAAAAATTCATTTATTATTAATATTAGGATTAGGATTTTCCTCGTTATAATTTTGTTATTAATTCTCTACAATTCAATTATAGTTTTAAAACAAGGATGCACGTAAATAAGCATATTTTCCTTAATAGATCATTTTAGTCACCTAGATAAAATAATTTTCTTCATAGTTGAAGAAAAAAATAGAGTTATCCTTAGTCTTAATCATTGTATTGCACTATGTGTGAAGTGCGTAAAAGGCATCATAAACTTGATGCATTCAAAGGTGCAACAATGTTTTCTCAACATAGCTAGCTTGTGTTGAATTTTGTAAAAAAAAAATGTTTGGGTTGTGTATTAGTAGTGGAAAATTTAGGGCATAACATAATCTGGTTGGGAAGATTGGATAGTCAAGAAGGAAGGGGTACTTAGGAGTACTTGAAAGATGTGAAAGTACTTTGATCCACATAAATTGTAAAAAGTTAAAAACCCATGTCACATGTACAAAGACCATACTCTAAGGGGCTAATTAATTTATCTCAATTAATGAAATATGGAGGACACACACACTTTTTGGGATGAGGATGCAATAACATAGATAAATAAATATCTAAACTTATTCATTTAAGCTAGACTATAGAAAAGTGTTGATTAAATGATTTAGGATAGAAAAAAGGGTGCTAGTGAATAATGATGAATAGTGGATGGAAAATAACTTTATTATGAAAATATGATCATTAGAGATTTATTCAATTAGTTATAAGGGAAATGATCAATTTATTAGGTAATTTATGATGTGTCAATTTTAGGTGTCTATATGTAGATCTTAAATGCTTGATGAATGATAGATAACATGGATGATCAAATAACATAGGGTGATGCCATTTTTTACTAAACTTAGAAACACAATTTGAATGATTTGAGACAAGAAATTGTGCACAATGACTTGTTCAAAGGAATAGACTTGGACTCATATTAAAGTTTAAATTATATACATATATATTTCTAGATTGCTAATGCATGGATATAATCATTTTTTTGAGAAAATTAATAAAGATAAGTAGTTCGATAGTAAAAATTTATCTAAATAGGATTGAAATTATAATTTTAATACTCAATAAAAAAATCTAGCTAATCAAAATTTTAATTGAGAACTAAATACTTAATATATTCATACAAAAATAACATAAATTGAATGTTACCATAATAAAAATAAATAGTAACCCATAAGAACTAATGCATAGTTAAATTATTATAACTAATATTATTTGAATTATTTTTCCAATGATGAGAGGATGAGAAGTTTCCTAAAATGATTTTTTGATGGAGAAGGGTCCAAGATTGAAGGGAATCTATGGTGGATAATCCCTGGAAAAGGTGGATGGTCAAGATGGAAAGTGTACTTGGGAGTAGCCTTGAATGATGGGAAAGTACTTTGACCCATGTGACTTATACAAAATCTCATGTCACGTGTACAAGGCCCACACTCTTGTGTACAAAGGACACATTCTTTTGTGCACCTTGGGGGATGTGGGACATTTGAGGGGAGATATCAAGGATTTGGTATGTACGAGTAAGGGATTAAGGGGCATATTAATTTGACCCCACTTAATGAAAAATAGAGGACAAAAATAATTAACTAAAAATGTATATTTATTTAATGTTTGGGATGAGGATGCGGTAACATACATAAATAGATATTTCAATTTATTCATCTAAGGTTGATCATAGAAAAAAGATGATTAAATGATTTAGGCTACAAAAGTGGGTGTCAATTTTAGGTATCCATAAGTAGATCTTAAATGCTTGATGGATGATGGATAACATGGATGATCAAATAACCTAGGGTGATGTCCTTTTCTACTTAAATGAAACAAACAATTTGAATGCTTTGACACAAAACAATGAGACATAACAACTAGTTAAAAGAGATAATCTTTGATACATAATTAAATTTGAATTTTAAACATCTACAATTTTAAGTTAATAATATATACACATAAAAAAAATAAAAAAATTAAAGATAAAAATTATCTAAATAAAAATGTAAATTCTATTTTTGATAGTCAACAAAAAAAATCTAACCAATAAAATATTTATTCTTAATAAAAAAAACTTAAAATGTTCATATAAAATAAAAATAAATAATACCATTATAAAATAAACACCCATAACTAAGTTAAATTAGTATAACTAATACAGTTTTAATCACTATTTCAAATTATCACTCTCTTTCTTTAGGTATAACGGATGAATACAATAGACATTATACAATTTTGATATCAAGTTGATAGTTTTATTCGGTAGTCAATATGTGTGAAAAGTTTACGAAGTGACAAAAGGATAAACAGACGAGTCTCAAGTTTTGAGACCAAAAAGATTGTTTTCTTTTTCAAAATCAAACAAAAGATTGCCTATATTTTAAACGTGGATGCCGCGTCTTACACAAAGACGCTTCCTTCCAAGAAGTTGCATGAACGCGGTTTCCTACATACCATTTTCTATGCTTATCCAACCCTTCCTCCCGTCAAATCTCCTCTCTCTTCTCCGTCCATATTTTTCTTTACTGCCACTCTCCCTGTTTTATCCTTCCTCCCTGCCTTGGAAACCTTGATTTTTACGCAACCCGAACGACCCTGGATTTATCTTCTGTCTGTGTCCAGTTCAATTTAATTCTATTGAAATGGCTTCCACTTCTATAGCCAGAAATACTGAGATTGATCTAGAAAATGATTTTGAGAAGCCTGCACCAAATTCAACCTCTACATCTGCAGAGCCCACGCAAAATCTAAATTGCCTAACTGGAATCATAAAACTGTTGAAGAAATTGTGTCGGTTAATTCAAAACGATCTGGAACGAATTCGCACTGTTCCATTCCTCAAGCTTTTGTGGGCCTCTAGAGTTAGTCAGCAAACTCAATCTGATTCCCAAAACGCTTTTGACCAACTCGCAACACCCTCAGCCTCTACATCTAGGAAGCCCTGCCAGATATTTATTAACCATCGCGGATGTGATGTGAAACACACACTTGCCAGCAAAATTTACCACACACTTGATGGCATGGGGTTCCGAGCTTTCCTCGATGTAGAAACACTTGAGGCTGGCGATGTGATGCCGGCAGAAATACAAGCGGCAATGACTAGTGCGTCCCTTCACGTTGCCATTTTTTCTCACAACTATGCCCAATCGCCGTGGTGTTTGGCTGAACTATCTTTCATGCTCAAAACTGGTGCAAAAATCATTCCTATTTTCTATCATGTTGAGCCATCAGATATCAGATTGATTGATCAAGGAAGAGGAATATATGCTCATTCATTTTCAAGGCATGGAAAGGTAGGCAGATACACCCAGGAAAAGCTTGATGAGTGGAAAAGGGCACTCTACAACATTTCCTTCCATACCGGCTATCAAGTTAACAATAATGAGTAAGTACTATTTTCTCCATTTCTTCGATAGTGAAATCTTATATCGCATCCAGTGGTTCTACTTCTATTCTTTTGAAATATGTATTTAACCAGTATAGTGTTTCTATTTTTATGTTTTATTTTTATTTTCGACTCAAATTGTGTAGGGATGAGGCCAAAGTTTTGAAGAATATTGTGAATTGTTCATTGAAAGTCATGAAAAATGTTCCCTTGTGGGTAGCCGAACATCCTCTTGGATTAGATGAGCTGGTACAAGACTTTGAATCAATTCCAAGTGTAGAGAAAGTAAAAATCACGGGGATCGTGGGAATGGGAGGTAGTGGGAAAACAACATTGGCCAAGGAGCTATTCAATAGGAACTTTTCCTTGTTTGAGAGATGCAGTTTTGTTTCCGAAGTGCGAGATGCAGCATCCAGAAATGCGCTGCCTGACAAGCAGAAAAGGCTCCTGGGGGACCTCGGTGTCCATCATTTGGCATTCGACAACGTGGATGAAGGAAAGGCCATTCTTGCAAATCGTTTGAGCTCTCTTCGGGTACTCATCGTTTGTGATGACGTAGATCACATCGACCAACTGAATGCTCTGTTGCCAAAAAAGGACAATCTTGGATCCCAAAGTATGGTTATTGTAACAATCCGGGAATTGGGTGTCCTTAAATCAGGGGGCTTGTCCTGCATCTATAAAATGCCACAACTTAGCAGGTCACATGCCGAGCAGCTATTCTGCTGGCATGCTTTCTTGCAACCCTCTCCACCCGCTGAATTTGAAACTCTGGTTGAAAAGTTCATCCAAGCTTGCGGTGGTTTGCCTCTGTCATTGAAGGTACTTGGGGGACAACTATATGGCAGAAATTCCAGAGATTACTGGAAATCCCAATTAAATAAAATCTCAAGAATATTGCCTGCCGACATCAAACAAAAGCTACAAGTTAGCTACGATGCTCTGGATGACGAAGAAAAAGAGATGTTCTTGGATGCAGCTTGTTTTCTCATTGGAGAAGATAAAAGCACTGCTATAGCAGTGTGGGATGGGATGCACTGGAGTGGTCTGCATGGATTAGAAACACTTGTGAGTAAATGTCTTGTGGAACTGGTTTGCGAGTTAGATTATAGGCATTGCAGGCATTATCTGGCTCCAGTACGGTCTGCCAAGATAAAGATGCACGATCATCTCAGGGATATGGGAAGAGAGATTGCATGTAGACACTCACCATATCGTCTTTGGTTTCCAGGGCAGATTGTTAACATAAAGAAACATTCGAAGGTGAGGTTAATTTTAGTACACCCAATGGATATCTACATTTTAATGGGTGCAAATGATTAGCTGAATATAGGACAACTTTCTTATAAATCAATCATAAGTAAAAGCATTAAAACAATCGTATCTCTTACCGCCTTACTCTGCTTTCGCCGAATTGATTAAAACAATTTGTGTTTCTGGTTTTTTTTCCTTTCAGAAAAGAATATTAATCCGAGGGATACGACCTGCGGATGCTTTTGTGGCGTTCAAAGAGTACGCGCATCAATTAATGGGAAACTCAAGCAGATCATCCAGACGCCTTAGATTTTCAAATGCATTACAAGTTCTTTCCGTGAAAGGAAATGAGTTTACGGAAGAATTTGCATCATTATCACAAGACCTGGTGTGGCTTCAGTGGGAAGATTTTCCCCTAAGAAATCTTCCAACATGGCTTACATTAAGATGTTTAAGTGTTTTAGAGCTTCATGGCGCTAATGAGTTGGAAGAATTGTGGGAGGACAATGCAGATGTAAGTATTTTGCTTTTGTGGTTCAACAAGAATACATCAAAACATATTAATAGTTCATGCTTTTCTGAGGTAAATTAAATATAAGAATGTTTGCTTGCAGCCTCCGTCACAATTAAGAGAGCTTATTATAAAGGGTGACGGAAAATTGCAAAGGCTTCCAAGCTCAATAGGACGTCTTCAGTATCTGAAAAAGCTTTTCTTTGACTTTCAGGGTAGCAGTTTGCCAGAAGAGTTCTGTTGCCTCCAATCGCTGGAGTATTTGAAATTATACTCTCCAGGGCTATCTTCACTGTCTACTCGCTTTGGCAATTTAAGAAGCTTGCGGAATATAATTCTGGCATATTGCAAGCAGTTGAGCAATTTGCCTGATTCTTTCAATCAGCTGATATACCTGGAAGATCTGAACTTATCTCATTGTGAAAAGCTATCCTCACTACCTGCTGGTTTTGGCAATTTAGTAAGCTTGAAGTATATAAGTCTAAAGTTTTGCAAGCAGTTGAGCACGTTGCCAGATTCTTTCAAGCAGCTGATACACCTGAAAGATTTGAAGTTATCATATTGTGTCAAGCTTAAATTGAAATTAGATATGCTGGAAAACATGAGGAAGCTCAACGTTTTGGACCTTAGTTACTGCGAGGAATTGGAAGATTTGCCTTATCAAATAATGGATCAGGGATCGTTAACGAAGTTAGATCTACAAGGTTGTATCAAGTTAAGAGGTTCGCCAAATAACATTTGTGAACTGATCAAATTACAGTCGCTCACAATTGAGAGTTTGATGTTAAAAGGCTTTCAAACTTCTCTTGTAAGTTTATCCTCATTGAAGAGTATTGTTATTCTAAGTTCTCTTAGTGGAATGGATTTTGAATCCGAGGCGCAAGACACCAAGGAAGTATCAAGAATATCAATTTCCAACGATTGTTGTCCCAATCTTGAAACTTTCAAGGTAAGGTGGAATCGGCATTCAGTGGAGATAGAGAGACTGCCAGCGTCGCTCAAAATGCTCTCAATATACGATTGCAAAGTGCTGAAGGATATCAGGTGTATTAGTGGTCTAGTAAGGCTTGAAAACCTGATAATATTTAACTGTCCACAGATAGAAAAACTCCCAAGCTTTGCTGATTTGGCTTCGCTGAAAGAATTTATATTGACGAATTGCCCCAAAGTTGAGAAAATAGAAGGTTTGCAACACTCCAAGTCATTGAAGCATCTGTGTCTTGTAAAGACCTGCTGGAAGGTGCCAGGTATACAAAGTCTGGAGAAAGTGGAACTACTGGAAACTCTAGCGCTCGAATGTGAGACTATATCAGCTCTGAAACCCTGCATTCAGTCTATGAAGGTAAAGCTAATAAAAACTGTTGCTAATTCAGACTTTTTCGTATTATGTAAGTGTTCATGTTATTGACTTGCATACAATACGATTTGTAGGAATGTCCAAGGCGTTTGTGGATACAAGGTAGCGTGAGCGGTTTTGTGAAACCAATTGTAAACTCTTTGGAGTTTCCTGATCTTGCGATCAGGGAGGTGGGGGAACCGTCCGACGTATCAAAGATTCTAGATTTGTTTGATAGCGCTGCTTTTTTCTGCTATGTGGAGGGAAAGGAGGAGAATGAGGAGGAGAGGAAAGTGGTACGTATTTGTGTGTCCCTTGAAAAATATGATGCGAGCATGGAAGTCTTTCTTTTCTTCCATGCAATCTCTGGGGTCAAGAAAACAAAAGCAATAGTAGTGATGGGCGAAGAGGGAAGAATTGTGGAGGCATTTTATAAATTGTTTCCACTCCTGGAATAGTTGGCATTTGACACGCACGCTTCAGCCAGGATGTACTTCGACGTTTTGAAACGGTTTTAGTTTGTTAACTAGGTCGTTGTTTTACATAATAAAATAAGTTTTATTTTTCTTATGTATCGAATGCTTAGAGACATGAAGCGTTCGGAAACATTTTCTTGGCAGTAGTTGCTTATTTCTCAATTTTTTGAATTTTTATTTCTAAGGGTAAAATTCGTAAAGCTTTTTGTTTTATATACTTTTGTTTGATCTATACTTAATCCTCATTAAAAATAATGTCTGCCATAAAAACATCATTCTATTCTTATCTAATAAATCTTTTATAAACATTGTTTTATATTTTTCTAAACAATAATTAAATATTATTAATATTTTTCATTGAGATTTTAGTATGTTTGAAACTATTTTCAAATCTCCTTCTATTGTATATTTCTATGTCAATTGGCAAGAGTATCAAACATTAACTCAAAGGCACAAGTTGACAAGTAAAAAAACTACAAATTATGCAAGTTGAAAGCATTAAATTATTTAATTTATTTATTTTTGAAAAATTAATGGAATCTCAAAAATTGCATGTCTTGCAATTATTATGTTATATTTTGGAATTTCCTTAGTGTTTGCAACCCTTATTGATGTTTTTAGGTTCATTTGTTTGTTGCCTTAGCCTTATTCTACCTTTGTTATAACCTAAGTCTTGTAACTTTTGTGTGTCTTTAGGTTATTTTTTCCAAGACCATCATAGCCATTATATAATGATGTATCTTGACAAACTATTTGATGAGATATATTCACTAGTTGTCTTTTTTGCATGCATGTATGAGTCAGCCCTTCACACATATGATGAAAGGTTATCAAGTTTCCTTGCACCCTATTGGTTATTTTTTAAGAACCAAACTTAATCTCAGTCCTTACCTAAGAGCTTTCCATAACTCAATTATAAACAAGGGTGAGGATTGGCCAACACTTAAGTGAAGTTTTGAGACCTCACTTCTTCTCTTTAGGCTCTGTGAGACCTGGGAGGTTAATCCTATATATGCTCACAATATCGTTAACTCAGTCAAGAGCATTTCCTCACACAAATGTACTCCTCAAGAAACCAATATCATATAAGGCTTGGTGGACCTCTTATGAAATTGCCATTTGTTTCAAGGAATACACTAATACCTAGAATTTGTGTTGTGTAATTTAGAATAGATTATGAGTTCATCTTCATCTTGAATCTTAGGCCAAATTTATCACTAGCTTAATTTTCCATGAGATAAATTAATAAAAACCCAATGCCCTATTTGAGAGAACAACAAAGTCATAACTTACAATCAATGAGTAATACAATTGTGATTGAACATCAAAAATTAGTAGAATATTAGAATACCACTTTCTAGCATCTAACTCACTATGTTTTAAGAACATTGCTTCCTTACTACATCCTCTATCCCTTCCTTAAAAACCAATGGCCTTATTTTTAGCATTTTAATCAACTCATTGAATTGAAGCATAAAACAAGCTCATTCATTTGGTGCAAATGACAGAAGACAAATTAAATTACAATTAACAACTTTATTCATAACTTGGAAGAAAGATACACAAGAGAGCGATGTTTTAGAACTAGAACTTTCTTCATTTCTAACATTACTTTATAAAACTATATTTAATATCTTTACACAATATAACATATACCCTTGATTGCCTTCTAATATGTATTTTAATATATCTACTTACATTCTATTTGAACTTGAAAGCATAGCTTTCACCTTGACCTATTTTGACTCAAAAATTTTGGACTTCAAACTCCTTAACTTTAGCCATGAAATCCCCTTTATAGATAGGGGAGCAATAAGCACTTGACGGAGATTACATTTTCATTTCATTTCACTTGAATTTCAAAACCTAATTTCAAATGTTTTCTCCAAACACTCCATAGGCGGTTTCATATGCAATCATTTGGGAATAGGGGAGGACAAAAAACAAAACACATGTGTCAGCCATCATTAGTCATTGTCACCACGTTTATGTTGAACAAAAAGGATTTCACATGCAATATCAACTGAAGGACCTCCATATCACCATGGAAGAGTAAAAGACAAAAAATGGATGTACCAAAAAAAATGTCTCCTATGCAAAGACCATGGTATCATCAAAAAAAAAAACAAAGAGGAGACCCTATTTAGAGTCGATGGCATCAGAGAAATCCCAACCACTCCTTGTCCTTGATGAAATTGGAGGGACCACCAACACGACATCATCAAAGATCCCATATGGCACTAGAGAAAGAAGGTAATGGTCATATTCTGAGTCAGTGCCACTTTTAGCATTCAAAGGAGAATCAGTGGGAACAATAGGAGAATTGTGCCTACCCAACCAAGCCCTATGAATCTTCTCCTCTTTCTTGGCCTTTTTCACTGGTTGAGCCAGTTGCTTGCCTTTGAACTTGACCATTTCTCTTAGAATAGTCCTAGTTCTCAAGCTATATGTAGTTTTCACAATTGACTTCTTCTTGTGACCCCTAGCCCTCCTCTTCCCCTTTAAAACCTTCAAAGAAGCCTAGGATTCCTACTTATTCATGGTCATATATCCCCATGAAATTCAAATACATTTAGTCAACTGGACCTTCTAATAGGTTGAACTATCGCACCAGTTTTCCCCATCTCAAGAACAAGTAGATTATAACAATTTAAAACAAAACTATAGGGAGACACTCCAACTAGCCTGAACAATTACAATCAACCCAATATATAGAAATTCCTACCTAGACCAAAGAACCCAATTTAAAACTAACTTACTCAAGACAAAAAAACTTAATATCTCACTTAAGAAAAACAACTCTTCACTTGTCTACAAACTATGCCTTATTCCAAATTGAAAAGATGCTAAAAATGAACAATGATCAACTTGCATTAAATAGAGAATTTGGACCATTCAGAATTAATGATTTAAGAACTCCTCATGCCTACGAGTTGATAACTTAGTAGCTTGGCTTTGACTTTGGGTCGTTGATATTAAAGCAATTAAAACTTCATCTATGGTGGCCTTAAGAATCATTTTTTGACCATAGCAACTTGTTCCTAGAAAACAATGATGCCATCTCTAATGTTGCCATATTTCCTTTAATCTTGATTAATCATTCTTGATCTAACAATTAGCATGTATCTCTAGCCTAATATCCACTTCTTCATTAATATCGATGAAGTACATAAGACCAGTTTTTCCTAGAGGGAACATTTTCATGTACAGTTCATGTCTCAACACTTATCTTCCCCAGAATTTAGGGTACAATCAACGATGGAAGTACTGTCATGATGAAATTTAATCTGTTGGATCATTCTGTTTCAAAACCACATCAATGGTTCTTCAATCATCTTGCCACTTTCCCTCTTGCTATATACAATGTTAGGATTCTGCGACATTCCTTGGATCAATGACCCATTTCCTGATCTCTTCCATTGTCCCACCATTCATTGCTAATTGAAACTTTGCACTCTAGCTTCAATTAGCGACTAGAGATTAGATTGAGACATGTGCACCTACATGAGGAATAATTGGCACAAAATATATCACAAATTGGATGTTATCATGTTAGTGAGAAAATTCATAGACATAGAACTTTATCACTAATCGCTACTTTGGAAATCTAGCTTTAAAAGAAATACATGGCAAGCAATAAAACATAAGATCGTCGCTCATCACTAATTCTCCTCAAAAGGTTTTTGAGAAATTAGTGATGAGAGATTTACAAAGTGACAACGTGTATCACACATTGCTAATGTAAAACTTAAAACTTAAAACATATCGTCAATACATGATACAAAGTAATTTCATCATATCACTCATTGTTGATTTTGATTTTATTATTTTATGATCATCCATGATGAGCGATTGGAGATCATAAGGTTGAAGGACATTGCTTATTTCTATTACAACATTGAAGGCTAAAAATCCATTAGCAATAAGTGATCTCTCAACATTATTAAGGACAGTGCCCATCTTGCATTCAAATTAAGAGCTCTAGCAACTATTTGTGATGAGTGATATCAAAGAAATACTACCTCATCACCCATCACCAATTCAAAATATACACTTTTGAAGAGATTAAGTGATAAGGTAAGGTGGTCATTGGGACTTAAGTGAAATATTTTATGCACATGCTTGTAAGTTATTTTAATGAGGGAACCCCCTAGGACGATACGAGAGAAATAGGTCCTCGAGGATTCCTAAGTCAAATACCAAATATGTAAAGGTCAAAAAGGTCATTAGCCTAACCTTATAAAAATACAAGATTTATACCTTAGGGATGCGAGACTCATTACCCGACAACAATGAATGGCACAAAATTGTTTTAAAGTAACCAGCAACAAGTAATAGGTATTCAACAACAAAATAGATCATTATAAGCATTGTCAACGAATAAAATCCTAAACCCTCAGATATTGGCCTTATATCCAAATGTGACAAGGTGTGAAATGGAACAAAAAATTTGAGGGTTCCATCAATGGCTCTAGTTAGGGATGTTTGTTCCTCAGTGAATAGAGTGAGAATCCAAAAACCCAATCTTCATAGACTAGGTTCCTACTTGATTGGGTGATAGAGCTAGAAGATCATCTTTTCCCCCAATTACTCTAGTTTGACAAGTCAAACCATATCTAATGGCCCCAGACCACCAAAAACTATAAGTTTCTTCTTACCTATATCATAGACAAAGTTCTCATCACATTTCACTAAAAGAAATCTGAAAACATCATTACAATATGCTTGATTCAACATGTTGGCATCTCCATATAGCCCATTATATAGAACTTTATCAACAAATTTACAAATATCAAGCATTTAAAAGATAGAAATACCCTCGAAATATTTATTATCATGTGGAAACAACTTATGATATTTACCATTTGAGTCATTGTCAAGTTGAAAAAAACCTTCTTCAATGTTTTATACTTTGCCACACTTCATGAAAAATTCATCTAGCTAAAAAAAATGGCACTAATTCTACCACATGGCTAGTACTATCAAGTTCAATCTGATTGTTAGTTTGCATGTCAAAGGTGAAAAAATCATGAGAACTAATCAAAAAAATTATGTTCAGAATGCAGACTAGCTTCGAGTGTGTGTACAAAGATACACTTGAATACAATGGCACACACTATAACTATGCCTCAACATGTTGGTGTAAAGAATCATCAAGAATATCTAACCTATCCTTATCCTTGCTCACTTTGATATTCTTTGAACATATCATATCAATATCCTCAACATCCAATTTTTTTTCAAAAGTGAACATTTCTGGTTCAAAAATGGGTATGTGTAGGATGATGATGGGCCAAAAAGTGGTGATATGTAAGTGATATGATAGCCCATGTGGCTAATGAACTTTTTCTTACCCAAAATTGATGAAACAAAAAGGGTTTCTAAAGCATATTTTCAGATTTCCACCAACATAATTATTCTTTACTTTGAATTTAATAAATAATTATTATTCATTTTCTATTTGAATTATGACTAAAGTCCCGATTGATAGGCTCATTGAGAAACATCTATATCTTTCAAAAAGTATCACATTTTTTGAATCTAAAACATGCATCACATTCTATGCTTCACATACTGTACTATAGCATTAAAAAAAGAAAAATTGAATTTCATGAAGTTTTGACCTTGGAAATTAAGGTAGTCAGACATACGAGTTTTTATATTTTTTAAAAGTTGTAATAAAAAATTCATAATTAATTTTTTACATGAAAAAAATTACAAAAAAATATGCATCACATTGGGACATGATTTCTCTACTTATATCTAAAATATTGTAAAAAATATTATCATTTTATTGTGGTTAGGGTGGTCAAACAGACACCTACTTCTTATTTTTTCACCAAAATTTAAGTACTACTGCATTGAAATTTCCAAATTTCACCAAATAGAATTTTTATTATTTTAAAATATACTTAGTAGTTTAGAACCTACATTCAATTTTCTATAGATTCTATTCTTACATATTTTTTAAATAATATAGATAAATTATTCAAAATTTTACATCAAGTTACCTAACCCTGATTTTTTTGAATTTTTTGTCACTTAAGGGCTTATTTTTTCTATGATGATCCTGCACATACCAAAATATAATCTAGTTTCTCTTTAAAAACAACATCCACATGCACATGAAAAGACTCATAAGTGGGCTCATCTAAATTAGGAAACAAATGCTTATCCAAATTTGCATTAATATTTTCAAGACTTGGCTTGGCTCATTGGATATGAAAACCTCATGGTTATCTATTGTTCCTAACTCATCAAAACAAGTTTCTAAATAAGCATAAGCATAAGCATGCACAATTCACACTCATCATATAGTGCATCATTACAATCAAATGGTTATTTTTCATTACCCACATTATCATCATGCTGACCAACTGGTTCATAACTAGAAGGAAGATCAGATACCCATGCTTCATATCTAGTATAGTAAAGATTATCATCATTGTCAAAATCAATTAGAGCACTACACAACAACTAAGGGTTACTCATATGTGCATATTTTTGATATTCAATGGTCAATAGATTTGAAATTTTCTCACTACTTAATAGAGCATTGTCCTAATCCATTCTTTCAACCACTTCCTCTTCTTGACTTGTACTAGAACTATATGCATTACCAATTTGTGAATCAAGGTATACCATGATATCACCATCATCAAAGTATAAAAACTCAATGGATTGATTATAAATTAGGTTTTCATAGGAGATTGAATCACAAGCAACTTTGTCAAAATCAAGGTCACAATTTTTCACAGAGAATGGGTCATCCAATTTTTCATTCTTGCTTACTTTTGGGCTATTATGATAACAATCTACATCTTTCTATATCTCAACATTGAACTGGATATTGATGAGCCTATTTTTTGGTCTAGTTTTAGGTAGACTCTATAGTCTATTTTCTGATAGATGTCATAGACTTTAATTCTTAAGTGTTGGTATTGGGATAATGTTTCCCTCAAACCATTGAAATTTGACATTATCCTATCTCTACGAGCTTTAATGATATTTGGCATAACATCTAGGTCATCTATGTTGATTTAGCATGTGATTAATGAATGCTTCTTAGAGTGGTTATTGATGTGCAATTATTATATGTACTAAGCTTAATATGAAAATTTAATACGCCAAGTTAAGGAAGACACGGCCAATTGGGCATGCACCATAACATCCAACCAAGAAATCGCTCCAAGTCAAAGGCAGCTAACAACAAAGATTCTTCATGCAAATGAACATAACTGCATTGCAGTGGACCTTAACGATCAAGCATGCATGGGTGTTACTGTTGTGTTGAATTTGTGCTTGACTTGCATGTCTGACTAGATTCCATGCATGTGTAACCGCAGTCGCTCCACTTTCCCCTGTTTTCCTTAAATGACATCTTCCTAGTCATGTAGTTGATTTCCTTCTTTAGATATAGTATACGTAATAATTTGATGCTCCTTCTTCAAGAGGTTGCATGATTCTACATTGTACTCTCATTTTTTAGTTTGAGTGACACAAATACATTACTCCTTGTATGCATGATTTAGAGTGAATAAAATAAAGTTGAATTTAAACATTTAAGTTCTTGTTAGTGTAGAGGGTACTTATCTAAGGGGGCCCACTTGGGAGTAATTTTTTTTCTAAGTTTAGCATTATTTTACTATTACTTGTTGTTTGGTACTTAGAAATTTGGCATCAACTATTCCTACAACCACTAGAAGTCCATTCTATGTTTGTTCCTATAGCCAAAGAAGACAAAGTAGTTTCTTGTTTGTTGCTTAGATCTTTATTCCTGCACACATTTCAACATAAGTATAGTTGTTGATTGATATTCAACATTTTTTTTATTTCCTTTCAAGCAATTTACTTTTAGTATTTTGTTTCTTAGTTGTAGCGTGTATGACTACTTGAGCCCTTAGTGCACACACACTGCTAATCCATTTCAAGTTCATGTCCCTAGGTTGACAAGTTAAATGCACCTTCATGATGATTGAATGGCTATTCAGGTTAGATTTCCAATCTCTGAATCATGGCTGTAAAGGCTTAGTTGTGAAATCATTATAGGAGGCCAACAGGTATCATCATTGAGTTGGTCATTTGCATCCTCTTGAAGACAAAGACAAACATTCTCACTATCATGAACACCAATGGTAGACATTGCATGATTCTGAACTTCTTCCTTCTCAAGTATGCACTTGTCTATATCTAAAACTGATGATATCTAATCTTTCATATATACACAACTATTGATTTCATCAACATGTTTACCCACAACTAAAGACAACAGACTTTGCACATATTCATTCCTCATTTCCTCCATATTATCTAAATATGTGTAAGCTAACTACATACTCAATATTTTAAAATCCTTTAACAATGCACTAGATCTCTCCTCGAAAGCTTCAAAATACATGACTGCAATCTGAGGTACTGGGTCTAAAACTTCCATCATAAAAGCAATAACAAATCTATGACTAAAAGCAATGCTTGACTCTTCACCTTATTTCTTAAGCTACTTTAACCTTGTAATAAGGATAGAAGGTTCTTGTGCAAATTCTTGTTTATAAGCATCCACTAATTTATCCCAGTAGGAAAATGACTTCTAAAGAAAACTTAAGTACTAGTCCCTAGCTCTAGCTACAAGAGATCTAAAAATATATATCATCTACACATCTTGAACTCCAAATGAATGTTACACCATGAAGCTATAAAAAATTTGAACATGTGCATCTCATTCACACACACTGTATCCATTAAATCTAGGCATCTACTTATAGACTCAAGATGGCATACTTTTAACCTTCTAATCAATCCATGGCAAGTCTAATTGGTCATACAATGAATCAAAAGAATTGACAAAAGGTGTAGCAGTTTGGCTAGTAGATCTAATATGGTTTTCTCTTAACTAATCTTGTATAGCCATTAGGTGCCTTTTGCTCATCTCTTTAATTCCCTATTTTTTTGTTCATCTCTTTAATTCCTTGTTTAAACACATCTTTCCATTTTGTCCTTATCCTAGGCTTGTTCACACTTGGGTTCCTATACTTTGGGGTTTCAACTATTTGAGGATTATCAAACTTTTGAAGCTTCTTCAAAATATGTAGTAAGGTTTTTAATGGCATGTTTATTTCCCATTGGTGATCCACAAGTGCGTGAAAATTTGAATATAACTAATTGTGCATAATCATAACCATGACAATCTGAAGGATCACTAGGATAGTTGCTCATATGGTGGTAACCTATGACTAAAACATCTGATAATGAATAGAAAATCCTAGGATATACAAATTCATTCTAACCATCAATACTATAATTTTTGTGAATAATATAGACAAACACTTTAAATGGAACAACAATTGCATTAAATATGATAGAGCCAAAAAATGAAAGCAGTCTAAGAGCCATGTACCTTTACACCTCTAGTTGTTGCAACTTTGACTAGAGCACTTTTAGGTTGTAATAACAAAAAATAGCCCTTTATCTGTATAAATTGTAGAGCAAAGTCACCACCTCTTCAACAAGAGGAAAACTTTTGAAGAAAGGATAGCTTTATCAATAAAACTTATGAGTTCTTCCAGAAAAGTCACTTCATAACTTGGGTGATCCCACAATAGTGGTTTACAATTTTTGGCCAAACTCCAGACACTGATTTATTTATTTTTAACTAAATCTTCACATTCGGGCACCTATAGCAATTAAACTATGAGGAATTTGAAGATGATGTGAACTAGAGTCTTGTCACATTTTGTCTATAGATTCTAAAAATATGTTTTTCATTTTTTTTGGAATCAGATTGCACTTATTTTTCCATCTCCCACAAAAATTGGTTTTCTTCAAAAAAACAACATTTTTAAAAAGTGACGCACACCGTATAACACATAATTTTTTTTGCTTGAAAGATAAAATTCCAATTTTTTCAAATTTAGATTTGCAATTATGATATATAGTGCTACTACTTGGTTAGATAGTTTTTTATTGAATATTTTTTCTTTAATCAAGTTTCAAAGTCAAATCAATTACAATTCAGACATAACACGACTGTATAATGCATAACTTTTATTGTGTATCAAAATTCTTCTTTTTTTTTTGTTAGATCAAGGACTCCATTACCTGGTGCACTCATATTTTAATTTTTTTTTTTTCATAATCTTCTATTTTTCCATTTGTGGAGAACAAAGAGTTTTGTTTTCAGTGAAAAACCTATATTTAATAAAACTTAAAAAACAAATAGATAATATAATCAAAACATATTAAAATTATATTCGTTGGATACCTCATTTTGAGGGGAACCTAATACTAGTTGGGTTTCTGAGATCTCCTCCATTTTCATTCTCAAATCGAGCTTTAAAGTGAAAAATTCTTAGCAATTTTGGTGCCTCAGGGGGGGAGGGTGAAAAAATGTGGGTTTGGTCAAACAATTAATTGGTCAAACAAAAAAATAATGTTCAGTCGAATAGGGGTTCGACCGAACCCATGTTGGACTGAACCCACACAACATATAATAAAAAAAATGATTTTAAATGGGTTCAACTGAACATTCTAAAGATGTTTGGTCGAACACCTTTTAAAAATTAATTTTTAATATTCATATAAATATTAATTATATTCTTTTGAAATGATAACTTGAGAGAAAGATATGGAGGGAGTGGGGGTAGGCGGCAGGGCTTAAATTTGATGGCCATATGACCGTATTTAGAGATATTTGTCATAGAACACAATCAAAATTTTAAGAAGATTGTATCAGATAAAAGGAGATATTTTGGATAGACTGTCAAAATTTATATAGAATTATAATGATATATATGTTTGATTTATATATAATTTTACATACACTAAGGTATATCATAATTTTTTAAGGGCACCCTTGAATAGATAACCGTCATTAAAAAATTTGTTGATAGGAAAATTTGACCATCAAATTTAATCCTTGGTAGGAGGGAGATACTTCA
>VDFB02270651.1:303269604-303449205 GCA_007258455.2 Sequoia sempervirens | reverse complement strand
GGAGTCAGAGAGAGATAAATGGTAGGGGGTGTACAAGGGTTTAGGGTTTAAGGGTTAAGGGTAGAGGAGAGAGAGGAAGAGTGGGTAGGAGGGAGTGACTTTCAAGAGAGAGAGGGGTGAGTGGGAGAAAGATAGTGGGTGGGGGCTACAATGGTTTAGGGTTATAGGGTTAAGGGTTTAAGGGTTAGGGTTTATTTTTTTATTTGCATTCATTTATGTTTTATTAATGTGTACAATAATTTTATAGTTATATAATACTTAATTTTAAAATTTACATAGTTTCCCATGGAACAATTTGATGGAACAAATTATATAAGTTGTATATAAGTGTATATAATTCTTGAACTTAATATTTACATGAAGCAAATATAAGTTGTATATAATTGTAATTTAGGAAAAATGATTTTTAAAAAAATCACTACGTTTCAAATAAGGATTGAAAGCATATAATATGGGTTTACATGCAACCCAAAAAAAGTGAGAGATGATGCTATCTCTTGAACTTAAGAATTTTCCATGGAACAAATATGTACATATAATTGTAATTTACACAAAATTATTTACAACTATGTACAAGTTACTCTAAGTTCTCATTTGAACATGTATAGTGTTACAAGTGAACTTGAAAACCATGGATATAATCTAAGTCAAAGATTCTGGTTCAACCTGCTCTTCAATAACATGTAGAATTTTTTGATGATCATCACTATCTAGTCTCCATTTTCTTTGGCCACGTGCATGTGGAACTACATGAAGATGTAGAGTGGCAGCAATTATTAAGTGACTATAATGATATACCTTGTTATCAGGTTGATAGTCAACAAAATAAATCCCATGCTAAAAAATTTTGACTTGTTTTAGATATGTCCCTTGTACTACAACAAAACTTGCATGGTAAACATGAATCTAAGGTAAGACATATGAACGTGTGCAATATTTTTGTGCATAATGTTTGTACAATATATATTTAATGTTTATAATGTAATGTTCACATGTGAATATAATGTATATAAAATTTTAAATTCAAACTCACCTATGGGAAATAACATTCCATCACTTGTTTCAGGCTCTATTAGCTTATTCCTCTGTTCTATGCAAAGCAATAAATAATACCTAACACCTTCGATGTTTTCAGGCTCTGCTATTCCTATACACCAAATTTACACAAAAAAAATCTAAAAAATTTAGAAATGTCTCTAAAGATCATTAACTAGATATATATATATATATATAATAATTAAATTATTGAAAACTTACACATGTACCTTTTCTAACCAATCCTAAAATATGGTCATAATCAATTAAAATCAAAGGAATCTCTCCAAATCTTTCTTCCTCGTCTTCATCATATGTTTATGAAAAAACTAGTGGCACTGTATCCCATTTACCAACATATCCAAGTTCTTGATTGTTGCATGCATAATTAAAATTTCCCTCAATGCACTCAGTGCAAAAACAAGAGTAATCCCTTGTGTCTAATATCCATCCATGGTGACTATTTGAACTCCTAACACAATGCAAACATATTGTTTTTTCTACCCTCTTGAATCCATGCATCAATCTTCTATCCAAATCTAAATACATATGTACAACAAAAAACATATCTAAATAAATATGTATATATATATATATATATATATATATATTTTAAATTTAAATAAATTTAAATTTTTGATTTAATGCAATTTATACATACTCGATATCTCCCAAAACACTTTATGTGGAATGTGTCGGTTTGTTCTTGAAGATGTGCCAACCATATTTGATGCAAAGTGTTTCTTGCACCATTTAACAACATCATGTGCATTGTCTAGATGATCTTCTGGATAACTCATTTGATGCTTTCTTAAAGCTCGTTTGATGCAAGCTCCTGCTCCATCATGCTCACCCTTTCCATGCCCACTCTCTAATATAAAAGTGATTTTTTTTTAATGAATCATTCTTCATCTGTACTATCAACAACATCCAATTCTAATTGTGCATGTCGATAACACACATGAACCATAATAATGATCTACTTTGAAAAGTAATACTCTGATTGAATCTCCTTTTGATGTACAAAGGAGTAATTTTTTGCAAATTCAACTATTGATATAACTCTTCCATGTGGGAAAGTATCTCTCAATGTTTGGAATTGTTGTGCTTGCCACTCAGCAAAAAATGAGTGATGTATGTATGGTCGTATCAATTTTTGAAAATCTTCCATAAATTTTCCAATGGGAATCTGCTCTTGTACATAGTTCAACCTTGTGGATTCTATCCCAAAATTTGTTTGCAACTTTACATAATTGTACCTATGTCAGTAAAATATGTGAATAATTAATAAACCACACTTGATCAATGGGACATTACATCAACAAGAATCCAAATAACTTGATCTATGAGAAATTTAAACAAATAAACTCTCTCAAAATAGTACTTACCTCTTGCCATTTACTATCTTTGTTAGGTCAGTATCCTCAATTCTTGAAGGAAATTTAGCCAAATTTCCACGTCTCACAAATTCCTTTTATGCAATTTATTTGAGGTCCGTTTTCATGATCACATAATATAGACTTTATTAACAAACTTGCCTGTTTACGAGGTGCATTTTGAAACCCGCATCTTTCTTCTCTCATCTTTAGAAACACCTGATAGTAGAGATCAAATTCAATATGATAACAACAACCACAAGTTTCAAAAACCTTGTTTATCTTCACATAATATGGCTTTAACCTTTGAAACATTGTTTTCCCAATCTTTATATGAGGATATGCATTACAAATGTTCATATACATCTCAAATTGTGTTATGTCTAGCCAATGTTTGATATGATTTTCATAAATACTAGCTCTAATCCTATATCTCATAACATCTCTAGTATTTGATGATGGACGAGTCTGATCATGCTGAAAACCTGAGACCAAGTTCCTAACAACATCTCCAATCCTGTCAGAATGGGGAGCTCTGCACATAATTTCCCAATTCCCTTCTAAACTCTCATCCAAAAACTTTCTCTTTTTCTCATATATTATCAATGTGGTTCTACTATAACCAATTTTAGTTGAAAGTGCTGACATTTTTCTTTTTCTTGCTATATCTTGATGCACAATAGATGTCAACATCACCCTTCTTGTATTGTCCTTATCCATAGCTCAAGATCCTTTCCCAATGGAATGTAAACACTTTTTAACATTTTGAACAATATCCTTTTGTAATCCCATGTGTTTCTTCTTATTTGATGTTGAATGGACACCCAACAATTGTAATGACTCTTTGAGCTCATCACAAAGAAGTAAATGTGATAACAATTGGGTTTTTTCAAGTGTATCAAGATGATTGAAAGAATGATTGATCATTACATTTATAGATTTAGTCATTGACCTCTTTCTCTTATTATAAGGCTAGTTGGCATAATATTTGAGTTTCTCCATATCCATTTCAAGTAAATGATCTAAATTTCTATGAGAAATTTGTTTCCCCACCTTCTTAGCTAGTTTTATATGCTCATCCATACTAGTAGGAGGAAGTGATCCTGACCCCTCTCCAACATGCATTGTTTGAACTTTTTCCTCCTCCCTATCTTCAAGGACCATGCATTCTTGAGTGGATTCATTTGATCCAATGTCTAGATTTGACTCGACTTGAGTATGAAAACTTCCTACTTGTTGAGCCCTTACTACACATGTGTCACAAAATATTTTGCAAAAAAAAGTGAGAGATGATGCTAAATATATAAGTGAAGTTTATGTATGCAAGCAAACAAACTGATAAAACATGATGAGCTATAAGTAAGATAAGTTTGTGCTAGTTTTATATGCTCATCCATACCAGTAGAACAAAGTGATCTTGACCCCTCTCCAACAAACATTGTTTGAACTTGGGTCTCCTCCCTAACTTCAAGGTCCATGTGTTCTTCAATGGATTCGTTTGATCTAATATCTAGATTTGGCTCGACTCTAGCTTGAGGAATCCCTAGAGCATAAAACATAACAATAATTTGAGAACATTGAAGTGATGAAAATAAAAGATCAAAGACACAAAACAAAAATATTGAAATAAAAAGAATTGGCTTAAGGAATTGGAGTCAAGGATCATATAAACATTGCAACTTGCATGACCAAGATGACTTGAGGACATTTAAAAGTATTTGTAGTCATAAGTGCAATGATGGTTAGAAAACTTCAAAGTAAAAGTACTAAACACACACTTGAGAGTGAGAGAGAGAAGAAACACACATGTACCATGTTTCTTTCTATGATAATTTTCCAAGTTTTGATCACGCCTCTTTTGTCCTTCTTTTGACAATTTTTGTTGAGATGCATTTTTTCTTTTTCTTTGTTGTCCCATTTTCTTCTTCAACTTAAAGATGACTCTAAAAAAGTCCTCTACCAACTTAGTTAAATTATCCTCCAAATTTTTCCTTGATTGATAAAAATGAAAAGTTGTCGAGCTCCAATATTTGCCTCCTTGATAAATGTGCAAAAACTTCTCCAAAATCTGCACTCCAAGTGAATCAAAATTATTCAAGTGTACATGGAATAACTAGATCCTAGTTTAAATGAATCAAGTAGTAAACAAAAAAGTTATTTCATTGTGGAGTTTTTTGTTATTTAATTCATAGGTATGCACAACATATCTAGTAATTTTAGAATTTTGTTAAAGTGTCAAAAATGTATATTAGAGGTATAATTTGAATTGAATTTCAAGTTAGTTGTCAAAAATGTATAATAGTGGTATAATTTGAATTAAATTTTCTTAATTATATTTGAATTCAATTTCAAGTTACTTGCAAAAAATGTATAATAGCTTGATATAATTTGAATTTAATTTCAAGCTACTTGTCAAAAAGATTGTATCTTGTTCTCAACTCAATGGTTCATGTTGCTTAAGTCATTTTTTAAAAAATATTTATTGTGATCAACATGAATGAACTTAATTATAAAGTGGCATTGATTTCCCTAAAATTCTACTAGAGATCAAATGTATATTGAATATAAGGAAATGTAAGTTGTAAGAGATCATAAAATAAGAAAACATGTATGTATATTGAATATTTAAAGCAAATGCATACATATATTATGTGTAAACATGTTAAACACATGTATATATATGTAAAGGGATTCAATACATATAAACATAACACATATTATAAGCAAAGAGGCAAATGTATGTATATATCATATAAGAAAATATATGTACATATCATAAAAGAAAAATGTAAATTAAAGATCATCAAATTTTGATGACTAAAGATCAACAAATAAGCAAATGTATGTATATCATATAAGCAAATGTAAGTTAGAGATCATCAAATATAAAATACTATTAAAGATCATCATATAATCAAATACATGTGGTGAAGATCATAAATCTAGAATGCATGGCCTAATATGAATGTTTACTCCTACACGAATGGCCATCTAAATGAGAACGGTCCTACTCTAATGGATGTGCTGAGCCCTGCAAATAAAATTGTGTACAAGATGTGTTAAATACATATAATTTATATTAAATAAATTTTATGAAAGTTATATTTAAATGAAATTGTATTTTTAAATATCAATCTAGATCTATGTATGCATAAATATATATTGCATGTACATATACATGTGTGATTATATAAAAATGTAAAACTCACATGTCCACTGATAACAGATTCATCCACAGAGTCACATCAATCATGCACATGATTTGGACCAAGGCTAGGAGTGATATGAGGTATGTCCACCTGTAACAATATATATACACATATATATCAACTTACATGAATATCTAGTTAAAAAAAATTAAAAAAAGAATGAAAAAAGAATTGAAACATGCATATGCACACATACATGCACATCATCTGATATTAGATAACCTAATTCCTCTTAAATAGTTGCCTCCACCATATGCACCAAATTATCAAGCGATGAATCAACATCTACATCCATCTGATCTATCCCATGTTGTGCCATAAATGATGAATGTAGAGGACTATGAAGGTGAGATGGCATTAGTGATGATGAACCAAAACCAATCAACATATCCATAAAACCCATAGTCTGTGTAGCTGTAGTATGAATTGTAGGTGGATCCTGATGTGCACTAGTGCTCAGCTCAGAGTGATGGGATCCTGGAACTGAACGACCTCTGCATCTCAAATGGTCTCTAACATGCTCTATACCAATCCCATTGTTTGATGCAATGTGGGCATATGCCTCCAATAGGTCCTCAGCCAAATAATGTAGTCATGTGTGACATATCTCCTATAAGTACATCAAGTTGTGTAGGAGTAGGGATGCCAGCCACTATAAAAGGATCCATGGTGGTCCACTATGCTGAAAATGGTGTGGATCGGGAATGTCTGGATATCAAATACTGACCTACACGATCATCAGATATCTAGTGGTGACAAACGCAATTTCACCTATAGTGTCAATTGCTTCATTTTGGGAAGCAACGACAACCTCATCTACTATGGGGGCTAGAGTTGGGGTGAGAGTAGGAGATCTGTCACCAACCAATACCCTAAATAGTGGGGGTGGTCTATCTACTCAATGATAGGTGGTCCTATCAGCAATCCTACCATGCCCCTAACCAACATATGGTGGAATGTCCAGGTAGTTAACTTTGAGGCCCAAATGGACCTCAACATATAACTATTAAACAAAATGCAACGGAATTTGGTCATTGTTTCGGTATAGACCATGTGCTATGAGAAATCGTGGGTAGATCAATGAGGCCATAGCATGATCGAAACATCTAGTGACCTGGTATCCCCTAACCTTATGCAAATTTTGATAAAATGGAAAACAAGTGTCTTTTATTATTTCTTTGGTGACACTATCTTGTATTTGTTTAAGGGAAATGTCACCATGTACTTCTTCCCACATGCAAGAAAGAATAGCAGTCACTCTATCTGGGGAATATGCACTAGTCCTCTCAAGTTCATCTTTTAGCTTTTCTAGACAATGCAATATTAACATGCATGGTTCACTATATATCCCCAGGTTTGCACCTTGTGCTAATGAATCTCTCAATTTTTTAATCTCATTACTAGTATTTACAAACAAAGAATCTGGCATAGGTGGAACATGATATGTATTTTCCATGTTATATATATATATATACAGTAGACCTAAAAAATCAATGAGGATTTGGTAAATAATATATCTAGATAAAGAGAATACAAATCTAAAATAGAACTTGTAATAATTCATCTACTCATCAATAATGTTTTCATACAATTAACAATTTAAAAAGAATTGGAAGACAACTATAATCTATAACATAGCATCCTTAAATGGTTCAAATTTTAAATGAAATGATGAAAGAGAGAATAAGAATACAAAGATCAAAGTATAAAATTATTTGAAAATAATTGGGAATAAAATATTTAATCTAATAGTTGTTAACATAAATGAATTTCAATTATATAGCCAAGAACATCAAAAAATTATAGATTGGAAAGCAAAATAAATATCTCATATTAAGAATCAAATCTAATAAATTTTGACTTCATTTCATACTTGTTATAAACATCTCACTAATCCAACCATACATATTATATATGTTAAAAATATATATAATTGTTATGCCCATAGTTTTTCACTATATCTTGACGTGGATCTCCTTCAACTAGATCAATTAAAAATTATTTTTAATGTTGGAGGAAAATAGATTTAATATAATTAGAGTTTAGTTAGTTTTAATCAATGTTGTATGATTTATTAAACATTTTTTTAATATTTAAATGTAGGTGTTTTGGGGAGTAGCCGTGATAGATCTAGCTCATTGAGAAAGGATAAAGTTAGAGAGGAGGAGTGACCTTGACAAGGATTGAGACATGGATCACCTCAGGGTGGTAGATATGAGTGGAACATATCCATACAGAAGGATAGGCGAAGAGGATAGATATAGGAGACAAATACCTTAGGGGCACCTTTTTAGTTGTGTGTATGCTCTATAGAGTAGATTTACTCATGAGTGCTTTGATGTATTTGAAGACACATTTGTATGAGAACATAGATAATATGATATGGGAACTATTAGTTGTGTTGATGATGGGTGTTATATTTTATGTGTATGTTTATGATGTGCATGATATATAGTTATATTTCTTGTATTTGGATGCTCATAGGTATGGATCATTTCTTGTAGTTGTGTTGATGATGGGTGTGATATTTTATGTGTATGTTGATGATGTGCATGATATATAGTTATACTTCTTGTATTTCTTGTATTGGGAACTAAATCAGAGAGAAATAGACCAACCACTCAACTCCTTAGAAAATAAGCTCGTGAATCTCAAACATTATTCCAATAAAAACATTAAAAATAATGAAATTCTCTTTTCTTAACGCAAGAATCAAATTTTTCGATAGAAAAATGTGATCAACATAGATTAAATAACAAATAAAGCATAAATCAAATACTTTAATAGTATAAAATATAAAATGTAACCAAGCATGTCAATTTGTAAGCATTCAATTTAAATAAATGAGACATTGAGGAAAATAAATGTAGACTTCAAATTGAATTAAAAAATCACCTCTAATAGAGTGAAAAGATCAATTACACAAAAAATGAACTAAAATTATAATGAAATACATATTGACAAATGAATATATCTTGCAAATGATAAAACATTTATTTCCCAACTAGATAAAATATACTTGCTCAAAATTGAGATGATAAAATGATGGATTTTATCTCAATTTATAGATTTTTTATATGATGGATAAATTGCTAGGATTTGATCATGTACCATGAGTTTAACCCAATTAAAATGTGGCTACTATTATTACCTAATTAACTAATTTATTCATTTAATGAAATTTCTTAATTATTTTGATCAATGAATTGATTGAATTATTTTCAATTTTTATCTAATTTTATTAAATATGTTAAATAATTTGATTGATATATAAACTAATTTATCATTATTTTCTTTGAATTATCTAGGAATAATAGATTTACTTGGATTTATTTTAATTTATTTCAATATTTGTGAGAGAATGATTCATTTAAAATATTTGGTTAATTTATTCTACTCGAGTAACAATGGAGGCTGATTTCATCAATAGGAGAGCATTCATGCCATCCCAAAAAGGGAGTACATTTAGAGTTTGGGACTTTTTTTTCAAAATGCTGAAGAAAATTTTCAAGATTGATTGTTGGTGTGTGGAGTTAGTAAATTGGGTGACCGTAGGTGACCAAATTCTATATGAAACTCTCTAGTTAATGTCTCTCTCTTAGGTAGTGTCTTTATTTTTGTTTAATGCTATGGATCTTCTTCAAAAGTATGGTTTAGTTGCTTAGTTTGTAGTGGATTATGTTTTATAAGTTATTTTTGGACCATTCCCTAAACAATGCCATTCAAGATGATAAATTACATAATGAAAAATATTTTGTTGGGTGTTTGTTTAGACACAAAGTTTTAGAGGAAAACTCTAGTTTCCTTTGTGTTTGAATTTGTTTGAAATGAACCTTGCAAGAAAGGGATGAATCTTTAGTGGATAATACAATAAATGGACATAAAATAGAATTGGGCACTTTATTGTATGGAGAAATAATGGAGGCACATAAGGAAATGTTGTTTCTCCTCACTCATGTCCCTCACCCTCTGCTAGTTTTTGCTATATATATGTAATATATGGGCACTCAAAAAATATGTAATATATGTCTTCTTTTTAGGTTTTTTTTTCATTTATGGTAGGTTTTCTTAATCAATATTGTCTATATATGATTGCTACAATCCTATTTGATGGGTATCTTGGTTTTGTCCCTACACCTTCATGATTTGTGGGTTGAAATGCCCCTCTCTATTTTGTACTTTACTATGGAAATTTTTACAATAAATATTTTAATTAGTTTAGGCCTTGATCGTTTTAGGTTTGAAAAGAAAAATTAATTTTATTTTGATAAATTGTAGGAATTAAGGTATCATGAATTTTGTTAATAAGTGGATGTTAGGTGTTCGGGTGGGGACCATGGTATGGATATGAGTGTATGTGAGATTTAGTGTCTACAAAATCAAAGGTAAATCAAAATATTATAAACATCAAACCTTTTTTGGAAGGATAATATAAAACCAAATCTAAACACAATATAAACATTGTAATCACAACCATACATACTATATATATGAGATTGCATAAAAGCATGTGTAAAATTTACAACCATGTAAAATTTATTCATATGTTGTTTATTAAGAAAAAATGTCATAAATTATATTTCTAGAAATAAAAAGGACTACAAATATGGAGGGAAAAAATTAAATAATCTCAACATAGCAAGGATTTTACAATGTGATAGATAATTTTCTCAAAAGAAAAAGGATGTGTTGTGCACAAGACAATAAACCACTTTTTCATGTTTTTTGATGTCTAAATATTTACTTTCAATACATGTTTGTGAATACTACATAAATTGAGATGCATGATTATTTTAAAATATTCACATGCATCTTAAAGTGGATAAAAATGTAATGATAAAATTTGCATATCCATATTATTCCTATTGTATTTTTTGCCTCATTTTGAATATATATGGTGCAATATTGTGCAAAGTGGTAATAATTCCCCTAGAGTTTATGACCTATTATATAGACATAAATCAAACACTTGAACTCCATTTTTTCCTTACACACATCTTATCAAAATATTTTTTTGACACATATCCACATATCCAGACATCCACTTTTCCTAATGAATCTTATGTGTATGTCTAATGGTGGCATGTGGAAGGATAAATATGGCTATTGAAAACTTTACCATTATCTTGACAACTAATTATGGCTATATGATTATCTTATTGTAATGAACCTAAGTTCATTTGATAGATATTAATGAAGTTGAATTAGGAAGCATGGATTGCGCTTTATTATACACATTTTACGTTTAAAAATAGGGGTCTAATTTGTGTGATATTGAAAGTCAGTTAAATATCTTCAATAGTATATCCAAGGTATAGGGATATATTAGTGGTAAGAGTAGTGTAGGATAAAAAGGAGAATGTATAAAGAGGGGAAGGCCTAGAAAGGTAATAACATGGTGATGGAAGGAGAAGTTACACAATAAGGTTTGATTTTCATAGGATAAGGAGGAATGGTATGAAGAGCATATATGTATAGGATAGTGCTAGTAGTAACAATGGTGTGAACATATATAAAAGGATGGGAGATTAAGAAAAATACTAGTGGAGAGAAAGGTGGTAGGACATGAGTGGTGGATCCCATGGAAGTGGTAACTATAGTATGATAGGAGGAATCATTATAAGAGGATGAAGGGTAGATGGATGTATAGAGGGTACAACATTATTTAAATCCATTAGATTGGTAATATTATGAATATTATTAATTCCCTAAGGATAGTGAAGCACCTAAAATCTGCAATTACACTCATAACCTCAAATGCATGTTAAATCATGGGTTAGTCATATGCAAATCTATCAAATGCCTCTATGAAATAAAAATATTCATGCTTCAAAGATGATAACAAATACCTAAGGAGATCAAATAAATATTTAGAAGCAAAACAACAATACCTATTCCATATTGGATTGGTTCTATTGTAGCAAATAGCCCTTTCCCAATCCTGATTTAAGCTCAAGTTGATGAAATGCCAATGGTGAAGAGCAAGATTATTTCTCAAACCAAGAGAGTAACCTTGTATCAAAAATGTAGATGAAATTGTGGAGGATTAAGCTTCCATTTATATATTTTTTTGATGAGAGATTGGCCAATGAGATGAGGCCACTTGTCAACTTCTGATTGGTTGAGGAGTGAGCACATTTTGGCCAATGTGCCAAGAGTTTTAAATTGTTGAGTGGGGGGACATGTAAGACTTTCATAATATTAAATTCTGAGTGGGTAACATGTCAAAATTTAAAATTCTGAGTGGGGGGACATGTAAGAATTTAAAATTTTGAAAATGCTAAGTGGAGGATATGTCAGAATTTAAAATTCTAAGTGAGAGACATGTTAGAATTTAAAATTATGAAAATACATGAGTGGGGAATATGTCAGAATTTAAAATTCTGAGTGGGGAACATGTCAAAATTTAAAATTCTGAAAATGCATGAGTGGGGAATATTCTTCCAAGATGTCATGTTGAAAGAAAATAGGGATTTTAATAAATCAATAAATTGATTTATTTGTGGAAGTGGATGGTTAGGTTAATTTAGTCGGGATTAGATTAGCCTAATGATGATTAGGATGTTTTGACTTATTTGATTTAAATACTTGATTTATTTAAATTAGAAAAGGATGGAAAATGCATTTGGATTTAATTAAATGAATGTTTGATTTATTTCATTAAAAGGAACAACCTTAGGAATGAACCTAATAAGTTTAATTTATCTGATGAATGGATGAAGGTGAACTTGACTAATTAAATGAGCGGATGCATGTGAAGCCTGGTTTACTTAATGAATGCATAATGCTAATTTTGCATGTCTACATTTTTCCCCTCTTTGAAGCAATGTACTTGTTGTGTTGGTTCAAAGAATAAACTTGTTGTGATCGAAATTCAAAAAAATATAATTTTTTGGATGCCCCAGCAGAAAGTACACTGGTATATTTCCCCCTTGAGAGATCGAGTGAAAAGATTTGATTTGAGGGTCGATCTCGTGATAAAGAGATTCAAAATGGATGGTTATGGATGATGATGCAAATGAGATGATTTTAAGATGCTTAGAATAACAAATCTATATTATTCAAAACAACTTAAATGATGTTATGATGTGAGATGGATGAGATTGATGATGTGATATGTTGTGATTATGCAATGGGTGCATTATGAGATGCTTAGACTAACAGATCTATATTATGATGATGATTATGTAATGCACGTGAGATGATATGTAGAATATTGATGGTTTGTGGATGCAAGATGAATGCACAATGGATGTATGATGGATGTATTGGTGATGATGATTAAATATTCATGTTGTGATGTTAGTGTGGAAAAGAAGACATTAGATGATGACAAGAGGATCCAACAAGCCAACTTTATGAGAAATGATGATGATAGATAGATGATGATTTGCTTATCAAGGATCAGGATTTTAAAAGCGTCACTTACTTTATGTTTGATAACATGCCTAAGCACTATGCATCAAGGTATAAAAGACCAGGATGGCGTTGTACTTAGTGTGATGTACTTTGAATCAACAAACAGATAGGAATATTCTTGTTCACTCTTGACATACAAAAACCTTGCTAGGATGTACCTTAGAAGTTTCAAACATCTCAGACAAAAACATGGAAAGGTATAACCAATCAATGTGATAGTCAACAAGCTATTCAAAACATCCTTTATACATATCTAACAAAGAAAGTATTCACCAAAGTTATTTTACAAGAATGTTCAACAAGAACAACAGACAAAAGGATAATAATCGTTGTCCCATTCCTATCTCTCTAAATCCTTCAGATATCATCGAGAGGTCCTCTGACTAAACATAATAAGATAAGTCAAAAGACAAACATAAAGCACACAAACAAGTTGATGTTCTTCAATACCGCTAACCTAAAGGAAATGTGTTTTCAAGGATAGGAACCGAAACTATTGCCAAAGGATAATGCCCATTGTAGGAAGGATGCATCCTAGGACATGTTAGTGGATGGCGACATGTCATTTCGTTTATCCAAAGTATTATTTCTAATAAATAATGCCCCTTGTAGGAAGGATACATCCTGGGACACAATGTTATCAGATGATTGATATGGGACTATTTGGATGATTAACTATCGAGACAAAGAATTGACCAATTTGCTTATGCACTGACTTAAACTTGAGACTTGACATTTTTGAGTTTTACTTTTTTTTAACTTGCTAGACTTGTTTCTAACTTTTTCACCAAAGGTTGAGGGTGATGATTAGTTTATTATGGATGGTTTTTATTGTGGGTGCATGTGAGATGAGACAGATGGATATTTTTAAATATTTGGATGTTTTTGACGTTTTGCAATGTTTTGAGGCTATTTTTGGTATTTTTTGAAACTTTCAAATGTTTTGTTTGTTGATTTTCCAATGTTTTGGGATTTTCTGATATTTTGACCAAGAGAATAACCTAAGGACCTATCCTAGGGGCCTCGGGGGTTGATCAACAGATTAACCTTGCCTACGTTATACATGCAGAGACCACATAGTTTGGACCGATGACTTGATCGATTTACAAATGATGATATACATGATGATATGTCGGTTTATTATGATAGACTCCTAAAGGACTGACCTAAGTGTCTCAGGGGATGATCGAAGATCAACCTTGCCTACGTTCAAACTCAAAGATGATGTAGTTCAACAAGATGACCCTATTTTTTGACTTTTTGAATGACTTTTTGAATTGTTTTTGGGATTTTGACGTTTTTGAATATTTTGGATTTTGATATGTTTTGATGTTTTCTTTTTGGATTTTCTAATGTTTTTGGATTTTCTGATGTTTTGGATATTTTTAGATTTTTTATTTTGAGTACTTTAAGATCATACACGAATTTGATCCGATGAAAATATGCCCCTAGCATGATGCAATAGACTACTCTGATAAAGGCAGGACAAACTAACTTTGAGGATGGGCCGAGTAGTACTAGGAGGGATCATGATACAACAACAGGACCAAGCTATGGTGCGGATGTGAGTGGATTAGTGATGGATGGGGACTTGAATGCGATGGATGATAGAAGTGAAATGGAGGGATGATGTTGAACAAGCCATAGAGATCTTGATGGATGGAGAGTGCTTATTTACACAAGGTGCATGTTTGCCAGGTTTTCACGAAGGTACTTTCCCAAAGTGCCACCGAAGTGGTTTTCACTAGAGGACAATTTTTTTTACTATTTTTGATCATTTTTCTTTTTTTTGGATTTTTTACTTTTTTTTTGTTGTCACTAAGATGCTTCTTTGCCAGGTTTTTGCTGAAGTAACCATTTTTTAAGGACTTTTTTTTATTTTTTGGATTTTTGGTTCTATACCTTGAAAGATTTTAGGCATAAAATTTTTTGAGATGGGAGCTATTCATGGGCTCCTGCAGAGGTTCCCCTTCGGGTGTTGATAACTGATATGCCTTTGATTTATAACTTGTTGTGATGATGAAAAGTCTCAACCAAGTGGGTTCAAATTTTCCTTTACTGCTTGGGTTTGGGTCATTCTTCTGATTTTCTTTTAAGAACAGTTCTCCAACTTGGAACATTATGCTTCTAATTTTCTTGTTGTAGCTCCTCTTGAGTCTATTCTGATAGACTTGAAAATGATTCAAAGCATCTATTCATCTCTCATCCAATAGCTCCAACTCATTTAGTCTTGATACTCTATATTCTTCATCTATGATGAGGTTTTGCAGTGATATCCTGAGGGATGGGAACTCGATCTCGATAGGGAGTACCTCTTCTAATCTATAGACAAGGGAGAATGGGGTGGTGTTGGTGGGTGTGTGAATGCTAGTTCGATAGGCCTAGATGGTGGGATTAAGTTGTAGATTCCAGTCATGACCTGCATCATTAACTATTTTCTTGAGGGTTTTAAGGATAGTTTTGTTTGTAGCTTCTACTTGGCCATTGCCTTGGGGATAGTACGGGGTGGAGAAGCGATGTTGGATTTTGAATTTTTCGCATAAGTCACGGACATCTAATTTTTGAATGGTGTCTCATTATCTAAGATAATGGCTTGTGGAACACCATAGCAGCATATGAGATAGTTCAAAATGAAGTTTGAAATCTGCTTTCCAGTGATATACGTCATGGGTATGGCTTCCACCCACTTTGTGAAGTACTTAGTTGCAGTTATGATAAATTTGTGGTTGTTGGATGAGGTGGGTGTGATTTTCCCAATGAGATTGAGTCCCCACTGTGCAAAGGGCCATGGTGTGACAATAGGATGAAGCTCTTGAGCTAGAGCATGGATGAGGTCCCCATGCTGCTAACATTGTAGAAACTTGCTGGCATGATCATGTGCTTCCCATTCCATTGTGGGCCAATAATACCCCATCCTCAGCAGTTTCTTGGCTATGGTCATTCCACTCAAGTGTGAACCATAGATACCATTGTGAACTTCAGTTAGAGTGGTTAATGCCTCCTCAGCATTTAAACATCGCAGTAAGGTACCTTCTATGCTTCTACGATATAGGGTACCACCTAGGATGACAAATCTAGATGTCTTTTTGACAAAGGTTCATTTGAGATTTGATGGTAGGTCAGTGGGTATGACTCCTATTTGAAGGTATGTGTAAATGTCATGATACCAAGGATCGTTGGGACCAAAAATTTTGCACATGAATTCTGATTCTGGTACCTCGAATGTGGGCACGAGAAGCTACTCTATCAGGAATTCATATTTTGGAATGTTGTTAGGGATGTCCAGTAGGGACCCAATTGTTGCCATGGCATCTGCTGCTTTGTTGTTGGTTTTAGGAATTTGATCAAATGTTATTTTGATGAAGGATTCTTTAAGGGTATCCACCAATTTCTTGTATGGAGTGAGCTTGTCATCCTTAGTCTCATATTCATTATTGACTTCATTTATAATCAACTGAGAGTCTCCATATACTTTTAGAGCTATGATGTTCCATTGCACTGCTATCCTAAGACCTATAGTCAAGGCCTTGTATTCTATGATGTTGTTGGTGCAAGGAAATGCTATATTGTATGACCTTGGTATGCAATCCCCTTGTGGGGTGATGAAGAAGACACCCACTCCTAATCTGTGCAGCGTGTATGAGCTGTCAAAGTATAGTTTCTAGTGATCAACTATGTTGAGGTTAAAGATGGATTCATCTGGGAACTTTGAGACAAGAGGATTCTTAGAATAGATAGGTGCTTCTACTAGT
Organism: Sequoia sempervirens; assembly: GCA_007258455.2. Classification (NCBI taxonomy): domain Eukaryota; kingdom Viridiplantae; phylum Streptophyta; class Pinopsida; order Cupressales; family Cupressaceae; genus Sequoia; species Sequoia sempervirens. The sequence continues at coordinate 303,432,414 of VDFB02270651.1, read as the reverse complement.
TGATCTACTATGACCTAACCCTTGATTGATTTTCTCTCCACATACTTGATGTCATATTCTAATAATATCATTACCCATTTTCCCATTTTGCCTGTGAGCATTGCCTTTGATAGTAGATACTTGAGGGGATCAATTTTGGCAATAAGTTTTATCTTGTGTGTCAACATGTAATGTCTAAATTTTTGATAGGAAAACACTACTGCAAGACATGCTTTCTTGATAAATGAATAGTTTAGCTCATGTCCAACTGTTGTCCTGCTGATGTAGTAGATAGCCCTCTTGGTTCCATTTTCATCATGCTAGGCTAGGAGAGCTCCAAGGGCTACTGCTGTTGCTGACACATATAAAATCAATGGCTTCTTTGGGATAGGTGGCATTAAGACTAGTGGTGTTAGTAGATATTCCTTGATTTTGTTGAATACCTGTTCACATTTATCATCCCATTTGTACGCTACTCCCTTGTGGAGTAGGTGAGGTTATGGATTTTGTTTGTCTACTAATTGTGTTATGAACCTTTTAATGGACTGGAGTTTGCCTTGGAGGCCTCTCAATTGTTTTAGTGTCTTTGGTGCTTCCATTTTGAGGATTGCTTTCACTTTTACTGGATCCACTTCAATACCCCTCATTAATACTATATATCCCAATAGTTTACCTAATTGTACACCGAAGACACAATTCTTTAGGTTTAGTCTTACTTTTTATTCTTCCAGTCTGTCAAAGATGGCACTCAGGGTTGCTATATGGTCTTGTCTTTTTCTAGACTTAGCTAGGATGTCATCAACATAATCCTCAATAGTTTTATGGATTATATCATGGAAGATCAATGTCATAGCCCTTTGATATGTTGCTCCTACATTCTTTAGGCCAAATGGCATCATATTCTAGCAGTAAGTCCCCTATGGACAAGTGAATGTTGTTTTATGCTGGTCTTCCTTAGCTATCATGATCTGGTTATATCCTGAAAATCCATCCATCAATGATAACATCTCATGTCATGCTATCATGTCCACTATCATGTCAATGTTAGGAAGCGGGAAGTCATCTTTTGGACATGCTTTGTTCAAATCTCTAAAGTCTGTGCATATTCTAATGGTTCCATCAGGTTTCGAAATAGGTACTAGGTTTGATACCCATTTTGGATAATCTATGGGTCTAATGAATCCTACATTTAACAACTTTTTGAGCTCCATTTTTACTAGTAAAGTGATTTGAGGGTGCATTTTTTGGAGTTTTTTCCTAATAGGTTTTGCATCTAGATACCCTGCTAAGTGATGAACCATAGTCTTTGGATCAAGCCCTGGCATGTCAGCATAAGTCCATGCAAATTTTATCTACCTCTCCCATAGGAATGCTGCTAGGAGTTCTTGCTCTTCTGATAATAGTGATTTCGCATAGAATGTGATATGCAAACTTTCCTCTGTTCCTAGGTTGACAAGATTGTATTTTTCAGCAAAAAATGCTGACTTAAATAATGAATAGCTCCTAAAATAAGATTGAATCCTTCATCCTTGGGCACCTCAAAGAGGTTTTCACCATTGGTTATGTCCTTTATTTTTACTTTTTCTTGTGAGAGAGTGCCACAATGTGGTTTTCACTCAAGGACTTGGATATGATTCTTAGTTTCTTACTTTTGCAACTAAAGGATTCAATCATTTCCCTACAATAGGCCTGTGTGTCCAACTCCATTATAAACCCTTCTTTATGATCTCCACCTAGAATGTTATCCCTCAATCCCATGAATTCTGAGAGTGCTTCATCATTTTTGAATGTATCGAGAATTGGTGGTCCTCGTTGGTCATGGTCGATGAGTTGGGATAGACTAGGCAGAGCTCATGATTTTGATGATCAACTTCAAAACATAAGGTACTAATCATACACAGGGTGGTATCCTCAAATAACCTAGGTAGATCAGATGTGGGGTTCTCATTGTCGCTACTAATATAGGCCTCAGTTATAAAGTTATGTATGTCTCTACCTATGGATGTTGATGAGCATATTTCTGCTATTATTGGTTGAGGAGAAATGTTAACCATTCTAACCAGAGGACTTTGACCACGTATGGTTATACTCGGAGGGGTACATCCAAGGCCAAGATTTGTTATCGGTCGCATCTCTAGTATTATAGGTGTTATAAGGCCATTGTCTTTTTGTCCCAGTCATTGATTTCTGTTGTAACCCATTGCAAGCATCATTTGGAAAGCTTTGCTTCTTTCATCCATTGGTAAATTAGTTGTTGGTCTCTCATATTGGTATAGCATATGCAATGGATCTGTCTCAATGTCCTCTTGGCCAAGATCTCCCCAATTTGTGAATTCAGGATAGTTTTCAAGAGACATTTGAGATATCAAAGCTTGATTTTGTTGTGGGCATCCTCATGATCTAGGAGATTGTGGTAACTCTCCAATCACAAAAGCATTGTGAGGGAGCTTGTAGCTTCCACAATCATCATCCTAGATGATAAGCTTGATGTTGGAAATGGTGGGAATGGCGGGTGTCTATATCTCAGAGGTGGATGCGAGGGTGGCGGGGTCGATGTATGATTTAGATGGGCCCTCATCATTCTTTGGTACTTGGGGGATTTTGTAATATTTTACTTCAAGGTTTTTGCAGTATGAAAAAGGTTCGGGATCCCCATGAATGGTAATTTCTTGTCCATTATGTGTAAATTTAACACATTAGTGGAAGGTTGATGCTACTGCTTTCATCGCATGAATTCGTGGACATCCTAGGAGGATGTTATATGGAAAATCAAGGTCCAAGACTTGACAAGTGGTTTCCATAAGAGCTGGCCCTACTTGAATAGGGAGTTTAATCGTGCCTTGAGACACTCTTTCTTGATCATTTTATGCTCTTATTGTGATGCCTTTCCTTTTGTCAATGGAATCTTCTAATATTTTCAACTACTTTATGAGGCCAAGAGAACAAATATTCAAACTCGCAGCTCCATCCACCAGGACCCTTTTTATTTTGCTCTTATTTACAATGGATTCCAAGTGAAGTGCGCAGTTATGAGATGGTTGGGTGGGAAAATCTTGGTCAGAGAATGTAATGAGATTAGGTGTTATGATATTTTCAACCATAGCTTGGAATTTTTCTACATCCAGATCTGCAGGGACAGTGGATGAGGCTAATGTTTCCTCAAGAATCTTCCTATGGGATGATGATATTTTTAACAACTCAATGATGGAAATGTGTGTCGGTGTTCTCTTGAGTTGTTCTACAACATTGTAGCTATGTGGAACAACTCTAGATGAAGGGATTCTATTAGGTTGGGATGATCTTGCCATGGTGACGTTGCCGCCTCTTGTGGTGACTCCACAATCTTCGGCCTGGGCGCCCTTGATGGTGATGACCATGCAGTATTCATTTAGGGAGGCAATGACTATTTAATATACATGATTTACACTTACCTTTCCTTTATCTTTGTTGTTGTTATTCCCTTTGTTGCCATGATTTGACATCGGATTCGTGTAGATTTTAAGGTCCTGATTTCCTGTAGGTTGTTCCACATTTATGATTCTTTTATCAATGAGATCTTAGATGATATTTTTGAGTCCAATGTAATTGTTTGTGGTGTGGCATTTGATTTTTTGGAATTCACACAGTTGATTCTCATTATACCAAGGAGGTTTGACATCGGGTTCTTGGTAATTCTCAAATGTAGGTGCTTTGATGAGTTTTTCATTGATGAGATTTTTCATGATGTCTTCAAGTGGTTCCCCCAAAGTAGTGTATTTTCATTTTGGATAACTCTTGCATTGGGGTGGTCCTCTTTGGTCATTGAGATTATTGATGGTTAGATTATTGTTTGGATGGTATGTCATGTGATGATTGTTTTGGTGTTGTGTTTGAGTTTGTGGTGTGGGTGTATTTTGGCATGGACCACTAATGACCACCTTGGTGCCAACGATGCCATCATTAGTGATGTTTTTTTTCCTTGACCATGTGCAAGGTTTATCATTGTAATTTGATGGTGGACGGTTATTTTTTTGTTCATGATATGATGTTGATTCAGCGAGTTGAGTCACAAGGGCTCTTTCGATGCTAAGCACTTTAGGGATCAATTAATCATATGTGGTGATACCCTGAACCTTGAGATGAAATTCCAAGCATCCTTCAAGGTTGGCTATGATGGTGCAAACTTGTTGTTCTTTTGGCATGGTCCACTTGCTTCAATTGGCCTTGGATCACCATTGTTGAAGGAATGAAGTGAAAGATTCATTCTTTCCTTGTTCTAGAGCATAGAGTTCTTCGAGGCCAACATCCATTACAATGTTGCATGCATAATTTTTAATGAATGAACCTCTAATTTCTTGGAATGTTCTAATGCCTGAAGGTAAATAAGAGAACCATTCTATAGTGGGGCCTGCCAAGCTCCTAAGGAATAGTCGCATCAAATAAGTGTCGTCATATGTGACCTCCATACAATGAACCTGGAATTCCCTGATGTGATCTTTAGGGTTTCCCATCCCTCGATATTTGTCAAATTTGGGGATTTCAAATCCCTTAGGGAATGGTTTCATCTCTAGGTTCCTATCAAATGGATAGGACACAGTTGCTTGGTTTTTTCATTGTTCACACAGATTTCATATCAAGCACTTGTAACGAAAGCAACCTGATTTGTGTTGTCACATCATTTTGCTAATTAGGGGGTGGGATGAAAGTGTTTTGGGATGTTCAAATCATGGGTTGGACGGGTGGGTTGTTCGGCATGTTGTTTGATGGTATTTTTATGTTGTGTTGAGTGAGGTAGGTTTCCACCTGCTTTTGTATGAACAATGGTTGTTGTTGATCCTGTTGTTGCGCTAAGATTTGTGCTTACTGTTGCACTTGTTATTGTTCTTGTTGTTGTTCCAACAACGCTTGTTGTTGGGCTGCCAATTGTGCTACTTCTTGTTGTTCTTGATATTGCTTTAAATTTTACTGATATGCTTGCAATTATGTTGCTTGTCTTTGTGCAAGAATTTGTGCTTGATATTGAGCTTTTTGTTCCTGATATTAAGCTTGTGCTTAAGCTTGGACTTGTGCTGCTTGTTGTAGTAGGGTTTGCACAGCCTTTTGTGCTTGTAATGCTTGTAATGCTTGAGCAGCTTGGACAACTTTTTGTTGCTGTTATTGTAATAATGCTTGGGCTTGTTGCACTTGTAATGTGGCTTGTGCTATTTGGGTGGCTTGCACAGCTTGAGTGGCTTGTTGAGTAGCTAGTTGTTCAGCTTTGTGTTTCTAAACTTGTTGGTATCCTCTTTGAAAAGTAGCTTGCAATGCTGCATCTTGTTGGCTTGATGTTGTGGAAGTTGGTGGTGGTGGGGGTGGAGGTGGATTTGGAATGGTATTCATGAGGGTGGTATTGGTGTTTTGCATGATGGATGGTGTTGTTGATGTAGTTAGTCCTTGGGAGATCATGTTTTGTGATGTTAATGGGATGTTTGATGATGTTGCATTTGTTTGTGTGTTTGTCATTTGTTATTGCGATATCAACAACAAATTTTGAGCATTTGGTACAATGCTTTGATTGATATTTGGGATAGTGATTTGATTGATATTTGATAGAGGGGGAAGCCCTAAACCAAGGAGTGATGTGGATGATACTAGTAATGGTGGAAGAGGTGGAAATGTGAGGGGTGCAAGTTCTTGTGAAAATGTTGTGGTGTCAAAGATGCCCCCTGATACAAACATGTCTCCTTTCTCTTGTGAATTTGTGAGAGGCATTTGAGGTGTTGCTCTAAAAAAATTTGATGATGGATCATGATGGGGAGTGAGAGGAACATTTTTCTGTGATGGGTTTTCAAGTATGTTTTGTTCCATGGTGGCATTTGCATCCAAGTTTTGATTATTAAAAAGGGGGTGTGCTTGAAGAGCTTGGAGAAGAGTATTTCCCTTATTAACGCTGGGTTGGGTTGGAGCAATAGATGTTGTGATTTGCGGAACATTTTGTGTGATGCTTTGGGATGGGGGTGTAGATGAGATAGGAATGGTGGATGAGATTGGAGGAAAATATGTCTCCACTATGGTGCTCATGTCAAAATATGACGACAATTTGGCCCTTTGGTTTGCTAGTTCAAGCATGTATAATGATGGGTTAAGCTTCATCATGATATTGACGATCTTATGGTTTTCAAGATTTTGTAGCATTTCAGTCATGATTCATGAGTCATTCCAAAGATAAGATCTTCTCCTTGGTTTTCCTCTTGTGGATTTTGTGATGATGTTGGAAGGTCAACTGTGAGGTTTCCAGACCCAATGGGATTCATTTCAGGTGTGTTTTGGCTTAAATCACTTGAAGCAGGTGTTTCTTTGTTGGTTTCCATGCTCTTCTTGTATTGAGATCTAGTTTGAACCATAAAACAAGGATCAATTTTCAAGAATGGGAGATGAATCTATTGACTTCTTTGGATTGATCTTTATTTTATGCACCAAAGTAGAAGGTTTCTAGGATTCTTTGAGGATCAAAGGTGATGATATGATGATGATGTTAGGGATGGATGATATGAATGTTTTTGGATTTTGATAAACCTTGAATGAGACACTAGGCTTTTCGGACTTGCAGATTTTGATTTTGATTTGTTTTTGGATTTTGGGGTTTTGTCCTTGAGTTTGATTTGAATTTGGATTTTTGAGCAAATAGATCCTAAGATGTTTGGATGATTACCTAAGGATTAATTTTCTCAAATGATGATAATTTGAATATGTGTGAGGAGAAGGATGTATCTACCCACACCTATCCAAACAAGATGATAGTTTCACTAAGCATATGACGAAGGATTCATCTACATATACTAAGCTAAACAAGGTGATTTTGATAAATTTTGACTAAGCCTATGCAAAAGGATACATCTACACATTTCTAGCTAAAGGTGATTTTGATAATGTTTTCAAGGTTTTAGTCTGAATGATTTTGATGATTTTTGATTTTGCCAAAAATCCTAGTATTAAGGATGATTTCAATATTTTCAAAAGATGATTGTGAGATGATCTTTGTTTTGACGTTTTGAAGGATGGATGAAAAGGATTTTTATTTTTCTTTGATCTTAAGATGAACCTAAAAGGGACACTTTTTTTTTCTAGACCTAGGTATTGAAGAACAAGCTTTTCTCTAAACAAGATGTTCAAACTCTCTGAAAAGATTTGGGTTTTGGCAGTAATAGAATGAACACAAACCAGGATTGTTCCTTGAAGCCTTCTTGTAAAAGTTGAAAATTAGTCTTTGTCTGACTTCATATAACATAGATAGACATTCTTGATAGGCTATCAGACTAAGGGCTTTCACCTTTGGTTTCTTGATCTTCATTTTTCGTGAAATCATTGGAGACACATGTGGGGTCAAATTGTCTTTAATCTTTTCTTAATGGATTGTTTTTACCACAAACACACTCTTGATTATTTTTCAAACTAAATGTCCAATGTCACAACTTATTTTCATCCCACAAAGTGCTATGTGGAAGTTCCAAGAAATCAGGACAAGGGTTGCCTAATGTTGACCTTTGTAAGAGCAAATTAAGATGTAAACCCAATTACTTAGAAACCTCGAAGGACATAATCCCTAGGGTAAGCAATAGTTCTTGGATTTTTTCAAAGGTATTTTCTCTAACTAAGGGGTTTGAAGTTTTGATGATGATGTTGAATGTTGGTTTGCAAATTTTTTTGAATAACGCACTATGTTTTCAAACTGACTCACAAGCAATATAACACCCTAGCTCAATTGGTACATTTTTCTTGGTGGTCTTGCCTCATGGCCTTCATAGTAGAAGAGATGACTTTACATTCAACCAAGGACAAAATATAAAGGTATGTTAAGAATGAAGTCTTAATCTCTATATTTCAACCAGGATCAGACATGGCAAGTAACTTCTTGGAATGTAAGTTCCAATGCACCACTTTGATAAACTCATTAGATGGACTAGTTGGAAACAACAAACAAGGTTCTTAATGACACAACATCAGGGACATGGCACCTTGTGAGCATCCAACAAGCCACTAAAGGATTTAATCAATCCTACTAGGGGCTCTTATACATTTTACGGTAGTACCCTATTCTGAAAGACACTATACGGCTAAGGCCTACATACCATGAGGACTTGACAGTTTAGTCTTATCCATTTGTATATCGGCCCAAATGAAAATTGGTTGGAGTCACCTTCTAGTTATCCTTTTAGATGTGTCTCTTAGGCAGGCCCCTCTAAAGGTGACTCAAAGCAATAAAATGCATTTTGAGTGTTTCTCTTGCACCCTAGATCACACGAAGTGCAAGGGGAGAGGATACGCACTCAAAAATGCACCAAAGACAAAATCACTCAATTCAGACACTTGTTCATTTTAGCCTTCAAAGCAATGATGAATTCATTTTAAAACACCAAACTTGAGTGTGAATATTTCCTTGTTCAATTTTAGCCCAAAAGTAAAGTTTAGTCAGTTTCTAAGGTTCATTTTAAGATCAACTTCGAAAAGATCATAACAAGGATTGATTTTAAACCCAAATCTAGTGTGAGTTGTCCTAAAACAGAAAATAAAAGCTGGAAATAGAAGCTCCAAGCATTTAAAAATTATTTGTTGATTTCAAGTTCAATGCTCAAAGCCCTCCCTTAAAAATAAAATTATCCAAAGATTGTTTCCTTCACTTAAAATTCACAAGTAGTTTGTGTAAAAAAAATCCCCTTTCTTCAACTCAAATATGCTTGTTGTTTTGTTCAATTTCACTGCTCGATTCCAATGTCAACCTACCACCAAGTCAAACAAGTTTCTTAGAGTCCTCTTTTCTTGCACAAGTAAAATAAGAAACAAAGAAATATGCATTTAAGACATTTAAACACTTGAGATAGTCAAGACAACTTTGCACCAGATATTGAGTTGTCAGAAGAATGAAGGAATCTTTAATAGCTTAAAAATAATTAATATTGTTATTGATGTTAGTTGTGCATCTTAAAAAAAATAAATTAAATTAAATTAAATGCTCAAATCATCAAAATTAAGGGCCCTCTCCAATCTATATTCAATAATCAGCGTTTAAATAGCAACAAAGATTTTTTTTTTTATTCAAGGGGTAAATGCTTTTGACCAGAGCTATGAACTAGAATACAACCATTCAACAATACCACCCCAATGGGGTTTGAACCTTGGTGGCAAGAACAACAATGCCACCAATAAACCATCACACCATGCCAATATCGGCAGCAACAAAGATTATATTTGAAGAGAGAAATATTTTTCTTGTCACTATCTATTGCATCAACTATCATTTGAACAGACATAAGGATTTTGCAATTTTTAGAAAGATTTGATCGATTTGTAAAAGTGTGTTGTTTATGCCCTGCATAATAAACCCCGTATGTTTATTGACCTCGCATTTCTGCAATTTGACAACCTGCAACCACTATCAAATGCAAATATATCACTATCAAACACAAATTTATAGATCAATGTTAGATGCAATAATACCACTGTCAAACATTATGGTATCACTGTCAAACACAATAACACAACATAAATGCAGAATGCATAGTGGAACTAGATGCAAAGGAGAGGAACGCTAGCTTAGTAGTATAATGATAGCTTAACATATTTTACAAATGAAATGATAGGTATAGATTATTGCTCATAAATGGAGGTTGTGGAATTAGAAAGATGAGCAGTTATCAAAATCATAGACAAGGCACATGAACTGCCTGATAGAATGTCGGCAGAAGCAAGCTATAGGCACAAATTTGAAAAGATATTGACAACTAAAAAAAAAGTATAAGACAGTAAATGTGAATACCACCCTCTATGCTATACAATATAATAATATATTATTCATCAAAGTAGCAACTAAAATGGAGATAAGACAAATTGAGATGTCTGTAAATCTTCAAAGATCATTTCCTCATCTTTAATGCTCTAGGTTGCAGCCTCTACCTATGCAGTGTCCATCATTCATGGTTGGTAGTTTGTAAGGCGTTGAGAAGAATCCTCCTACCAAATCTAAAGGTGCCTTTTTTAATTTATGTTTTCATTATTATATTTCAACTTGCGCATTGATATGACTTATTGAAAGTTGCCCTCATGCCTTGATCTTGGACTAAATATCTTTATCTCACTATAGGAGGGACCCTTTCCAATGCAGTAGAGGCTAGACCTTTCACCATAGCCCTCAAATTAATAATGTCCTTAGCTGGCTCATAAGAAATTCTCAAAATCTTCCCTTCTCTGCAACAAGTCATCCAAATGTTACATCTAATTATGACAAGAATAAATTATTACTCACCTGTGTAATGTACCCTATATTCCTATTTGCATTCCCAAATGCTTTATTGCTGCAAGCACTTTCTAGAGCGATAAGTGCAACTAGACGAAGCTTTTTGCATGGACTGGTTCTTGTAACAAAAAGTAGAGGTTGAACAACATGAAGTTGAAGCAATCTATTATGAGATTCTAGAGTCTTATCTAGTAAAACATTAATGGACTCGATAACAACACCAATATTGAATATTTTCAAAGCTTTCCTTTTTGCAGATTCTCTTGTTGGTCGTACGATGTACCCAGACAAGTGCTTGATTAATTAATCCATTGTGATGTAATTCATGAAATATTCCTAGTAAATAAGAATCAGAAAAACAAAGAAAAGTGTCAATGCACCGATTTTTCTGAAGTTCTTCTCATGCTTCATGGAAGATTAATGTCAACTTTCTCAGAGCCCCAACTCATAATGCTTTAGAATGTATAGTTGGACAATGGTGAAGTAAGTTTTCCAAAAGCAAACAATGCATTAAAGCATACAAAATCACTTTCATAAGAAAGAAGGGCAACTAATTTGTGAATCCTTCGAACATCTATGAGCTTATTTCTAAATTCTTCAGCATGTTTTGACCCCCACTAAGTGACCTACTTAGGATGAGAATAGCTGAGGGAATACTCAACCTCATAACAAAAGGTGAGCCATGTTAGGGGATGTGGCAAAAAAAGTGCTGCAAGATTGACAAAAAATTTAATGGGATCCCAAAAATTGAAGTCTCCTTTCGATCATATTCATTATCATTCAGCAAGATAAGGTTTATAGATAGAAAATTGACAACAAATAGATGTACAAATTTAACTAAGTCAAAGTATGGCAGAAACACGCAAAACATTAGATGGGACATGTCTTTTCATTTGCGCTTAGAATTTAGTTAGATATGTAGGCAATGTCAACATCATAATCAAAGTTATTTCCAAAATAAATTGACAAAATTTAGATTATGTGTTGAGCTTGAAGTTTATCCAACGAAAACAAATTCTTCACTTTTCTAACAAAGATTAGATAACACTCCAATTTCAAATGAAATTAGTTGTAATTCTTGAGCAAGGATAAAAAATAGAGACACTTCAATGGGTTGCCTCTCAAATGTTTTTATTGAGAGCAGACCACAAAGCTTAATTTATATTATGCCCTCCTTCTAGTGCCACATGAAGCACCTAAAATCTCTAATTACACTCATAACCTCAAATGCATGTTAAATCATGGGTTAGTCATATGAAAATCTATCAAATGCCTCTATGAAATAAAAATGTTCATGCTTCAAAGATGCTAACAAATACCTAAGGAAATCAAATAAATATGTAGAAGCAAAACAACAATACCTATTCCCTATTGGATTGGTGCTATTGTAGCAAATAACCCTTTCCCAATTGTGATTTAAGCTCAAGTTGATGAAATGCCAATGGTGAAGAGAAAGATTATTTCTCAAACCAAGAGAGTAACCTTGCATCAAAAATGTAGATGAAATTGTGGAGGAATAAGCTTCCATTTATATATTTTCTTGATGAGAGATTGGCCAATGAGATGAGGCCACTTGTCAACTTCTGATTGGTTGAGGAGTGAGTACATTTTGGCCAATGTGCAAAGAATTTAAAATTGTTGAGTGGGGGGACATGTAAGACTTTTAGAATTTTAAATTTTGAGTGGGGAACATGTTAGAATTTAAAATTTTGAAAATGTTGAGTGGAGGATATGTCAGAATTTAAAATTTTGAGTGGGAGACATGTCAAAATTTAAAATTCTAAAAATGCATGAGTGGGGAATATGTCAGAATTTAAAATTTTGAGTGGGGAACATGTCAGAATTTAAAATTCTAAAAATGCATGAGTGGTGAATATTCTTCTAAGATGCCATGTTGAAAGAAAATAGGGATTTTAATAAATCAATAAATTGATTTATTTGTGCAAGTGGATGGTTAGTTTAATTTAATCAGGATTAGATTAGCCTAATGGTGATTAGGATGTTTTGACTTATTTGATTTAAATACTTGATTTATTTAAATCAGAAAAGGATGGAAAATGCATTTGGATTTAATTAAATGAATGTTTGATTTATTTGATTAAAAGGAACAACCATAGGAATGAACCTAATAAGTTTAATTTATCTGATGAATGGATGAAGGTGAACTTGATTAATTAAATGAGCGGATGCATGTGAAGCCTGGTTTACTTGATGAATGCATAATGCTAATTTTACATGTCTACAGATAGCCACCTAATACATTATATAAATTGCTAGCCAATGAGTGAGGATATTTAGGGTGGAGAGGTTCATCAATATGTAATTATCAAGTTAAGAAAATATCTTGTTTAGCAACATATGTATCTAAATCATAGTCTCGATCATTATTTTTCATCTTCTTTAATGCGGCTCTTTATATGGTTTTCATTAGCTATTATATCAAAAAATTATTCAATCGTCATTTTATTTGCTAGCCATATTAGAGTTAAGATGAAAACTCCATAAAAAAAGATTTTAAAGGATACTAATTTAACTAGATAAAAGATCAAGGAAAACACTTTCAAACATGCAATATACCCCAATTTCTTAGACAATGCATATTTCCTAATAATCTGTGCAACTAAAAACTAATAACATGTAATGAATGGATGTAGGTGATAATAATTAAATAATCCTATTTGAACTAGGGTTGTCCCTTTTATATATTTAAGAAGTTGTAAAAGCATTGTATGAAATTGTAAGATGGGAATTACTTATGAAATGTTATATGACACATAAGAGAATAAAAAGGGGGGATTGCACTATAATATTGATTAGAATTATGAAAATCATCAAGATCATCTTAAATAATGGGTTTGAATATGTCAAAAATAGAGTGTCGGTTATAAGGAGGAATATTTTAATTTTTTTGACAAAATGTAAAGCATTTGTTAAATATATCCTATAAACCAAGACAAGGAAAATGGTATTGGAATTAGTGCCAAATTTGGTGCCATTTCTAGGTCATTATTTTGGGTCATGGCTTTGGTAAACCACACTTGGTTTATGGTTTCAACTTTTCCTATCTATGGGTGTTTGAGATGGAGAAAGAATAATGATTTTATAGTTATCATCATGCTACTATAAATTGCTCCATATGAATCGCATGTTGATGATACTACTAGAAAGGTATGAACATGAATATTTTATTGTAAATGATATTATTATCAAATAATATAATTGGTTCATGTTTTTGGTTGTGGGATTTTTCTTCCAAGAGGATTTTCCCATGTACATAATTATGTTATAAATTTATAATTTATACATTTGTCTTGTAACTAAAATTAAATCTATTTTTCATATTTATCTCTTAATAGGTTAATATGGACATTTTTAATGTTACAAATGATACAATTTGTGGTTCTATTTGAACTTCATAACTTTATATTGTTTGTTTACATATGCTATTCAGTTCTTATATATGTTTCACTTGGTCTTTCCATTTAGGAGTAGGCTATCCATAGCTTTGATTGTTGAAATGGGAAGGTATATTTCATTTACACATAGAACATAAAAAGTGTATGCAAAATGGGGAAGCAAATCTAATTTGAATTCAACAAATTTGAAAACACTTTTAAAAATTCCAAAAAAATCCAATTTGAATTCAACAAATTTGAAAAAAAATTGCATCTAGGGTTTCAAAATTTAACATATCAATGCATTTTAAACTCTAAAAAAATCAAATTTCAAATACTTGGTGCTCATTATGGAAGTTAGGTTGATGAAGTTTGGAGAGACGAAGTTGAAGTTATGTTCACTGAAAAGAAGAAATCAATTCACTCGCTGTCATGGTCTTGATTCGCCACACATAGGGAAATCAACTGGTAATTTTAGAAAGTGACAGTCAAAATTAGAGTTTTTATCTTTTTGTCATATGTAAAGGGGTTCGGTTGAACCCAAGTTTGACCAAACCCATTTAAATATGTTTTTTTTAATTTAGGGTTTAGGGTTTGGTCAAACCATATGGTTCGATCGAACCCCTTGAGTTTGAGGAAAAGGAAAAAAATGAAATTTCCTTCCTCATATAAATTGGAAACCACTATTTTGAAGTCACCCTAGTATTTTGAATTCGGGGCACTACTACAAATCAATTTGTAGATCTGGAACTTCTTCAACTTCTAAACTAGTCATTTATTCTCTTGACTCTTTCCAAATGGAAAAATATGGAGTTTTGTCCAATAAAGTCACCATTTCTATTGGTTACTTTTTAAGAACCAATCTTAATCTCAGTCTTTACCTATGAGCTTTCCAAAGCTCAATTAACGATAGGGGTGAGGATTGGCCAATGATTAAGTGAAGTTTTGAGACCTCACTTCTTCCCTTCGGGATCTGTGAGACCCAGGAGGGTATTCCTCAATATGCTCACAATATCTTTAACTCAATCAAGAGAATTTCCTCACACATATGTACTCCTTAGGAAACCAATATCATATAAGGCTTGGCAAACCTCTTATGAAATTTTAATTTGTTTTAGGGAATACACTAATACCTAGAACTTGTGCGGTGTACTTTAGAATAGATTATGAGTTTTTCTTCATCTTGAATATTAGGAAAAATTTATCACTGGCTCAATCTTCCATGAGATAAATTAATAAAACAACCAGTGCCCTATATGAGGGTATAACAGAGTCATAACTTTCCATTAATTAGTAATATAATTATGATTGAACATTAGAAATTAGTAGACTATTAGCATACCACTTTGTAGCATCTAACTCACTATGTTTAAAGAACATTGCTTCCTTACTACATTCTATATCCTTTCCCCACAAACCAATGGCCTTATTTTTAGCTTTTTAATCAACTCATTGAACTAAAGCATAAAACAAGCTCATTCATTTGATACAAATGGTAGAAAACAAATGAATTTATAATTAACAACTTCATTCATAACTTGGAAGAAAGATACACAGGAGAGAAATGTTTTAGAACTAGAAATTTTCTTCATTTCTAGCATTACTTTGTAAAACTATATTTAGGATCTTTATACAGTGTAACATATGCCTTTGATTGGCTTCTGATATGTTTTTTAATATATCTACTTACATTATATTTTCTCACGCAAGCATAGCTTTCGCCTTCACCTATTTTGACTCAAAATTTCTAGACTTCAAACTCCTTAACTTCAACCATGAAATCCCCTTTATAAATAAGGGAGCAACAAGCATCTGCCTAAGTTTACATTTTTATTGCATTTCAATTGAATTTCAAAACCTAATTTTAACCGTTTTCACAAAACAATCCCCAAGTGGTTTCATATGCAATCATTTGGGATCAGGGGAGGACAAAAAGAAAAACACATGTGCAGGCTATCATCACGTTTATGTTGAACAAAAGGATTTCACACCATATCACCATGGATGTAACAAAATAAATTCCTCCTATGCAAAGACCAAGGCATCATAAAAAAAAAGCAAGGAGGAGATCGTATTCAAAGTCATTAGCATTAGAGAAATCCCTACCGCTCCTTGTCCTTGATGAAATTAGAGGGACCACCAACACGTCATCGTCAGAGCTCTCATATTGCACCAGAGAAAGAAAGTAATGACCATATTATGATTCAATTTCACCTTTAGTATCCAAAGGAGAATCAAAGAGAAGAATAAGATAATTGTGCCTACCCAACGAAGCCTTATGCTTATTCTCCTTTTTCCTGGCCTATTTCACTAGCTGAGCTAGTTCCTTGCCTTTGAACATGACAATTTTTCTTGGAATAATTATACTTCTCAAGCTATATGTACTCTACACCATTGACTTCTTATGACCTCTAGCCCTCCTCTTTCCCTTTGAAATCTTGGGAGAAACTTGGGCTTCCTGCTTAGTCATGCTCATATCCTCATGAAATTCAAGTACATTCAGTTAGCTAGACCTTCTAACAGGATGAACTGGCACATCAATTTTCCCCATCTCAAGAACAAGTAGATTTTAACAATTTAAAACAAAACTACATGGAGACACTCCAACTAGCTTAGACAATTACAATCAACCCAATATAGAAATTCCTACCTAGACCATAAATCCCAATTTAAAACCAACTTACTCAAGACAAGAACACTTAACATCTTAGAAAAAACAATAGCTCTTCACTTGTCTACAACTACACCTTACTACAAAGTAAAAAGATGGTGAAAATGAATAGTGATCAACCTACAATAAATAGAGAACTTGTAGAATGTAGAATTAATGATTCAAGAACTCCTCGTGTGAACAAGTTGATAAATTAGTAGTTTGGCTTTGAATCTAGAGCGTTGATCTTAAAGCAATTAAAACTTCATCTATGGTGGCCTCGAAAATCATTTTCGACCATAACAAATTGTTCCTAGAAAAAAATAATGCCATCTCTAATGCTACCATGTTTTCCTTTAATCTTGATTAATTATTCTTGATCTAAAAATTAGCATGTATCAACAGCCTAATCTTTGCTTCTTCATTATTAATGGTTAAGTACATAAGACTAGTTTTCCCTAGAGAGAATATTTTCTTGTACACTTCATCGCTCATCATTGATCTTCCCAAAAACTTAGGGTACAATCAGTGATGAAAGTATGGTCACAATGAAATTTAATCCGTTTGATCATCCTATTTCAAAACCACATCAATGGTTCTCCAATTGTCTCACCACCTTCCTTCCTGCTATATATGATGTCCTCAAGATTCTACCACATTGCACTTTTTAGCAATAACCATCACTTGTCACTAATGTAACTTGTCCTTCATAGGCTTTATCAATGATGAAACATCCCTTCGATGAAATCTCAACCCTTGGATGAATGGCCCATTCCTTAATCTCCTCCATCCTCCCATTGTTTATCGCTAATTTAAGCTTTGCGCTATGGCTCTGATTAGAAAATGGAGATTAGATTGAGACAAGTGTACCTACATTAAGAATTAATGGCACAAAAGATACCAAAAATTGGATCTTATCATGTTAGCGAGAAAACCCCTAAAGATAGAACGTTATCACTCAACACCACTTTGGAAATGAAGCTTTAAAAAGAATAGGTGGTGAGCAATAAAACATAAGACCATCACTCATCATTAATTATTCTCATATGGTTTGTGCACAATTAGTGATGAGAGATTGAAAAGTTGACAACGTGTATCACACATCACTAATGTAAAACTTATCACTTAAAACATATCCACGATACATGATACAAAGTAATTTTATCATATCGCTCATCACTGATTCTGATTTTATCATTTTATAATCATCCACGATGAGCGATTGGACATCATAAGGCTAAAGGACATCGCTTATCATTATTACAACATTGAAGGCTAAAAATCCATTAGTGATAAGTGATCTCTTAACATCATGAAGGACATAACTCATCGTGCATTCAAATTAAGAGCTCTACCAGCTATTTACGATGAGTGATATCAAAGAAATATTGCTTCATCGCTCATTGCTAATTCAAAATATGCACTTTTGAAGAGATCAGTGAAGAGTGCTAAGGTAGGAGGCCACAGGGACTTAAGTGAAATATTTTATGCACATGCTTGTAAGTTGTTTTTGTAGACACTTTAAAATGTCCTAGGCCTCGAGTTCTAATCTTACCACTTTCATCCTGGCATAATTAAGACATTTAATTATGTCCTGGATCTACATCCGAATATTAATTAAATAATTCATTATTGTTTAATTAATTCATGGCCTTTTATTCTTCATGATTATTAAATAAATAAATCTTGTTTATTTATTTAATACGTCGTTAATTGTCTTAAGTCTTCCTTCGTTCATTCTTCCTCCTCACTAAATAAATGAATTTCATTTATCTAGTTAATATGTCACTAATTATCACAATTAAATAAATTCATTGATTTATTTAATTTCTAAATCCATATCTTCTAAATTGAATAATTATGTTTAATTATTTAATTGTCTAAATTAATATTCCTCTCATTTTAAATAAATGAAATTATTTAAAATGTCATTACATTCTTAATTAATTGTCCATTTTGGATAAATAATCTAAAAAAGGATTATTTATGGTTTTTAAAATCCACATTTTGGATAAACTTATTTGTTTATCCCATTTATGAATTAAATCATTGTTTAATTCATAAATGGACATTCCACCATGAATTTATTAATTTGCATTATTTCCACTATGAATCTAATAATGTGAATTATTTCCACTAACTTATTTATATATTCTCACTAATTATTTATTAATCCCACTTCCCTTTCCACTAAAATAAATAATTATGACAATTATTTATTAATCCCCCATTTATGAATTAAATCATTATTTAATTCATAAATGGACATTCCACCTTGAATTTATTAATTTGCATTATTTCCACTATGAATCTAATAATGTGAATTATTTCCACTAACTTGTTTATTTATTCCCACTAACTATTTACTAATCTCACTTTCATTTCCACCAAAATAAATAATTAAGATAATTATCTATTAAATCCCCCACTTATGAATTAATCCATTATGTAATTCATAAGTGGACTTGCCACCTTCTATCTTTGTGATTATTTTTTAATTTCACAAAGTGGGTCATCTTCTCTTTTAATTTTAAAAATCTTTATTTTTAAAATCAATTATCTCTCATATTTTCTCCACCACTAATCTGATTCTCTTCATATTGCATCTTGACTCTTCCTTTAAGCATCTTGCCCTAACCCTAATTAGGGATGTTTAGATTTGATATTGGCCCTCCACTTTAGGTCTTTGTCAAAAATTCAATCTGAACCATCCATTCAGATTTGGGTTTTCTATAAAATGACAAGCTCACTCATAAGGGATGGATGGATGATGCCTAGAACTTGATTTCTTGTAGAATTCTTAGGACCTTTAGAGTTAAAGGAGAGCATTATTGTCATTTGGCATTGATGATTTTAGTCATTTAGGATTATCATAGGTATAGGTATTTAGGAATGAAATCCTTCAAAGCTTGGTGTAGGACATAGATGATTATTTGCAAGTTGTTCACACATTCAATCTAAGGGCAACACATAAACCAGCAAGCAAGAAGGTACTATCAAGGTGAATCAAAGGTATAATTGCTCTTGTTTTCATTGTTCTTGATAGGATCTTTGGGTTATATGCTTTATATGTTAGTTTATCTCACAATCTAACCCTTACGAATTTACTCATTGATACATTTAGTGAACCTGACGTGAATTCTTTGATCTAGCTTGCCTTTTGCAGGTTTTATTGACATTTGGTTGCAGATTTGTCAGTCTTTGGACAAAATCATAGGTTTTACAAATTTCTTCATATCCTCTACATAGCTACCAATTTTTCAACAAGACTTTTACAAAATATTTTACATCATCCCAAGAGGCTACAATAAAAAAATTGAGGGTTTAGCATCATTTTTGTGGAAGTTATTTTGATTTTAATTATTTTCATAAAATTGATCTTCGGGATGTAAATCGATGGATTTTTTATAAATTTTTATATTTTTGGAGAGCTCTTTAAACTTTATTATGGGTCTATATTTTACAGATTTAATTTGGAGGTCAAATACAATGCGAAACAATCTAATCTTCATTTTTTGTATGGTTTTCACAAATCTGCGTTTCTAGGTGCAAAACAAGGAGTTTTTTCAACTTCTTTACATTTATGGAAAGCTCTTAGAAAATTAATAGGGATCTTTTCTTTACGTTTTTATTTTTTAGATCAATAAAATTGTCAAATAATAAAATCTAATTCAGCTATGTCAAAAGTATCTAAAATTGCAATTTTCTGATGAGCTTGTTTTTTTTTTTTTTTTTTTAATTCTTTGGATGCATTATAATATTGTTTTTTTTATCTTTTAGGTGATCATAAGGAGTTATAGTAGCAGAAATATTAGTCATATATAACAGATTGGAAAGCAAATACTTTTAGGTTTGCATAAACATATGTTTGTCAAAGACTAAAAATCAAAGAAACTCCTAACTTGTAGTTTGCAGGATCAAATGTCAAAGAATGAAAACTAAACATTGTGCTTGTCTTTTTTTAGATTAGTACACACTTCCTTTGGGGCATTAAAATGAATGCGTGCTTGATTTTATCTGGCTATGCTTGAAGGTGGTAGGTGATTATGCTCTCACCTTGTGAAAACTAGGTGATCAAAAAACCAGACCCACCTTATTTTTTGTGTCACCCTCACGATTTGGTAATTGAAGTATCCTCTCCCCTTACACTTCTGAGTGATCCTAGGTGTAAGAGAAATGGTTACTGACTCTAGAACTTGGGCCTATTCTGGTGGGAAAAAGTACTCACCCTAGGATGACTCAGACCGGTAGCACCCTGAACCCGAGGGACTTCCAGCCAGTATATAAAAGTGGATTCTTGGGGAAAACCAAAGAATCACACATATGGTTCCAACGAGATGGATCCAAAAGGGGAATCTCGCTGCATGGATCATGCCCTATGAATAGAATGCCCGAATTAAATACCTCTTGTTTTAGTGTCCAACCGTTCTTTGGCCGTTGCTTGGTATAGTGCAGGGTATAGTATCATGCCCGACGACACTCACTACTAATCCCCTTGAGTAGAGATAGCAGTTCTTGGGAAGTCACTACCCAATAATTTGAATTTGGTGTGCTCGAATGCTGTTAATGAGCCGTGGAGGGGAGCCAATGCCACCAAAATTCTAAGCTATCTACTCTCGAGAAGGAAAGGTATTTATCACCAATATGGGGTATATCGGTGGGCTATACCAATTATACAAACCCTTGGCCTATTGGCCTTTTAGGATTGTACTTGTCTTATGTGTGCTTGCTTACACTAAAACATCGTACTTGTCAAGTGTTTTTTTTATATTTTCAAACATTATACATGACATTCATAGTTCTGAACACAAAATTTAATTTTAGACAGATCAAATTTTCCATCAAAATGACAAGCAACTCAATTTTCACAAACTGTGATGCATTCGTAGCTTCAAATGATGCATTCACCTGTCACAAGTAAAACCTTGAAATAGAGTCAAAATCTGATTCTATACTCTATCAATATTTTATCAAACACTGTTTCTAAAGGGATCCTGTCATAAACCAATTTTGAAATTGCTTAAAACTTTCATCCATTAGTTTGCATTCATGACCATAGGTTCCATCTTTCATTCATTTTTGTTACATACATTAGGCATTAACTTGTCCCTAGGTTTTCATCATTGCATACTTTGGATTAGGAAAATCTTAACACCAATTTTCCATGTCATTATTTTTTAAACTAGGTTACCTTGGACGCCACCATCATTGTCTTTTTCAGTTATTTTCCCTTTTCAGAGATTTTTTTTTCCCAACCCAAAATTCTAGTTGGGAACACTCACTAGTCATATTGGCCTTGTCATCTTGTAATTTTCCAACAAAGTCCTTAGTAACTAAAATCAAACACAAAGATTGAGCTTAGAAGTGCTTAGGTATCCTTGTCTCAAATTACATCATAAGTATAGGCAATGCATATTTTATTCCCAAAAATCCAAAAACATTACACATTCTAGTCGTCATTTTTGAACTTCAAACTCACATAGTATCATTGGTACATTTAGTTGTCATCTTCATTTTGAGTAATCTAATTTTGTGGTGGAAACAAGACTCCAAAAACAACAACGACAAATGGAAAAATTTTGACAAGATCCCACTTCCACTGTCAACAACCCCACATATGATCCAAATTGGACTTTTGACGATCCATTTGGCAATTCAAACAATCAAACTCTCTCAACAACACCATCGTCATCAAATAGTCCCTTTGAACCCTACTTACGTAAGGATGAGTATGGGAAAATACTCAAAGAAAACCTAGAGGTAGTAGCACAAGACCCAGAGGCTTCTCAATTCATCGAACACATGGTCCTATATGATAGAGATAGATACTTAGCCATACTCTTAAGTCAAGGAGCCAAATTACCTAAAGGATTCGACATCAACACATTGAGATCAACATCTCCAGACCCTAATGTCAACAACACACACAATATATCAAATAGTGGTCAACCTTCAGACACTACGAGCAATACTTTCTTTGACACTACAATGACAGTACATGCTACTCCCAACATCCCAAACACATCCAACTCAATAAATGCAACATCCATTGGAGGATCACAATTAGCCACAATGCCCCCAACATCCATGACACTGTCACAATCGGCCGAAACTACCTAGAGCTCCTCGACAACATGGGAAAGTTATTCAAACCCTCCCTTTAACATGACAGTAAATGCCATGGGGGCATCATCAAGTCACAACAATCCCCCCTTGACAGCTACATCTACTACCATGAGCACACCTTCGACACATCCACTCATTGGTATATCATAAAATCCTTTAGGAGGAAGAAAAAGATGTACCTTTATCCAAGGACAACAACAACATGTTAACACACCAACACACTCAAATGTCATTGCCTCCCAAGGACCAAATGAAAACATACCCCTGGTTCAAACCCAACAATTTGGACAAGGTGGCCAAATAACACAACCCATGGCATCATTCATACATAATTTTCAGGGTCACCATATTCCCCAGATAATGACACAAATGGTTGGGGGACACATCCAAACATACGCATCACACATCCATACTCACCAACATACCCCCAATACAAACTTTCAATACCAACAACACATAAATCTGAACACATCATACATGTCACATCAATCGATACCTCCACAATACACCAACATCCACGCGCAAGAAATGGGGATATATGGTGTACCAACTAATCCACTGTATGGGACTAGAAACAACCCCGCAATAGATGACTTATGAGCACAAATGAGGGGTCTAGAGAAAACCATCCAAAACATACAAATATCAGGCAAGAAATCAGAAGTGTCATACGACCTAAACATTTACCCATTCAACATGAACTTATACATGCCACCATTTCCTCAAGGATATTTGTCACCCAATTTTACAAAATACAAAGGGAAAACAAACCCCATCGAACACATCCACAAATTTGTAACCAATTGTATGGATGTCACCTATGAACAAACATACTTGATGAGACTTTTCTCTAAAAGTCTAGCGTGTCATTCCCTTGAATGGTTCTCCACCCAAAAGGATATCCAAAGATGGGATGAGCTTAAACAAAAATTCATAAAAACCTATGCATACAACATCGACATAGACACCTCTATTACTAGCTTATGCAATCTCATGCAAGAAGATGTTGGTGAGACATTCATCCCATTCTTTCAAAAATGGAGAAGTTTAGCTAGTCGGTGTCACATTGACATACCCTAAAGGGAAAAGGTCGACATGTTCATTCAAACACTTCTGGGTCCCCTAAAATATGCATTGTTGCACACCATTCACAGACCTAGTCGAAAAGGGCGTCCAGATTGAGAAAGCCCTTATCGCAAAGGGAGAGCTAAAATACAGTTCCAAAAACACAAATGTAAATCCTCCTGCTGACAAGAATACATATTGGGTAAAAAATAAACATGTCACAAATGACGGTGTTGTGGACGCTAAGGATACACACATGGTCGGTCCTGTATTAGCTTTAAAAGGGGTTCAACTACAAAAAAAACTATACAACGATATCAACACCCCCTACTAATGTCCCTTCAAACAATCAAAGCGGTCAAAACAATCAAGGACAATACCATCAGATGAGACAATTCCCTAGGGATATGATGAGGGCACGGCTCGAGACATAGAAAATAACCCACAAACAAGAGAATAATTTTATTATTCAGAAAATGGAGCTTCTTACATGCAGAGGATCTCAATCCCCAAGTTCTACAACACATGCAAGCTACAGAAAGCTACAGAATAACCCTTTCACAATATGCAAGCTTGTTCCCCAAAAAGTTACCCAAAAATTAGAAACCCGCCCATAAATAGAGCTTCTCATTAGTTTGGAGCCAAAAAAACATTCAAATTTGAGTTTAGGCAGTTTGGCACAAAAAATTTACAACATGAAGTTCAAATTTTAAAAGAGCATTTGCAATTGTGTCTTCTAGAAAGTGTGCCAACTTCTCGGGACCATAACTTTCAATCAGGGACTTTGATTCGTGAACCATTTAAACCGTTGGAAAGGTCTCGAAGTCAATAATGTGCTCAAAACCTACTACGCTGATTTTGGCAAGTTTTGGGGCCATTCCGGGAGCTCTAAGTGCCTCAAATCCAACTCAAAAGGTTTTCAGGTGCAAATCTGGGAAACTAAAACTGCAATATCTTTCAACCCAAGAATAGAAAATAAAAATCATAAATTGGGAATTTCATTATGACAAAAAGGGTATCCAAAAAATGTAAAAACATCTAAAAACCGAGAAACTTGAAATTTAACTATTTTTGGGTGATGCAAGATTTCCCTTACACCACTGGATGCTCTTACATTAGACACCCTGAGTAATTTGAGAAGTGACCCCATCAAATCTCAGATGGTGGAGGAAAACCCAAATGGTAAACCTCTACCTTAGGCAACCAGGATGAATCTTCAACAGGCCTTCCTTTCCATTTCACTAGATATTCTTCATACTGCCTGTTCTTGGTACTCCTTCCCACATGACTATCCAGGATTTCTTCAATCTCCTCCTCTTCTGAAGTAGGTGCTGGAATCCCACACTATTCCATCATTGGTACTTCCTCTGCACCACCTTCATGATACTCTTTCAAATCTGAAATGTTGAACACAGGGGAAATGTTGAATCCATTCGGCAACTCTACCTCATATGCATTCCCTGAATCATGCCTCTTCAAAATTTTATAGGGACCAAACTTTTTCATCTTTAATTTCTTATATGTTCCCACTAGAAACCTTTCTTTCCTCAAGTGGACCATCACTTCATCACCAATCTGAAACTCCTTTTACCTCCTCTTCTAATCTGGCTTAGCCTTATACTGCATATTCATCTTGTTAATATATTATCTTACCTTCTCATGTATATCCTTGATGTGTTCTACAAAATCTTTGGCTTCAACACTTATTTTCTTCTCTTGGTCCATCTTCCTCAATTCTGGAGTTGTTATGGGGCTACCTCCATAGACAATCTAGAATGGTGATCTACCAATGCTTCTATTGACAGAATTGTTGTAAGAAAATTCTACCTGGGGTAAGATCAAGTCCCATCCCTTGGGTTTATCTCCTACCAAACATCTCAGTAGGTTACCTAGACTCTTGTTAACAACCTATGTCTGCCCATCTGTTTTGTGGATGGTGCAGAACTAACTTCAACTCTGTCTCTTCTTCCACAAGGTCCTCCAAAAGTACCCCACAAATTTGGTGTCACGATCTAAAACAATACTCTTTGGTAGACCATGTAGCCTCACCACCTCTTTGAAGAACAAGTTAGCAATGTGGACTACATCATGGGTCTTCTGACATGGAATGAAATGTGCCATCTTTGAAAACCTATCAACCACCACAAATACTGAATCATTCCCTCGTTGTGTCCTTGGAAAACCAAGAACAAAGTCCATACTTATATCCTCCCATAGCCTCTTTGGTACAAGTAAGGGCTGATATAAGCCTATATTCTAGCTCACTCCTTTAGCCATCTGACATACCCTACAACTTTGTACAAACTTCTTTACATCATATGACAACTGAGGCCAATAATAATTCACTAATAATGGCAAAGGTCTTATCTTGACCAAAATATCCTGCCATTCCTCCACTATGCTTCTCCTTTATCAAGTTCTCCCTCATGGAACTCCTCGGGATACATAATTGACTTCCCTTAAATAACATGCCAGCCTGGATTATGAAATCTAGCCACCTTGTTCTGTCCACTATAACAGGTTCCTTGCAAGCTTTCCAAGCTTCTGCAAAATTAGGATCTTTTGCATACAGTGTCTTGAGTTCATTGAACCCAACTTCAATCTGCATCTTTGTCATCAATGTATGCCTCCTACTTAAGGCATCTGCAACCCTATTTGACTTCCCACTCCTATGTTTCAAAACAAAGGTATAACTCTGCAAAAACTCTACCCATTTCATATGCCTCTGATTTAATTTTCCCTGACTATTTAGGTACTACAAGGCCTGATCATCAGTATATAGAACAAATTCCTTTGGCAACAAAATAATGTCTCCATTTCTTTAATACTTGAACTATTGCATAAAATTCTTGATCATATACAGAATACATTCTCTTGGCCTCATTTAACTTTTCACTGAAATAGGCAATGGGCTTACCTTCTTGGCTTAAACTACTCCAATGGCACAACCACTAGCATCACAATCCACGAAACACCTTGTTGAAATGGGAGGGCTAGAACAGGTTGCTTTGTCACCTTCATCTTCAATAGTTCAAAACTTTTTCAGTGCTCCACTTGAATTATTTTCTATCCCCTCTCATTGTTTCAGTCAGGGGTCCACAAATACTACTGAAGTTTCTAATGAACTTTCTATAAAAACTAGCCAAACCATGGAAAGATCTCACCTCAGTAGCAGTTCTTAGGGTAGGCCATTCTAGAATAGCCTTCACCTTCTCTGGGTCCATCTTGAGACCTTCTGCTGAGACAACAAACCCCAAGTACACTAACTCCCTCTTCACAAATCTGCACTTCCTCAGATTAATCAACAACTTATCTTCTCTTAACTTCTCAAAGGCTCTCCAAATATGTGTCAAATGCTCATCCAACATCTTACTGAAAATCAAAATATCATCTAAATACACAATAACAAAACTTCCTAGAAATTCTTTTAGTACCTCATTCATGAGCTGCATGAATGTGCTCGTTGCATTTTTTAGCCCAAAAGGCATGACTAGCCACTCGTACAGGCCCACCTTGGTCTTGAATGCAATCTTCCATTCATCTCCCTCCCAAATCCAGATCTGGTGATATCCACTCTTCAGATAAATCTTTGTGAAGTAATGATCTCCACTCAAATACTCCATCAGGTCATCCATCCTTGGCAGGGGACATCTGTACTTGATTGTTATCTTTTTTATGGCTCGAGAATCTATACACATCCTCCACTCCCCATCCTTCTTTGGTGCTAGTACTGCAAGTACTGCACATGGACTCAAACTCTCCCGTATCAAACCCTTTCTAAACAACTCTTGAACTTGTCTGTTCAACTCCTCATTTTTTGTTGGAGTCATTCTATGAGCTGCCTTATTTGGCAAACTGGCTCCATGAATCAAGTCAATCTGATGACCGATCTTCCTTATTGGTGGTAAACCCTTAGGTACATTATTAGAAACAATATCCTGAAACTCATCCAACATCCCATAAACTTTTTCTAGAACCTTCTCACTATCCTCCTTACTCACTCTAGGAATCAATGCATAACACACATTCTCATGCTTCATACCTTCTAAAAAATTTCTTCCATCTACATAACAAATTCTAGCACTACTGCATACCTTTTCTTCAATCTCCTTCAAGGGTTTCAACTTGTGACGAACCCCATCCTTTTTCAAGGAATAAGTGTTTGCATGGCCATCATGTATAGCTCGCCTATCAAACTGCCATGGCCTCCCCAACAACATGTCACATGCACCCATGGGGATGATATCACAAAGTACCTCATCATGGTAGCTCTTGATCTTGAACTTTACTAGGCACTCCTCATTGACCAAAACTTTGTGGTCTTTCTACAACCAGGCAATCTGATACGGATGTAGATGCCTTTCCCTCTTCAGCTTCAACTTTTTGACCATCTCCTCTGACACTAGATTATCGGTGCTCCCACTATCAATAATTACATCACAATATTTTCCTTCACACATGCACCTTGTGCGAAATAGATTCTTCCTCTATTATGGTTCCTTTTCCTTAGTCACTAGGGCTCTCCTAATCACTAGGGCTTCTCCCCTTTCAACATCATCTGAATGTTAAGATTGGGCCTCCTCATCTGCATGTGCAACCATTCCATGACCTTCTGGCCTTTTGTCTACCCTTCCTTGGTGTTGTGGACATTCATAATCTTGATGCCCTTCTTCACCACACTGGAAACACGTTCCTTTGTAACCATCTCTTCCAAATCCTTGCCCATATTTTTCTCATCCTCTACCTCTTTGATCACCACTGTTTTGATCACGAGGGCAGTAGAAGTTGTCATTCCTTTGGCTTTGGCTGGTACCCACATATTCACTTTTCTTTTCATCATCATTTCAACTTCCTGAAGGTCTTCTACTACCCCTTCTATTTTGACCTCCTCGTTCTTTTTGCTTGCCATCAAATCTTTTTTTTAGCTTCTCTTCCACCTTTACTGCAAACTGATACACATCCTCAATGGTGGTCATTCTAACTAGGCTTAACTCCAACTGAATGCTCAGTCGTAACCCATTAAGATATCGGGATACCTTCTCCTTATTGGCCTTTGTGTGACCCTTTCTAATGATTATCTTGTGAAAATATTTAGTATATTCTTTCACAGATCTGCTTCCTTGCTTCAACCCTTGCAATTTCTTAAATAGATCTAACTCGTAGTCCACTGGTATGAACTATTTCTTTAGTTTCTCTACCATGCGATCCCATCTGGTGATATTTCCTTTTCCTCTTTGATTTATTTCCAACTGGACCTCTTTCTATCAAATACTGGCATGGCCCTTTAGCTTCATTTTTGCAAACTTAACCCAATCTAGGTCCTCTATTTCCTCATACTCAAAATATTCTTCTAGCTCGTTGATCCAGTCGATCAACTCTTCTGGGTTCAGACTTCTGGAATAGCTAGGGACTTCTGCTCTGGGTCTTTTCCCAATCTTTGAAATGGCCCTTATTAGCCGCATTTGGTCTTGATAAATTGCTTCTTCTTCCCCTTCTACATCTTAACCTTCTTTCTCTCCTTCATCCTCACTTTCCTCCCTTAGGTTTAACCCTCTTCTCAACTGCTCTTGTAACGCATCAATCTGTCTCTAGAGGGCTGTTAGTGCATCTCTTCCACTAGCATTTCTGCCACCTCAACCACCTCTGGCACCAACATGCCTACTAGGCATCACTCTTGGAGGCATCTTTCTTGACCTTGACCCACAACCACAGTCCTAGTGCGAACTGCCTCATGATTGATGATCTGTCCACATGCTCAAGAAAACCCGCTCTGATAACACTTGATGAGGGCACGGCTTGACACACAGAAAATAACCCAAAAATAGGAGAATAATTTTATTATTCAGAAAATGGAGCTTCTTACATGTAGAGGATCTCAATCCCCAAGTTCTACAACACATGCAAGCTACATAAAGCTACAAAATAACCCTTTCACAATATGCAAGCTTTCCCCAAAAAGTTACCCATAAATAGAGCTCCTCATTAGTTTGGAGCCAAAACAACATTCAAATTTGAGTTTAGGCAGTTTGGTGCCAAAACTTTACAACATGAAGTTCAAATTTCAAAAGAGCATTTGCAATTGTGTCTTTTAGAAAGTGTGCCAACTTCCCGGGGCCATAACTTTTGATCCAAGACTCCGATTTGCGAACCATTAGAACCGTTGGAAAGGTCCCAAAGTCAATAACGTACTCAAAATTTTCTATGCTAATTTTGGAAAGTTTCAAAGCCATTCTGGGAGCTCTAAGTGCCTTAAATCCAACTCGGAAGGTTTTCAGGTGCAAATCTAGGAAACTAAAACTACAATATCTTTCAACCCAGGAATAGAAAATAAAAACCATAAATTGGGAATTTCATTATGATGAAAAGGGTATCTAAAAATCTAAAAACATATAAAAACTGAGAAACTTGAAATTTAACTATTTTTGGGTGATACAAGATTGCCCTTACACCACTAGATGCTCCTGAATCAGGGTCACACATACACTGCTTTAGGGGAACCCATTGAGGAATTCCTCAAGAAATGTCTTCAAAATGGCATCATCACACTTCAAGAACCAAAACCATATGACCCAGGACAATTCAAACCAACATGGTGGAATGATAATGCACTTTGCGAGTACCATCGGGCATAAGGACATAAAACCTCTCACTGTCGACAACTGAAAAACCTAGTACAAGATCTTATCGAAATTCATATCATTGAAGTAGGTGGATCACAATTCACATCCAATGTAGATCATACCATTCATAAAAATCCACTGTAGGACCATGGTTCTAATAATTCTTCCGCGTTAGGTTCATAGACAAACAATAATCAAGCTAACTTCACCCGAGTCAAGTATGACTATTCTAGTGGACCAATTATAAATAATGTACAAACTGACAACAAATACGTCAACACCATTACAATCAAGAAAGCACCTCAATGTAATGCTACTAGTCGAAGTGGCAAGGTCACCATTGTTGGTCCACCTTCTGCTAGGCAACCCAAAATTACCATACCTAACCCATCTGCTAAACATTCAAAACCTACCCTAACCACAAGGCAAGGGAAACCCAAAAGCCAGTTCAACCTTATCGACCAGCTAGGAAAGACTCCTGTGCAAATCTCTATACTTGAGTTGCTTCATATCTCTCCCGCACACAAGGATATCCTAGATAAAACCTTGCAAGAGTCATCAGTATCCAAGGACATTGATGTCAATCAATTTGAGACCATGGTAGGATACCTCACTATGCCTCACCATGTCACCTTTTTCGATCAAGACTACTCATCACCAAAGACCAATCATAACGATGCCCTTCACATAGAAGTCTTCATCCATAAGCATAAGGTCAGATGAGTGTTAGTAGATGGCGGAATAGGACTAAACATTTGCTCCTTAAAATTGGTTAAGGCTCTAGAATTTTTTGATGCTTGTGTGGACACTACAAAAAGCATTGTTATTAAAGCATATGATGATGAAGAATGTACCTCCTAGGGAATAATTTCAATTCCAATTTGTATTGGGCCCGTCATTGTGGACACCACTTGTCAAGTCTTGGATCTAGAACTTCCCTACAATATTCTACTTGGTCGACCTTGGATTTATGCCTTGAAAGCTCTCCCTTCCACGTACCACCAATGTTTGAAATTTCCCTTTAAAGGCACTGAGATTACCATATATGGGGACCCTAACCCATTTTAATATTGTACCAACTTGAGAGGAGTCTCGGAATGCCAAGTTCCTATCAACAGTAAAGCTTTGACATATTCATCCTCTAAGTTCCTTGACCCATCAATGCTTGCAAAGCCTCCCACACCCACTGCCACGACATCCACTTCTACTTCTTTGGAAACCATGACCACCCCCAGGACATCCACCACTTCACCCATTACCCCAAGCATCGACACAAGTATTAAGATCCAGGACTGAGGGTGTGGAGAATATAAGATGAATACAGCCTACTACATAACAAGAATGCCCAAGTCTCCCCAGGTCTACGACAAGCCTTGCTTTATGTTAGAGCCAAAAGAAATTTTTAGGGTCCCTCCAAAAACTATATTCATAAAATGGGGGGAAATGAGTCAAGAGGACACTAACAACGTGTTATCTTGGATTTATAGAGAACCAGAGGATACAACTCCCTTACCAATAAAAATGTATGGTAAAGGATATGACATGATAAGGGCAAAAGGCTACGTTGGAATTAGTGGCCTCGGCAAGCACAAGATAGGAAGGTAAGAACCTCTAGTACCTAAAGGAAGACCTAAACATCTTGGGTTAGGGTTAGGACCAAGAGAATTTGGAGATCATAGTACCAATGTGCTTTTGAGCAAGAGAGTAAATGCTTCAGAATGTGTCGAGACAATTGGAGATCCCCTTTCTGAAACTGACTCCCATGAATGGGAATTTGGCTCCCAACAATCCCTAAGTGACTATTGCCTAGATGACTTATTCCTTGAACCTGGAGAGCCTACATTTGAAGAGAGATTCTGGAAAATGTTCAAAATTGACATGACACCAGACAACACCAAATTCGAAGCCTCTTCTACTCCTATTGACCATAATCCCAACATACTTGTCTACCCTGCCAAACCTAATGATCATCATTTGGATCCATCTGAATCGCCACATGACATTGCTGACCCTGAATCCATGTCCTTTGTTCCTTACTTTGCTGACGAGGATGAATCAAGCAAGGTAGAGTACTGGATAGAATTTGATATAGAGCTCGATGATGAAAATATTATCTTTAACCCCTCTGAATCCGTTAACGTGCTTTCCACTTCCTATCCACCATACACCAATACTAAGGATGTTATTTCCTTGGTCTACCCACAACTAATTGATTGGGATCAACAAGGCCCCCCAATTATGGACATATTTCAAAATGATGAGGCCATTGCAGAATTCATGGGACTGTGTGAGGGTATACCAAGTGGAGACCACAAGGCCAGATTTTCCATTGACCTAGATTGTGCTGCTTACTTTGGGGAGAATGCTTCGTCCTCAAGTCACAAAATGAAAAGCAGAAATAAAGCAAAGAAAGACACGTCTTTAGGTGAAAACCAAAAGGTACCTTTTCATGATAAAAATGTAAAAATAAGGGACATATCCGAAGGTGAAAACCTCTTCGGGGCACCTAAGGATGGAGGATTGGACTTTCTCCCTATAACTTAGGAAAAATTAGCCATGCTCATAGAAGACACTATGGAAATAAATATATCCACAACAAAAGATCCTAAGGTGGTCCTCTTCGCGACATCTTTGACAGAGGAAGAGAAACCTGATTTCAAAAAATTATTTTCAGAACATAAGGTCAACTTCGCATGGTCTTATGCTGATATGCCAGGGTTGGATCCAGAACTTGTCTTGCACCATTTTCCATTATTTCCAAATGCCAAGCCAGTGAAACAAAAGCTACGAAAGATACACCCACAGATCGCCTTGTTAGTCAAAGTAGAACTTAATAAGTTGTTAGATGTGGGATTCATATGGTCCATCGACTATGCCGAATGGATATCAAATCTTGTACTAGTCACAAAGCCAAATGGTCAAATCTGCATATGCACAGATTTTTGAGACCTGAACAAGTCTTTTCTAAAGGATGACTTCCCATTGCCAAACATTGACATCATAGTAGACCTTATGGCATGATATGAGATGTTGTCCCTCATGGATGGTTTTTCTAGTTATAACCAGATTCGTATTGCCCCTGAAGATCAACACAAAATATCCTTCACATGTCCTTGGGACACATACTATTGGAACGTCATTCCTTTGGGTCTTAAGAATGCAGTCACCACATATCAGAGAGCCATGAAAACCATATTCCATGACATGATGCATAAGATCATGGAAGATTATGTAGATGACCTTTTGGAAAAATCTTTGACACGAAAAGACCACTTGAAGGTGTTAGACAAAATTTTTAAGAGGCTAGAAGAATACAAGGTCCACTTGAATCCAAAGAAATGTGTCTTTGGTGTGACATCAGGAAAACTTTTGGGATACATTGTTTCTCATAGGGGCATTGAAGTCGATCCTACTAAGGTAAAAGCCATATTAGACATGCCTCCTCCAAAAGGAATAAGAAAACTTAGGACACTACAAGGTAGGCTACAATTTATCCAACACTTCATAGCACAATTGGCAGACAAGTGTCATCCATTTTAGTATCTTCTACACAAAAGTATCCCTTTTGAATGGACAGATAAGTGTCAAGAGGCCTTCCAACCAGTAAAATACTATTTACTATCGCCACCAATCGAAGGTAAACCTTTGATTCTATACATTTCTACAACAACTTCAGCACTAGGGGCATTACTGGCACAAAATGACCATGAAGAAAAGGAAAGGGGCATATACTATATCAGTAGGACACTGATTGGATATGAGCTAAATTACACAACCATTGAACATGCTTGCCTAGTAGTTGTCTTTGCTACTCAGAAATTAAGGCACTACATGTTGAATCATCAGAAACATTTGGTAGCAAAGATTGATCCTGTGAAATATCTCCTAATTCATGCAGCATTGACAGGTCACCTGGAAAAATGGGTAATGATCTTGAGTGAGTATGATATTCGGTATGTTGAAAGAAAGACAATAAAGGGACAAGTGATAGTAGATCAACTGGCAGACGCACCTATAGAGGGAAATTATCCACTAGTATCAAATTTTCTAGATGAGTCAATATTTCATACATAATCTAAGTCACCTTGGAGGCTATACTTTGATGGATCTCATACTAATCATGGCTTGGGGGTAGGAATACTATTTATCACCCCTCAAGGAGACTCCATCCCTAAGTCCTTCTACATTTCTTTTCCATGTACAAATAATGTGGCAGAATATGAGGTGCTTGTCACAAGACTCAGAATGGCCATCAAATAGAAAATTAGAACACTTCATGTCTATGGAGATTCTCAGCTAGTCATTAACCAAGTCAACAATGACTATGACACTAAGGACGAGAAATTAATTCCTTATAAACGAATGGTTGATAGCTTTCAAACATATTTTCACATGGTAACTTTTGATCAAATTCTGAGAACACAAAATAAGGCAGCAAATGCAATGGCCACAATTAGCTCTCTCCTAGACATTCCTAGTAATGTACCTTAATTTGAATTCTTGGTAGAACAACTTTTGGTTCCTGCATATGACATACCAGAATAAAAGATGGTTTACGAGCCTGTTGGTCCCAATTCTCCATGGTATCAAGACATTTATTACTACCTCAACTCCCAAACCCTCCCCCCAACCTATCCAATAGCCAACAAAAGTCCTTTATCTGAAAAGCTGCCAGATACACCATCCTTAGTGACACTCTTTATCGTCGAAGCTTTGATAACTCCCTTCTTCGAGGCCTTGACACTGATGAAGCACGGACAACCTTGTGAGAAGTACATGAGGGTATATGCAAATCCCATTCAAGTGGTCCTACTTTAGCCAAAAAGATAATGAGACTGGGGTACTACTAGCTGACCATTGAGAAAGATGCACTTGAATTTGTCAAAATATGTCGCCAATGTCAGATACACAGTGATTTGATCCATGCTCTAGCATAGGAACTTCAGTTGATCACCTCTCCTTGGCCTTTCGCCCAATGGGGACTTGATCTCATGGGTAAGATTCATCTGACCTCATGCAATGGTCACAAATTCATCATCACCACCACTGAGTATTTCACAAAGTGGATCGAAGCCATCCCTCTGACATACATAACCGATAAACAAATATCCAAGTTCATCCTTAATTACATAATTTGTCAGTATGGCCTTCCACAATCCATTATCATTGACAATGGACATCCATTTAAAAACTAAGATGTTCAAGAGTTATGTGAATGATTCCATTTCCAACATCATTTTTCATCTCCATATTACCCACAAGGAAATAGTCAAGTTGAGGCATCAAATAAAACCATTGTCAAAATCCTCAAAAAGATTGTCAATAACATTGGTCGTGACTGGAATATCCAACTCAACCCTGCTCTGTGGGCTTACTGCATAAGCATTTGTACGCCTACAGGAGCTACTCCATTTGCCCTGGTCTTTGGGGCTAAGGCTATCTTACCTATTGAAGTTGAAATTCCTTCTTTACGAGTCTCCCTAAAGGGTCTAATGGATGATGAAGAATATAGATAGTCACGCCTACACAAGTTGGAAATGTTAGAAGAAAGGAGCCAAAATTCCTTGAACCATCTACAGGCATATCAAAATCGTCTCTGTTGCAATTGCAACAAGAAGGTTATGGTTAGGAAATTCGACATTGGTGACTTAGTTCTCATGCAAAACCCTAAAAACCAGGCTGACAGAGAAAAACCAAGCAGGTTTGAACCTAATTGGTTGGGTCCATACATCATCATCGCATCATTTGGTTTAGGCGCATATTAGTTGGCTACTCCAGATGGTGAACAATTGTCAGAATGCAAGTCTAGCATCAAAAAGTCTAGCACAACCAAATAAAAATAAAAATAAAAATAAAAAATAAAAAAGATAAAAAATAAAAAAATGGAAAAAATAAAGAGAAATAATTCATCCAATAGTGAAAACCTAGTAAATAGGCACTTTGGATAAGTACCATGGTGAAAACCTAGAAAATAGGCGTCGTGTGTAATTAGTCATTGCTTTGACATCTACTACCACTCTATCTACCTTAGTCCATAATAAACATCCATTTTTTTCTGACATTCATCACAATATTCCACCCTAACATCATGACGTTCCTTTCCATGGCCGACCATAGTTGACATCAAAGTCTTACGCATCGCCTATCATCCATACCAGTCATGTCCTTTCTATTAGCTTGACTAGGGGAAATATTTTATCATGGTACTGCTGTGGGTATCGTACATGGTCTTGCCAATCACAAAAAAGTCCTGAAGAAAGACCAAAAACATCTCAAAAAGTCTTGAAGAAAGACCAAAAACATCTCAAAAAGTCTTGAAGAAAGACCAAAAACATCTCAAAATATCCTGAAGAAAGACCAAAAATATCGCAAAATGTCCTAAAGAAAGACCTAAAAATCAAAAATGTCCTGAAGAAAGACCTAAAAATAAAAAATGTCCTGAAGAAAGACCTCGAAATTGAAACATGTCAAAAACAAAAAAATGTCCAAATCAACATCAAAATACTAAAAAGGGAGTCAAAGTTAGTCATGTTAGTCAATCCATGTCATTGTCTAAACTACGTTGTCTCTGCGCATTTGCTACGTAGGCAAGACTCATATTTGAGTCCCTGAGACATTAGGTCAATCCTGATAGATTTGTCAAAATAAAATCATGGCACAATCTTTGGTCATCAATACAAAGTAATTCGTCGTGTCGAACTATGAGGTCTCTGAGTGCATGACGTAGGCAAGGCCATCTATCAATGAACCCCCAAGGCTGCACTAGGTCAGTCCATTAGGGTTCATGGCACTACACTGACACACACATCAAAATATCTTCAAGGCAAAGTGAATCATTCCCTAATGGGTAGATTCCTAAAAACAATTCATGGCAACCAGTTATTTCAATATGAAAATCTCATCATGCCTTAGGATGTGTCCTTCCTAGGCATCATCACTATCATTCGACATTTTGAGGGATCCTCTTGACATTTAAGGATCACTCCCCATTGACATCAGTATTCTTCAGATGTGTCATTTTGAAGAATCAGCTATGTCATTTATGCCTTAGGATGTGTCCTTCCTGGGCATCATCATCATCACTATCACATGGAATTTTGAGGCATCCCTTTTGACATTTAGGGATCAATCCTCTTGACATTAACATTATTCAAGATGTGTCCTTCCTAAATTCGGCAAGTTTTGACATTTGTCGTCTTAGCATCCTCAATGCTTTGACACTCTGGCATCTCATCATCATCAAACTTAACATATTGACATCAGAACATTGGATATCCAGATGCACTTGGAAAATACTTGACACTTGTCTTTTGGCTTTTATCATGTTATTGGTTTTTTAGCGAGATCCCACTAAACAGGATTTAGAGAAGTAGTGACGTATAATGACGATTAACATGCATGACTACTAGTTTCTAAGCGAGGTCCTAATTCTGGGATTTAGAAAAACAATGACATATCATGGTAAGGGCTCTATTTTTGTATTTCAACAATCATGCCACTAGTTTCTCAAGGATGTCCTAGAAACATGATTTAGAGAAGTAACGATGTTTCATGATTTGTCCTTGTCTTTTTCTACTTGTGGTTGATTAGGACAAAAAAGACTGGGGCAATCACGCTCTTAGTATGAGTCATGATCATCCTTGTCTATGATTGCTTGTCTTACGTAATGGTACGACCATGCACACCTTGATCTATGTCATATCATGGTGTTTGTTGGCTATTACAACAGTCTGCCCAATGATGATTAAGAGTGATAAATATTCAAGTCCTATAGTAAAGCTTCGAAGGATTTGGTCCAAGAATTATCATGCATTTTCTTCAGTCTGGTCATCTCCTCTTCTTCATCTTCTTTTCTTCAGTCTGGTCATCTTCTCTCATCCATCTCACAATGATATCCTATGACCTACAAAAGCATAAGTGCATCCACGATCATATAAACATTGCATTAGGTCCATACATACATCATCCCTAACATTAAATCATATACACAATCACAAGCATTGCATTAACATAAATCATACTCTTTACTAGATGCTCATTTGACCAACTTTGACTACCCCGATGGCTGCCTTAAACATGTCAAAATTGAAAATCGACTGCACCATTGTTTTTTCTAGTCATCCAATTGACTATTCGGGACCCTTTCCAATTTTTTCTACCACTGACCCAAAATTTTAAAAATCTCCCGAAGGGGCATTCATACCCTATACCCTCATTGGGGCATGGCTTCGACTTATTTTCTTTGTCACAATGCGACAAGTGATATTATGACAAAGAGGGGAAAAATGTAGACACTTAAAAATGTCCTAAGCCTGGGAGTTTTAATCTTACCACTTTCATCCTGGCATAATTAAGACATTTAATTATGTCCTAGATCTATGTTTGACTATTAATTAAATAATTCATTATTGTTTAATTAATTCATGGCCTTTTATTCTTCATGATTATTAAATAAATAAATCTTGTTTATTTATTTAATACGTCGTTAATTGTCTTAAGTCTTCCTTCGTTAATTCTTCCTCCTCACTAAAACGAATTTCATTTATCTAGTTAATATGTCAATAATTATCACAATTAAATAAATTCATTGATTTATTTAATTTCTAAATCCATATCTTCTAAATTGAATAATTATGTTTAATTATTTAATTGTCTGAATTAATATTCCTCTTATTTTAAATAAATGAAATTATTTAAAATGTCATCACATTCTTAATTAATTGTCCATTTTGGATAAATAATCTAAAAAAGGATTATTTATGGTTTTTGAAATCCACATTTTTGATAAACTTATTTGTTTATCCCATTTATGAATTAAATCATTATTTAATTCATAAATGGACATTCCACCTTGAATTTATTAATTTGCATTATTTCCACTATGAATCTAATAATGTGAATTATTTCCACTAACTTGTTTATTTATTCCCACTAACTATTTACTAATCTCACTTTCATTTCCACCAAAATAAATAATTAAGATAATTATTTATTAAATCCCCCTCTTATGAATTAATCCATTATGTAATTCATAAGTGGACTTGCCACCTTCTATCTTTGTGATTATTTTTTAATCTCACAAAGTGGGTCATCTTCTCTTTTAATTTTAAAAATCTTTATTTTTAAAATCAATTATCTCTCATATTTTTTCCACCACTGATCTAATTCTCTTCATATTGCATCTTGACCCTTCATTTAAGGATCTTTCCCTAACCCTAATTAGGGATGTTTAGATTTAATCTTGGCCTTCCACTTTAGGTCTTTTTCAAAAATTCAATCTGAACCATCCATTCAGATTTGGGTTTTCTATAAAATGACAAGCTCACTCATAAGGGATGGATGGATGATGCCTAGAACTTGATTTCTTGTAGAATTTTTAGGACCTTTGGAGTTAAGGGAGAGCATTATTGTCATTTGGCATTGATGATTTTAGTCATTTAGGATTATCATAGTTATAGGTATTTAGGAAGGAAATCCTTCAAATCTTGGTGTAGGACATAGATGCTTATTTGCAAGTTGTTTGCACGTTCAATCTGAGGGCAACACATAAACCAGCAAGCAAGAAGGTACTATCAAGGTGAATCATGGAAACTCATGTGAATCAAAGTTATATTTGTTCTTGTTTTCATTGTTCTTGATAGGATCTTTGGGTTATATGCTTTATATGTTAGTTTATCTCACAATCTAACCTTAAGAATTTACTCATTGATACAGTTTTAATGAGGGGACCCCCTAGGATGATATGAGAGAAATAGGGCCTGAAGGATTCCTAAGTCAGATACTAAATATGTAGAGGCCAAAAAGGTCATTAGCCTAACCTTATAAAAATACAAGATTTAGACCTAAGGGATGCGACACTAGTTACTCGATGACAATGAATGGTATAAAATATTTTAAAAACAACCAGTAATGGGTAATAAGGAGTCAACAAAAAAATAGATCATTACAAGCATTAACAATGAATAAAACCCTATAACCTCAGATACTAGCCCTGCATCAAAATATGACAAGGTGTTAAATGGAACATAAAATTTGAGGGTTCCATCAGGGGCTCTGGTTAGGGATGCCTGTTCCTCAGTTAATAGAGTGAGAATCCAAAAACATAAGCTTCATATACTAGGTGCCTACTTCATTGAGTGAAAAAGTCAAAAGATAATCTCTGCCCCCAACTGCTTTGGTTTGACAAGTCATATTTGATGGCCCCAGGCCACCATGAACTATAAGTTTCTTCTTACCTCTATCATAGACAAATTTCTCATCACATTTTACTGAAATCAATCTGAAAACATCACTACAATATGCGTGATTCAACATGCTAGCATCTCCCAATAGCCCATTATATACAACTTTATCAACAAATTTACAAATACCAAGCATTTGAAAATTAGACATACCCTAGAAATATTTATTATCATGTGCCAACAACTTATGATATTTTCCATATGAATCACTATCAAGCTAAAAACAACCTTCTTCAATGTTTTTGTACATTGCCACACTTCATGAAAACTTCCTCAAGTTGAAAAAATGGCTCTCATATTCTACCACATGGATGGTACTATCAAGCTCACTCTGATTGTTAGTTTGTATGTCAAAGGTGAAACAATCATGAGAATTAATCAAAATATTATGTTCAACATGCAAACTACCTCCGAGTGTATGTAAAGAGATACACTTGAATACATTGGAACACACTATAACTATGCCTCAACATGTTGGTGTAGAGAATCATCAAGAATCTCTAACCTATCCTTATCCTTGCTCACTTTTATAGTCTTTGAACATATCATATCAACATTCTCAACATCCAACATTTGTTTAAAAGTGAACATTTTTGGTTCAAAAGCATAATCTTGTTTCTCTTTAAAAACATCTACATCCACATGAAAGACTCATACCTAGCCTCATCTAAATTAGGTAACTAATACTTATCCAAATCTGCATTAATATTTTCAAGACTTGGCTCATTGGATATCAAATCTCATAGTTGTTGTTCCTAACTCATCAAAATAAGTTTTTGAACTTCCACTAGTATGCACACTTTCACACTCATCATATAATGCATCATTATAATCAAATGGTTGTTTATCATTACCCACATTATAATCATGTTGACTAATGGTTCATAACTAGAAGGAAGATCAAATACCCATGCTTCCTATTTTGCATAGTAAAGATTATCATCACTGTCAAAATCAATATGAGCACTACACAACAATTGAGGGTTACTCATATGTGCATATTTCTGATATTCAATGGTCAATAGATTTAAAATTTTCTCACTACTTAATATAGCATTGTTCTAATAAATTATTTCAACCACTTCCTCTTCTTGACTTGAACTAGAACTACATGCATTACCAAGTTGTGAATTAGGGTATACCATGATATCACCATCATCAAAGTCTAAAAACATAATGGACTAATCATAAACTACGTTTTCATAGGAGATTGAATAACATTTTCAAAAGCATGGTCACAATCTATCACAAAGAATAGGTCAACTACTTGTTCATTCTTGCTTGCTTTTGCGCTATTATGACATCAATCTACATCTTTGCGCATCTCAAAATTGGACAGAGTATCATCATTTATTTGGTCATTTACATCTTCTTGAAGATAAAGAAAAACCTTCTCACTATCATGAAGACAATAGACTTTGCACATATTTGTTCCTCATTTTCTCCATATTATCTAAACATGTGTACGCCATCCGCATACTTAATATTTAAAAATCCTTTAACAGGGCACTAGATCCCTCCTCACAAGCTTCAAAATACATATGAATGCAATTTGAGGTACTGGGTCTAAAAGTTCCATGGATTAGTGAAAAACCAACAAAAAATTTGTGACTAAAAGCAATGCTTGACTCTTCACGTTGTTTCTTAATATGCTTTAACCTTGTAACAAGGTCAGAAGGTTCTTGTGTAGGGTATGTGCATGATCATCATGGAAAAAATAGGCCCTTAAGTGGCAAAACATTCAGAAAAATTAGTGTTACACAACTTGACGTAAAAAATTGAATAAGTTATCTATATTATTTCAAAAATATGTAACAATAGAATCTATAGAAAATTGAATGTAGTTTCTAAACTACTAGGTTTATTTAAAAGTAAATAAAATCTATTTGGTGAAAATGTGAAATTTCAATGTAGTAGTACTTAAATTTGAAGGAAAAAATAATAAGTAGGTGTCTTTCTTACCAACCTCTCCATTAAAATGATAACATTTAATTATAATATTTTACATATAAGTAGAGGACTCATGTCCGGATGTAATGTATATTTTTTTGTAATTTTTTTCCAAATAAATAATTAATTATGAATTTTTTATTACAACTTTAAAAAAATATAAAAAACTCGTATGTCTAACCACCTTAACTTGGTCAAAACTTCATGAAATTTAATTTTTCTTTTTTAATCCTATAGTATGTGAAGCATAGAATGTGACACATGTTTCGGATTAAAAAAATATTATACCGTTTGAAAGTTATAGATGTTTTTCAATCAGCCTATTGATCAAGACTTTAGTCATAATTCTAATAGAAAATAAATGACAATTATTTATTAAATTTAAAGTAAAGCATAATTTATATTGGTGGAAATTTGAGAATCTTCTCTAAAAACCCTTTCGTTTCATCAATTTTGGGTAAAAAAAGTCGTCAACCACATATCCTACAAATACCTATAATATTGCCACTTTTTAGCCCATCATGATTCGGAACATACCCTATAAATTTTTGTTGTCTATAAGCATCCACTAGTTTGTCCCAGCAAGAAAAATACTTCTTAGGAAAACTTAAGTACCAATCTCTAGCTCTAGCTTCAAGAAATCTGACAAAAAAATTTATCCACGTATCCTAATCCCCAAATGAATGTTTAACCATGAAGCTATAGAAATTTGAACATGTGCATCTCCTTCACACACATTGTATCCATTAAATCTAGGCATCTACTTATAGACTCGATATGGCATACTTTTAACCTTCTAGTCAATCCATGACAAGTCTAATGGTCATGCAATGAATCAAAATAATTAACAAAAGGTGTAGCAGTTTGGCTAGTAGATCTAATATGGTTATCTCTTAATTGAACTTGTATAGCCATTAGGTTCCTTTTTCTCATCTCTTTAATTCCACTTTTAAACACATCTTTCTATTCTAACCTTGCTATGAAATATGCTGCAAATACTTGATAATAACTGAGAATAACAAGCCACTTCGAGGGGGGAAACCTCCAAATATCTCTAATGAGAACACACTTCACAAATTGATGATGAAATAAGACTCACAACTTCCTATATATACCCATTTATGCCAAGGATATCACCTAGGCCAACTTAGACACACCTATATAAGACTTAGGCCGACCTAAACAACTAAATAACAATATACTAATGATAATATGACTTAATAGAGAGTTAAGATAGTCACAAGCCGACTATTCATAACCTGATCTACAATAATATTAAGGGAATAGCATGCCCCCCTTCTTCAAAGAAGCATTGTCCTCAATGCTAATCAAGTTTGGAAACTTTTGAATGAACTCCTCATCATCCCATGTGGCATCCTCAACTTGTAAATTCTTCCATTGGATGAGATACTCAGTGATAGT
This sequence comes from Sequoia sempervirens, assembly GCA_007258455.2. Taxonomy (NCBI): domain Eukaryota; kingdom Viridiplantae; phylum Streptophyta; class Pinopsida; order Cupressales; family Cupressaceae; genus Sequoia; species Sequoia sempervirens. The sequence goes on along the minus strand of VDFB02270651.1, from coordinate 303,388,717 downwards.
TCTATTCCTTAACTTCTTTGTGCATGTTTGACGAATGCACTCTGGTTCCAAAATGATTCTTCCTTCTTCATCCAGCTCAGGGAGTGTTGTTTGAGTAGGAATATTATGCCCAATTACCTTCTTCAAATATGAAACATGAAAAACTAGATGTATCTTTGTTGTTGGTGGCAACTCAAGCTTGTAGGAAACACTACCGATCTTCTGCATGATTTGGTATGGACCATAATACTTTGGAGACAACTTATTATTCTTTCTTTGTTGCTTTAGTGAGATTTGCTTATAAGGCTGCAATTGCAAGAAGACCCAATCCCCAACTTCAAAACTTCTTTCACTATGATGTTGGTCTGCCTGTTGTTTCATTTGATTTTGTGCCATGGCTAAATTCTCCTTGAGTCCTGAAAGTACTTGTTGTTGATGAAGCAAGTGGTCTTCTACTGCCTGAACTCTTAGGGACACCTTAATTGATGATGTGATGGAAGGAGGATGATATGCATAAAGTGCCAAAAATGGAGACATTTTTGATGAGCTATGAAAAGAAGTGTTATACCACCATTCCGCAAGTGGTAGCCAATCTACCCACTGAGATTGTTTCTCTGAAGTGAAACAATGTAGATATCCTTCCAAACACTTATTAACAACCTCTGTTTTCCCATCTGATTGAGGGTGGTATGAAGAGCTAAGAGCCAGTTGAGTACCCAAACATGAGAATAAATCTTTCCACAAGTGACTAGTGAAGATAGCATCACGATCACTAACAATAACTTTAGGTGTACCATGTAGCTTTTGGATATTCTCCAAAAATTCTTTAGCCATTTCACTTGTTGTAAAAGGATGTGCTAATGCAATGAAATGTGCATATTTAGTGAGCCGATCAACTACCACCATGATGACATTATGACCTTTAGATTTGGGAAGACCTGTGATGAAGTCCATGGATAGCTCTTCCCAACACTGGCTAGGAATAGATAAGGGTTGCAAGAGACTTGGTGTCTTAATTGTCTCCCCTTTATGCCTTTGACACACCAAACATTCAGCCACAAATTTTTGAACATCACCCTTTAGCACTTCCCAAAAGAAATCTTGCTTGACTCGATGATATGTCTTCAAAAATCTTGAATGTCCACCCACTGAAGACTCATGCAACTCTATGAGAATCTTGATTTTAAGGTTGGAATTCTTGCAAAGATACAAACGCTCTTTATACCAAAGAGTATCTCCCTTCCAACAAAACTTATCTAAACTACTAGGATCACTTTTTAATTGCTTGATGAGATTACTTGTCTCAACATCATTTTTCCACTCTGCTTTGGCTTCTTCCACCAAATTTTCTTGTAATATTGAAAGGGCACACAATAAGGCTTCATCTTTCTCATCCTTCCTTGATAGTGCATCTGTGACAATATTTTCTTTCCCTTTCTTATATACAATCTCAAAGTCATATGCTAACATCTTAGTGACCCATTTTTGTTGCTCTTCAGAAGATAGTTGTCGTTCCAAAAAATATTTTAGGCTATCATGATCTGTCTTAACCTTGAAATGTCTACCCAATAGATAAGGTCACCATTGTTTCACTGCATGGAGTATTGCTAGCATTTTCTTCTCATAAATATGTTTTAGTTGATTCTTACCTTTTAATTGACGACTCTCAAAAGAAATTGGTAGACCTTCTTGCATGAGCACTGCTCCTATCCCATTTCCAAAAGCATCACATTCCACAATGAATTCCTTTGTGAAGTAAGGAGTGGCAAGTACTAGAGTTGTACACATAGCCTCCTTCAATCTCAAATGTTGTATTGGCAAAATCATTCCAATGAAAAGAATCCTTCTTCAATAGAGTGGTGAGAGGTGCTTCTATACTACCATAATTCTTCACAAATCTTCTATATTACCTTGTCAATCCCAAGAATCCTCTCAGTTTCTTAATGGTTTTTGGAATAGACCATTCTATGATAGCCTTAATCTTGTTAGGGTCCACCTTTACTCCTTCATGAGAAACTATGTGTCCCAAATACTCCACCTCTGTAAGACTAAAAGCACACTTGGATGGCTTAGCATAGAGTTTATGATATTCAAGTATTTGTAATACTTGGTCCACATGTTGAAAATGTTTTTCCCAAGTATTTCTATAAATCAATATATTATCAAAGAATACTAACACAAACTTTCTCAAGAACTTCTTAAAAATGGAATTCATCAAACTTTGGAATGTAAATGGTGGATTGGTAAGACCAAATGGCATCACCAAAAATTCATAATGAAACTCATGAGTCTGAAATGTTGTCTTACAAATATCTTCCTCCTTAATCCGAAATTGGTGATAACTAGATCTAAGATCTAACTTGGTAAAAAACATAGCTCCATTTAATTCATCTAGCAAATCATCAATGACTGGAATTGAAAACTTATCTTTCATGGTGTACATGTTGAGCACTCTATAGTCTGGACACATGCGCCAAGTATCATCCTTCTTACGTACCATCACCACAGGCGAGGAGTAAGCACTTTGGCTATGCCTGATGATTCTTTCCTCTAGCATCTCTTCAACAATTTTTTCTATCTCACTCTTTTGTATGTGTGGATACCTGTAAGGCCTATTGTTCGGTGGTTGGCTCCCTGGGACTAACTATATGGCATGATCATGATCCCTCTTAGGAGGAATTCCTTTAAGCATATCTCCAAGAACAACTAAGTGACGATCAATTATAGCTTGCAAATCTGGATGAGTAGGAGTATTAGATTGAGAGACTTCTAATGAACATAGTTGGGCCACAAATCAGTCCACTCCTTTCTTAAGAAACTTTTGCAATTGATGAGAGCTTACCATTTTTGGAGATTTTTCCTTCAACCCCCTTAGGTCTACTAGCCTTCCTTCTGATTGAAATCTCATGAATAGTTCTTGGAATTTCATCTCAATTGTTCCTAATGTAGTAAGCCATTGTACTCCCAAAACAATATATGATGCACCCATGGATATTGCATACATTGGGGTATCAACTTGATAATCTCCCATGGATAATTTAATGCTATGACACTTCCCTGAACAACTAACTGTACCACCATCTGCAATCAAAACTTGACACTTTGGAGCTAGATATATGAAAAAATTTAGACGAGTAGCTAACTTTTTGTTGATGAAATTATGAGTACTACTTGAGTCAATCAACATTGTTACCTTCTACTTCTTTAGGAACCCCACCACCTTGAGAGTTTGTGGAGCACTAAAACCTGAGAGTGCATGACAAGAAATGATTGGTTGAGAATCATTTGATTCCTCATTTGACTCCCTTTCATCTTCTAGTATGGATTCCTCCTCTTCTTCCTCATTGGGACCTTCAATATAAAACAATTTCTTTTCACTACATTTATGTCCTCGACTATATTTTCTATAACAATTGAAACACAATCCTTTTGCTCTTTTCTCCTCAATTTTTTGTGGAGTAAACTTAGTAGGTTGTGTTGAATATCCTTTCTCTCTTGTCACATTAGCCCCTTGCTTCTTAGGAATCAAATACTTCTCCTCTACCCTGTGTGCTAAGATAAAAGACTCATTTATGGAACTAGGGCTAAACATGTGTACCTCATGTTGAATGTGATCCTTGAGACCACCCAAGAATAAGTCATTTAAGTTTTCCTCTGTAATTGTATCCACCCTTAAGGATAGATTTTGGAATTGTTGAATATAATCCTTAACTAATCTTGTTTGTTGAAGTTTAGCTAACTGGATGAAGAAGATGTCTATAACACTATTGCTAAATTGTGCTTGGAGTTCCTCTATAAAAATTGACCATGAGATGGTGAGCCCCTTTTTACTTCGATGAGTGCAAAGCCAACAATACCAAATGAATTTATTTGTTCTAGATATAAGGAAGCCATCATGACCTTTTGTCCATTTGGGATTTAGTGTACTTCAAAAAAATTCTCCATTTAGTTTATCCATGTTAGAGGATCCTTACCATCAAACTTGCACATATCCACCTTTGGAAATAAATTCCTAGATCCCATAGGATTACTAAAACTTGTGTCAGTAGTAGCTAACCTAGAATTTTCACCTTGGCCGCTTGAGAACTCCTTTCTTGATTCAGCCATGTAGGTGCTTAACATGTTTTGTATGTCTGATATATCTACTCTTAGGTCACACATATCCATCTTAATTGAGGAAATGTCTTCCTTTAACTTATTGATTTCCTCATTATGAGTAATATCCTCGATTGTTTCACCATCCTTATCAAGAGTCTTCCCCGGAGTGACAACATTCTTTTTACCCCTTGTTGTAGGCCCCGTCATGATGGAAACCACTAATGTTGAAATAAATCACACAAATGAAACTTAACTTCTCTAAAATTTTACTTTAATATCCTTTCGTATGTCTTCAAAAACCCAATAAAAATTAGACTCCAATTCAACAAGATGTGCGAGATATGTAGATTCCAAAAAAATAGTGTAGAAACCCTAATTCTGTAATAATTCGCTTAATTCTACTCCAATTCTTCTGAAATATGGACTGTAGCTTCTTCAATATGTTCTTCAAAAACACTTGAAAAGTAAGAAAAAAATTCTCCAAAAATTGAAAGATATGCTCTTCCCAAAATCGCCTCCAAAATTGAGAAAAACCTTGCCTCTATGGTGCCAAGATCATGTTCTGATACCACTTGTTATGAAATAACTTGCACAATAGAAGAATATGATATGAAATATGCTACAAATACTTGATAATAACTGAGAATAACAAGCCACTTTTAGGGGGAAAACCTCCAAATATCTCTAATGAGAACACACTTCACAACTTGATGATGAAATAAGACTCACAACCTCATATATATACCTATTTATGCCAAGAATATCACCTAGGTTGACTTAGACACACCTATATAAGACTTAGGCCAACCTAAACAACTAAATAACAATATACTAATGATAATATGACTTAGTAGAAAGTTAAGATAGCCACAAGCCGACTATTCATAACCCGATGTACAATAATATTAAGGGCGTAGCAGACCTTATCCTAGGCTTGTTCACACTTGGGTTCCTGTACCTTGGGGTTTCAACTATTGGGAATGTGTAGGATAATCATGGGAAAAATAAGCCCTTAAGTAGTGAACATATCAGAAGAATTAGAGTTAGGAAACTTGATGTAAAAATTTGAATAAGTTATCTATTTTATTTCAAAAATATGTAAGAATAGAATCTATAGAAAATTGAATATAGTTTCTAAACTACTAGGTCTATTTTAAAAATAAATAAATCTATTTGGTGAAAATTTGAAATTGCAATGCAGTAGTACTTAAATTTCAAGGATAAAATAAGAAGTAGGTGCCTTTATGACCACCCTAACCACAATAAAATGATAATAGATATGTGCAGGATCATGATGGGCCAAAAAGTAGCAATATTATGGGTATTTGTAGGGTATGTGGTTGATGACTATTTTGTACCCAGAATTGATGAAACAAAAAGGGTTTTTAGAGGAGATTCTCAACTTTCCACCAATATAAATTATGCTTTAATTTGAATTTAGTAGATAATTATTACTCATTTTCTATTAGAATTATGACTAAAGTCCAGATCGATAGGCTAAATGAAAAACATCGATAACTTTCAAATGGTATCACATTTTTTGAATCCAAAACATGTGTCACATTATATGCTTCACATACTATAGGATTAAAAAAATAAAAAATAAATTTGATGAAGTTTTGACCAAGTTAAGGTGGTCAAACATACGAGTTTTTATATTTTTTAAAAGTTTTATAAAATAATCATAATTAATTACTTACTTGGAAAAAAATTACAAAAAAATATGTATCACATCTAGACATGAGTCTTCTACTTATATATAAAATCTTATAATAAAATATTATCATTTTATTATGGTTAGGGTGGTCAGACAGACAACTTAATTTTTCCTTGAAATTTAAGTACTATTGCATTAAAATTTCAAATTTTCACTAAATAGATTTTATTTATTTTTAAATAAACCTAGTAGTTTAGAAACTACATTCAATTTTCAACAAATTCTATTCTTACATGTTTTTGAAGTAATATAGATAACTTATTCAAATTTTTACATCAAGTTGCCTAACACTGATTTTTTTGAATTTTTTGCCATTTAAAGGCCTTTTTTCCATGATGATCCTGCACATACCCTAATATTTTCTATAATATTTTAGATATAATTAAAGGACTCATGTCCCAATGTGATGCATAATTTTTTTAATTTTTTTCAAGTAAATAATTAATTATGATTTTTTATTACAAATTTTAAAAAATATAAAAAACCCGTATGTTTGACCACCTTAACTTGGTCAAAACTTCATGAAATTCAATTTGTTTTTTAATCTTATAGTATGTGAAGCATAGAATTTAATACATGTTTTAGATTCAAAAAATGTGATATCATTTGAAAGATATAGATGTTTTTCAATCAGCCTATCAATCAAGACTTTAGTCATAATTCAAATAGAAAATGAATAATAATTATTTATTAAATTCAAAGTAAAGCATAATTTATATTGATGGAAAGCTGATAATTTGCTTTAAAAACCCTTTTTGTTTCATCAATTTTGGGTGAAAAAAAGTTGTCAGCCACATACCCTACACATACCCATTATATCGTTAGTTTTTGGCCCATCATGGTCCTGCACATACCATTTTTGAGGATTATTAGACTTCTAAAGCTTCTTGAATATATGTAGTAAGCTTTCTAATGGCATGGCTATTTCCCTTTCATGATCCATAGGCTTTGAAAATCCTAGTTTAACTAATTGTGCATAATCATAACCATGACAATATGAAGGATCACTACAATAGCCGCTAATATGGTGGTAACCTAGGACTTCAACATATGATCTAACGGATAGAAATTCCTAGGATACAAAAATTCATTCTAATAATCCATACTATATTTTTTGTGAATATTCTAGAGAAACACTTTAAATGGAACAAAAATTACATTCAATATGATAGAGCCAATAAATGAAAGTAGGCCAAGTACCATGTACATTCACACCTCCAGTTGTTGCAACTTTGACTAGAGGACTTTCAAGCTATAATAACAATCAACAACCCTTTATGTCTATAGACTGTAGAGGAAATTTGCCACCTCTTCAACAAGATGAAAACCTTTGAATTAAGGATATTTGTATCAATAAATCTTTTGAGTTCTTCCAGTAGAGTCACCTCATAGTATTTTTAATTTGGGGCCACTAGAAATAAATTTGCAAATCTGGAACTTCTTCAACCTCTAAACTAGTCATTTATTTTCTTGACTCTTTCCAAATGGACAAATATGGACTTCTCCCCTGCAAAATCACTTTTTTTGTTGGCTATCTTTTAAAAACCAAACTTAATCTCAGTCCTTACCTATGAGCTTTCCATAACTCAATTATCAATAGGGGTGAGGATTGGTCAACACTTAAGTGAAGTTTTGAGACCTCACTTCTTCTCTTCGGGCTCTATGAGACCTAGGAGGTTAATCTTATATATGCTCACAATATCTTTAACTCAATCAAGACTATTTTCTCACATAGATGTACTCCTCAGGAAACCAATATCATATAAGGCTTGGCAGACCTCTTATGAAATTGTCATATGTTCCAGGCAGTACACAAATACCTAGAATTTGTGCGATGTATTTAGAATAGATTATGAGTTCATCTTCATCTTGAATCTTAGGCCAAATTTATCACTAGCTCAATCTATCATGAGATAAATTAATAAAAGAACCAGTGCCCTATCTGAGGGAATAACAAAGTGATAACTTGCAATCAATTAGTAATACAATTATGATTGAACATTAGAAATTAGTAGACTATTAGCATACCACTTTGTAGCATCTAACTCACTATGTTTTAAGAACATTACTTCCTTACTACATCCTATATCCCTTCCCCACAAACCAATAGCCTTATTTTTAGCATTTTAATCAACTCATTGAACTGAAGCATAAAAAAAGCTCATTCATTTAGTGCAAATGAAAAAAGACAAATGAAATTATAATTAACTTCATTCATAACTTGGAAGAAAGATATACAAGAGAGAAATGTTTTAGAACTAGAACTTTTCTTCATTTGTAACAATACTTTGTAAAACTATATTTAAGTTCTTTATATATTTAACATATTCCCTTGATTGGATTTTGATATGTTTTTTAATATATCTACTTATATTCTATTTTCTCCTAAGAGCATAGCTTTCACCTTGACCTATTTTGACTCAAAATTTCTAGACTTTGAACTCCTTAACTTCAACCATGAAATCCCCTTTATAGATAGGGGAGCAACAAGCATCCACCTAAGTTTACATTTTCATTTCAAAACCTAATTTTGATAGTTTTCTTGAAACACTCCCTAGGCGGTTTCATATGCAATCATTTGGGAAAAAAGGAGGATACAAAAAAAAACACATGTGGAGGCTATCATCAATCAATTCCACCATGTTTATGTTGAAAAAAAAGGATTTCACACCATATCAACCAAAGAACCTCCATATCACGATGGATGAGTAAAAGAAAAACCATGCATGTACCGAAACAAATGCCTCCCATGCAAAGACCATGGTATCATGAAAAACAAAACTAAGGAGGAGACCCTATTTAGAGTCATCAACATTAGAGAAAGCCTAACTAAACCTTTTCCTCAATGAAATTGGAGGGACTACTAGCACATCATTGTCAGAGCTCCCATATGGCACTAGAGAAAGAAGGTAATGGCAATATTTTGAGTCAATGCCAACTTTAGCATCCAAATGAGAATTAGAGAGAACAATAGGAGAATTGTGCCTGCCCAACCAAGCCCTATGAATCTTCTCACTTTTCCTAGACTTTTTCATTGGCTGAGCCAGTTCCTTGCCTTTGTACTTGACCATATCTCCTAGAATAGTCCTACTTTTCAAGTTGCATGTACTTTGCACAATTTACTTCTTCTTATGGCCTCTATCCCTCCTCTTCCCCTTTGAAACCTTAGGAGAAGCCTAGGCTTCTTGCTCAGTCATGGTCATATCCTCATGGAATTGAAATAAATTTAGTTGGCTAGACCTTCTAATAGGCTGAATTATCGTACCATCTTTCCCCATATCAAGAATGAGTAGGTTTTAACAATTTGAAAGAAAACTATAGGGAGACACTCCAACTAGCCCAGATAATTACAATAAACCTATTATAGAAATTCTTACCCAGACTAGAGAACCCAATTTAAAACCAACTTAATTAGGATAAGAAAACTTAATATCTCATTTAGGAAAAATAACAACTCTTCACTTGTTTACAAACTATGCCTTACTATAGATTGAAAAGATGGTCAAAATGAACAATGATCAACCTGTATTAAATAGAGAATTTGGAGCATGTAGAATTAGTGATTCAAGAACTCCCCGCACAAGTGAGTTGATAACTTAGCAGCTTGGCTTTGAATCTAGGACATTGATCTTAAAACAATTAAAACTTCATCTTTGATGGCCTCAAGTATCATTTTTCAACCATAGCAACTTGTTCCTAGAAAATAGTGATTTCATCTATAATGTTTCGATGTTTTCCTTTAATCTTGATTAATCATTCTTGATCTGACAATTAGCATGTATCACTAGCCTAACCTCTACTTCTTCATTAATATCAGTGAAGTATATAAGACTAGATTTTCCCAGAGGGAATATTTTCCTGTACACTTCATTCCTCATCACTAATCTTCCCCAAAATTTAGGGAATATTTTCCTATATTTTTTAATAAGATTTTAGATATAAGTAGAGGACTCATGTCCCACAGTGATACATATTTTTTTTTAGTTTTTTTCCAAGAAAATAATTAATTATGAATTTTTATTGCAACTTTAAAAAAATATTAAAAAATTGTATGTCTAACCACCTTAACTTGGTCAAAACTTCATGAAATTCAATTTATTTTTCTTTTAATTCTATAGTATGTTAAGCATAGAATGTGACTCATATTTCAGATTCAAAAAATGTGATACTGTTTGAAAGCTATAGATGTGTTACCAATTTTTTGTTATAGCTCAATTAGTGGAGCTGACTGAATACTCATATTTAAAAGTGGAAAATACAGTTATTTTTGCATATGCTAGGTGTTGATTGCATCTATTTATCATTTTATAAGTGACAGTTATGCATTGAAATGAGGAAACTGAGTTTCAAGAAATTGCTTTTCAGTGTTTCACAATCAAATGGAGTACAGGATTGAGTATACAAACAACAAAGAATGACTAAATGATTTCTTCTATTTCACAATGTGTTTTATATTTACAACATTTCATTTTATTACAAGAATTCAAATGGTGGTATAGCATTGCATTATAAATGCATTTTCCTTTCAAAATGAAAGCAGGAAGAATGAAATTAAATATCCACATAAGCCATGGTTTTAGCCATTCCATTCATGACAAGAAAGGAAATATACAACTAAAAAAGAAAGTGAAAAGTAACATGGGACATATTTTTCATTTCCTGAGTCGATCTTCGGGTGATGCTCTGTAGCTTGCTCCATCCTGCTTTCATTCCTAAATGTTCCTGCAAAAGATTAAGAAGGGCATTGTAAGAATTGGATATGAAGGTAACCACCCAAGATCTAGAGGCCTAATAGAAAGCACAAGCATAAGAGAGATAGAAACAAGATGACAAGAATAAATTGTATTTTGCCAATAAATGCAAATATGATGGAATGAGAAAATGTACATAGAAGAATCCTTGGTTGTATAGCCAAGGTGAGAACATAGAAGGGCATAAGATTATGACAAGTGTCATAATCCTATGACATGAGACAACTATGAAAAGCTATTAGTCCACCTAAAGTGGAAAATTGATAATGTGATAATCACCACAAAAGGTGGAGAGATAATCACATGATGTGTCCTCAAAAGGTGGAGGTGATAAAGTAATGACATGTCAAATCCATAAAAAGTGGAAAATATCCAACAATCTCCTATTTGGTCCCTAAGTAAACTTAACTAAGGTGTAATCATGACCTAGGACAAGTTACAACACATTTAATTACACCAACACCCCCCCTTAAATGCAACTTAGGGAGAATGTACACAAAAGTAAACAATGCAAAATGGGTCCTGACTACTAGGCCATATTAGGTACCCACGTACAAATGCAATGCAATCTCTCATAAAGCAGAGAAAGGGAGAAAACTTGGTGGGAAAAAAATCCCCCCAAAAGAGAGATGAAACAAAAATAAGAACTCAAAAAGATGAGAAGGGTAAAACCTCGAAGGAAAAAAAGCCCCCCCCAAAAGAGAGAATAAAGGAGTCAAGTGACCTCCTTAGAAGAAACATCCTACACCCCTAAGAGTGCTCACAAATGATGATATATACTCTCAGTGATGGGTTTGGTGAAGATATCTACAACCTGCACTATTTTAGGGAAATACTACAAATCAATGACCTGCTCCTGTATCAGCTCCTAGATGTAGCACTTGCATATAAATCTCGATATGTTTGGTCCTTTGATGATGAACCAGATTCTTCAAGATCTAGGTGGGACTCTAATTGTCACAATGAATGACTGTAGGATGTGGAATAGTGAAGCCAACCTCAGTGAGAATATTTTGAAGCCAGATAGCCTTAGTAGCGGCATTAACATCCCCTCGATACCCATCCTCAATTGAAGAAAGAGCAATACCATGCTGCTTCTTACTTTGCCAACAAATGGGGCCTAAACCAAGATGAATGCTATAGCCAAAAGTGGACTTATGATCATCAAGATCGCTAGGGTATGTGCAGGATCATTGTGCAAAAAATAGGCCCTTAAGTGGCAAAAAATTCAGAAAAATCAGTGTTAGGCAACTTGACGTAAATATTTGAATAAGTTATCTATATTATTTCAAAAATATGTAAGAATAGAATTTGTATAAAATTGAATTTATTTTCTAAAATACTAGGTTTATTTAAAAATAAATAAAATCTATTTGGTGAAAATTTGAAATTACAATGTAGTAGTACTTAAATTTCAGGGAAAAAATAAGTAGGTGTCTGTCTGACCACCCTAACCATAATAAAATGATAATAATTTTTTGTAATATTTTATATATAAGTAGAGGACTCATGTCTAGATGTGATGCATATTTTTTTGTAATTTTTTTCCAAGTAAATAATTAATTATGAATTTTTTATTACAACTTTTAGAAAGTATAAAAACTCGTCTATCTGACCACCTTAACTTTGTCAAAACTTCATGAAATTTAATTTTTCTTTTTTTAATCCTATAGTATGTGAAGCATAGAATGTGATGCATGTTTTGGATTCAAAAAATATGATACCGTTTGAAATTTATAGATGTTTTTCAATCAGCCTATCGATTAGGACTTTAGTCGTAATTCTAATAGAAAATGAATAATAATTATTTATTAAATTCAAATTAAATCATAATTTATATTTTTGGAAAGCTGATAATCTCCTCTAAAAACCCTTTTCATTTTATTAATTTTGGGTGAAAAAAAAGTCGCCAGCCACATACCCTACAAATATTGCCATTTTTTGGCGCACCCTGATCCTCCACATACCCGCTAGTCCAATCAAAATCAGTATATCCCACCAAGGTAAGTCCTATACCTACTGCATAGTGAATCCCATGATGGTGTGTACCATGTATGTAGTGCAAGATGCATTTGGTTGCTTTCGAATGAAGCTCATGCAGTTCCTACATAAAGCGTGAAACAATGCCAAATGCAAAGGAGATATCAGGGCGAGTGTGAGTCAAGTAGATGAGACTCCCAACAAGCTAATGATACAAAGTGGCATCAAAAAGTGGAGTAGAACACTTAGCCTCAAGCTTGACTCTTGAAAGAAAGGGAGTTGGAGTAGGCTTACAATCAGCCATGTGAAACCAAGCTAGAAGATCAAGAGCATACTTGGGCTAAGAAAGAGAAATCCCAGAAGCCGACTGAGTGATCTCAATCCTAAGAAAATAGTGCAAAAGGCCCAAGTCAGTCATAGAAAATCTATCCTGCAAAGCAGATTTGACACTAGCAATGATGGATGAGGTACTCCCTGTAATGATCAAATCATCAACATAGAGCACAAGTAGCAAATGAGAATCATCCTATTGCAAAATGTAGACATTTGGATCTGAATGACACCTCGTGAACTCTGCTAAGAGAAGAAAGGAATCCATTTTGGTTTACCAAGCCCTAGGGGCCTGTTTGAGGCCATAGATAGACTTCCTCAATCTTCAAACCAAGGAAGAATCCTGTATGAATCCCTTTTCCTACTCCATGTAAATCTCCTCATGAAGATGGCCATGAAGAAATGCACTTTTCAAATCCATCTGATGTACAACCCAACCATGAGTTTCAGTAATAGCAAGTGTGAAGCAAATGGAGTTCATCTTAGCAACAAGTGCAAAGGTCTCAATATAGTCAACACTTGGAACCTGTCAGAAACCTTTTCTAGAATCCAACCCTTGTTTTTATCCACACTACCATCTTCTGCATACTTAGTTCGATAGATCCACTTACATCAAAAAAATTTCTTCCCTTAGGAAGAGGAACCAAATCCCATGTGTGATTCCTCATCAAGGAACTATACTCTTCCTCTATTGTTGAATCCCACTCAGGAATGCCTGAAGCCTCCTTAAAGGATTATGGATCTGAAGCACTAGCAATGTAAGCTTATGGAAAATCCTGATGTTGTGACCGAGTCCTTCAAGTATTTGAAGGATTCCCAACAAGAGAACCTGTTGACTCAAGAGTTTGTCGAGCCCAATGAGGTCTAGTAGGAGATGAAGGATGAGGTGCCTCTACTACAAGTGGACCCTATGAAGGTGTGATCCTGCTAGTAAGAATTGAGGAAGAATCATCATCGAAGTCACTATCATCACTTTCCATTGTGGAGGAAGGAAGATGAGGATTAGAGGCCAAGCTAGGAGATCTTTCCTCAAAGTTAACACTCCTCTCAATGAATAGCTCATGTGTCTTTGGATCCAAAAGTCTATATGCCTTAACACCTTTAGGATATCCAACAAAGATGCAAGGCCTACTTTGAGGTTCCAATTCCTTGTGCTTCTCTGGAGGTATGCATGCCCAAGCTGGACAACCAAAAACTCTGAACTATCTCACAACTGGTTTTCTACCACACCAAGCCTCAAAAGGATTCATTCCCTTCAAAGCTTTATGGGGAACCTATTTTGGATGTGAGTGGCACAACTGATAACTTCTGCCCAAAATTGAGGACTAAGAGAACGAGCATGAATCATGCAGCTATCCATCTCCTTAAGGGTTCTATTATTTCTTTCAGCTACACCATTCTATCGTGGATTGTATGCAACTGAATGCTGAAGATCAATCCCCTCAAGAGTACAAAATTCCTCAAGTCTATTGTTCACATATTCCCTTCCATTTTCTATGCAAAGAATCTTGACTTGCTTCCTTGATTGATTCTCAACATGAGCCTTGAAGGCTTGAAATCTGTCAATCACTTCACTCTTATGAACAAGAAAGTGGACCCATGTGAAGCAGGAGTAATCATCAATGAAGGTGATGACATAATGAGCCTTGCTAAATGATGGTACTAGAAATGGACCCGCTACATCACTGTGAACCATCTAAAGAACTTCCAAAGCTCTCCAAGACTTCCCTTTGTCAAACCTCTCTTCTAGATGCTTACCCAAGGAACAACCTAAACATACACCTTTTGAAAAAGCTGATTTGAGGAAGTCTTGTAACCATATCCTTGGAGCTAAGCTGTTGAAGATAGTGGTAATTGAGATGTCCAAACTACTCATGCCATAGCTTACTTTTTGAATTTAAATGAGTGAGCAAGGTTGTAGAAGGAGACTTAGAGACAAAGTGGGAGAATGATTAAATCCATGTGTTGTGATTGGCTTGTCCCACTGCAACAAAGGCATCATCCTTAAGTTCTTTTACCACAATTGAATCTAGTAGAAACTCAACTTTCTTGCCATCTCCAAAGTGAGTGATTTGGTAGATTGAAATAAGATTGACACTCAAGTTAGGAACATAGAGAACATTCTCAAATATTCCATTATCCATGGCAACTGAACCTTCACCTTCAACTTTCACTTGAGTATCATCTCCTATGAAGATGTGAGGTACCTTAGATGGCTCCAAAGAAGAAAACTATTCTCTTCAAGAACCCATATGATGAGTGGCACCTGAGTCAAGTATCCATTGCTATGAAGAACCTAAAGTAGCCACAAATACTTTCCATTTTCCTTTTGATTGTGAGGAAGTGGAAGGAGATGAATCCTTCTTATTGTAAGTAAATGGAAAATTGATGTTGTTCTTCTTAATGATGTTTGTCAACTCATCAATTTTCTTATTGTGGTAATGATGCTCATCATGACCAAACTTCTTGCAATATGAAAAATTTGGTCTCTCCTTCTTGCTTGAATTTCCCTTCTTGGGAGAAGATGAAGAACTCCCTTGTGATGAAGAATTCCCTTGTTGTGGAGAGGATGATTTTGCTTTATCTTGTTGTGTCTTTGGATTAGATTGATTTTTCTTCTTGTTGGAACCCTTTCCTTGAGCCCCTTGATTCCCTTGATTAGCCACTAAAGCTTTGGACTATGAAGACTTGATAATCCCCATGCTTATCAACTTTTCTTCCTCTAACATAAATTTTTTTGTGAATGCATCAAATGAAGGCATAGTGAAAGAACTACCCACTATCAAGCGATGGGTTTGGAAGCTAGAAAAAAATGCTGCATATTCTTATGGAAGCTTTCCCAACAAATTGTAGACCAACTGTGCATCCTTCTTGTCAATGCCACAATCCTTAAGTTGTGCCTTAGCTCATTTTCCTTATTGATATAGTCTTAGATTGTATCAAAATTCTTGGGATCTAACATTGTGAGATCATTGTCAAGATGATAACCTCTAATCTCATCAACTTGGCCATACAATTGACCAAACTTTTCCCAACCTTCATTAATTGTTTTACACTTATCAAATTGAAAGATTATATTTTTTGATACATATTTACTTAATGTTCCAAGAGCCATAGTATTTTTAGTGAGCCAATCCATTTGAGCATTAGGATCAGCTTTAGGATCAGATGGTGCAACAACAATTTCATCAATATAATGAGTTAATCATTTTTCCAAGAAGCATAGTTATGTGGAGTTCACAAAGGAAACTTAGGAGAACCCATAGCATAAAAATGAAAGAGAACAAGATAGAGAGAGAGGTACAATCACACAAGACACCCCCCCAAATTCACTCAATCAAAGAACCCCCCCAGAAAAGATGATTTGACACTTTATACTTAGTGCATGTACAATGGCCACTTGCAAGCCAAGCAAAGTGGGCTTCTAATTTTCAATATTTTACAATAGCATTAAGTACGCTACAACAAACACAAATGACTAATACAAAAGTCCAAACTAAGATCTTATCTTTAGAAATGCCAAAATAGGCCAAAAATGACTGTGTTGAAAGTACAATTTCTTATCACAATCACTACAAACTAATAGCACCACTGTGAAGTTCAAAAAAAATCACGCACTTTCAAAAAAACACTTGAAAAGGAGTTTGTATGAGCCTAAATGAAGCACCAGAAGTTACAAAAATGGTGACAATTAAGCAACACCTATGAGAAATCAATTTTTCTAGAAAATTAGTGCACCAAAATCATAAAATAATTGTACCACTATGAATTACACGAAAAATTAGCCTGAATCAAAAAAATTTGCACCAAAAAAGGCCTCAGAATGACCAAGATATGATCCTCTAAAGATGAACTACAAAATCAAAAGCTTCAACCATGAGGGGGTCAGATTTTTCAAAAATTTGCCAACGCAGTGCTAACGTTAGCATTTCACAACATTAAATTTGATGGTTGTATGCCTGTCAAATGTAGTTTGGGGTTAAATTTGATGGGTGTATGAGTTCGTCACCATTGTCATCAGCTCTTTTACCGGAATCTTGCTTGAATATTCTTTGCCAGTGCTGAAATATACCTTTCCAAGATTTTGACATCGGAATATTCACTTTTGTGGATAGAATATTCCTTCACTTGCCAAAATCTTCATTCTAATATTGGTTTTCCTTTTGACAATGCTAGATTTTTAAAAAACCTGGCTATCGGTAGGAGATTATGGCCACTGGTGGGGCCGTGAGTGCGGGGCTGTGGAGTGAGGGCGGGACCTGCCACCACATGGTGGGATCTGGTTGCCCCAATACCCTACAAGGGTATCAAGTACCTTTGTAAGTACTATAGTCCGCAAAACGGACTTAATTTTTTTTTTTCTAATTTTTTTTAAAACAAAACTTTACATAATATAAAAACTATGAAAAATGATTTTAATTTTTGAATGATTATTTATTTTATTTTTTTGAAATAAAATTTCCACAGAAAAATAAAATAATTTTTTTTTTGGAATAAAATCATACCGCCAACGTAGGTTGGTTGTACGACCGACCTACTAAATTATTTTTGCCTTGATGGACAACTTGCTCCGATTTGGACAATTTGGTAGTTGATTTATGGGTTTTTGGCCATTCTAAACACGATTGTGATGTCCTTTTCAGCTGAAAATGCTCTGAAGTAGTAGCTAGCTCCTGAATCTGGCAACCACCCATAATCTTCAACCCTTTGCAGATTTGGCCTCCAATGTCCAACTGAGACAAAACAAAAGGAAAATATAACTATATCAGACACTCCAGACACAATGGTGAGATCAAATCTAATGCAACAAGCTCCCAAAATACTCCTACAAAAAGAGGCCAAAAATGTAACCCTCAAATAATCTCTCCAAATGATTAACTAAAGGCAGTCCAATAGCTTTGATACCATGTAAGAATTTTCCATGAAGGTAGCCACCCAAGATCTAGAGGGCTAATAGAAAGCACAAGCATAAGAGAGATAGACACAAGATGACAAGAATAAACTATATTTTTCCAATGAATGCAAATATGATGGAATGAACAAATGTACATAGAAGACCCCTTGGTTATATAGCCAAGGTGAGAACATAGAAGGGCATAAGATTATGACAAGTGTCATAATCTTATGACATGAGACAACTATGAAAAGTTATCACTCCACCTAAAGTGGAAAAGTGATAATGTGATAATCACAACAAAAGTTGGATCACCCACAAAAGGTAGAGAGATAATCACATGATGTGTCCACAAAAGGTGGAAGTGATAAAGTAATGACATGTCAAGTCCACCAAAAGTGGAAAATCTCCAGCAACCTCCTATGTGGTCCCTTAGTAAACTTAACTAAGGTGTAATCATGACCTAGGACAAGGTACAACACATTTAATTACACCAACAGGCATCAATTAAGAGCTCGAGATATGAACTATACTACATGCCATACTAACAAAGATATATTTCAATCCTTGCAATGCATAGAACCAGCTAAAGAAAAGTGTAGAAACATGAGCTGAAAGAGAAACATCAACATGATCATATATTGTTTTTTATGCTAACATCGTTTGTTTCCTTGTGCATGTATAGGGAAAATCATGAAGCTGGTTATCATTTGAATGTCAAGAGCGTGTGGAGAAAAATAGATTCCCACAAGTGTAGAGCTCGACATGCTACCCCTTATTCATTACAAGTGGGCTGAGAAAGAGATTGCAAACATCATGTTCATCAAGAAAGGAAGTATACAACTGAAAGAGTAAAATAGAGTTCATCCATCAAGTTATCAAGCTGATTGTTCACTCATAATAGTAAAATATGTTTCTTAAAGCTGCAGGTGAATAGTGGGTTTAATCAGCTTAATCAATTTAAATTAGTACATTCATCTCAAACATTACTATATGGTTTATGTTCTTCTTCCATAGTATTATTTCTCATCATGTTCATAATATTATGCAAATTTCAATAGTGTTCATGCTCACGACAATGATAGTGAACAGGGATACATAATGCCTCAACGAAAATAAATGTTACATATTTTCATTTCAGAAGAGAGTAAGGCATAAAGCAATTTTAACTAATGGAGCATAAAAATGCATAAAGATTTCCAAATAGAAGAGCATACTTTTAAAGGGCAGTCAAGCATGGAGACATGTGAAGGAGTTTCAGATTTCATTAGAATAAGATGACAAGATCAATTCATTGATTACTATATTTGATAAAGAAAGGTGAATAATTCAATAAAACAACCAATTTCATTTTGGCTAAGAATGCAAGGTTGCTTTAATTTAAGTTATGCATCACTGTTTTGAAAAAGGAGCAATCAAGTACAATATTTTGGGGTTTTGTTCTATTAATTAAATTGTTCTCTCAATCAAGATTATTTTCAAAGAAGAGTTACAATGTGAAAAGATTGTTTCTAGAATAAGCTAAGAATGACAAAACATGAAGAAGCTTTATAGATGCAAGCATGAATAATATAAAATAATGTAAAGTTCAAGGCATGTAAACTAAAATCTACAAGGCCGAGCTACTGTACAATCAAAAGGGGAGCAATAATTATAAGGAGAATGGGGTAGAATTATACATGTTGATTAAAGGGAAATGAAAAAAAGTAGCTAGCATTTAAAAGAAGTTTGTACATGAATACCCATAGGTGTTGTATCTCAAGATGCTACTACCAATGCCATGGTGAGTTGAGCCCAGCCTTGAATAAATAATAGTACAAATTCTTGCTTATTCTTTCAGCATACCCGCATTGGGGTTTCAAGTCAATTATACAAATTTTCACCAAATGCAGTTTACCCTCATGAGTATTTTAACAGAGCAGTAAGATAATGGTTTTTGTTTGAGTCAAAGGTTACCCATATGAGGGTTTTCAACAGTAAGGAAAAGGAATATGTGTTCTTCAGAATGTTATACATCCAAGTGGATTTTTTTCAAAAAGTAATATTTATACAGTCCTCTCATGGCTAAGCTTAAATATAATAGAAAATACAAGAATAAACACATATTTCCTCAAAATTTTGAATATCCGCATTGGGGTTTTGAATCAAGATACATATACTACAATTTTTAGAAATAGCCATGTGATGGTTTTATAAGAAAATGCAAAAGGATGTAGAGAATTGACATGGATCAAGCTCCAGTGAGATTAAACACATATTTATTCAAAACATCAAAATTACCATATGAGTGTTTTTGTTGAAATACAGATTTACCACCATTTTTGAGTAACCCATATGGGGGTTTTGTTCCAGATACAAGGAATATGCAGTATGCTCTCTTGGGTCAAGCATAGAAGGTAATACAAAAACCAATTTGGTGCATGAATGGCCATGGCCTAGGAGAGGAGTTTTGGCTCCATAATTTCATTTAAAAAAAAATAGAAAACTCTCAATTACCAGATCTGAAGTAAACAATAGATATTGTCAAAAATTTCTTAAGTGAAATGCAATAGTAACACATGAGCATGGCGCGAACTGTGTGATGGCCTTCAAGTTTACAAATGAAATCAACTTTTTTGCAGAAATACAAGGAATTTTTAAGCTTTTGTTTGAAAATTCCAAGATAAATATAGGAGGAAAACAATCTTACCATTGGTGTTGTAGAAGACCAAGCTGGAAACTACAGCCAAGCTCTCACAGAGCTTCTCAAATGCAAGGGCCAACTTCTCAAATATGGTGGCCAAAGGTATGGTATCGACACACAAAACAAAGACAAAAGATGTGTTAGAAAATGGTCTTAGCCATGGCCTTATGGCTCTTTTTTCCTTTCAAAAACATAGTGAAGTCATGAAAAAGCCAAAATTCAGCTTACCATCGCTACAAAGAGGAGTTCAACCAAGTTGGAGGAAAACATCAGAAGTTTTCAAGCTCTCAAGTGAAACCCTGGCTCATATGGTGGTGGCTCATGCAGAACTCCTACTCTCAAAAGTCATTTTTGCAAATGATGCGAAATTTGAGGGATCTCTTTGTTTTGTCTTTATGGTTTCACTTTTCCCTATTTTGACTTAAGGGTTTTTTCAATGTTTTTAAAATATGAAGCTCAAAATTAATGCCATGGTCACTCATTCCTTAGGTCGAGCCTTTCCAATTTTTCTATTGATATGTTTACCAAGGTTTGGAGTAGGCACTTGGTATAGTGTTTCAAAAATGGTGTTCCAATTATAGGTTTTTTTTTTTTTTAATCTTTCCTTAGTGAAATATTATTCCTATAATGACTTAGGCTTTAATTTTAATTGATTTTAAAAGAAATCAATGAGAGTATGATGAGGAGTATGCCCTATAATTTTATGATTTTTTTGAGAAAAATCAAGCATTGTAAATGGAGACATAAGTTGTATTCTTTTTGCAAAAGATTAAAATTCTTTAATTTCAAAAATAGGTTAGATTGTGAAGATTGTGAAATCTGCATATCATGTAAAGCAAAGATAAAACAAATTGCTTTATTCCTCAGCTAGATTTTTAGCAAATTTATTGAGATATTGCCTTGGTCAGATTTGAGTTTCCTCTTGGAGAGATAAGTTGTTTTATTCACTTCAAAAGAAGATTTGATCTATTTTTAGGGGTTGGACAACATGAACAAGGAAAAAGTGAGTTTTTTTTCTTTTGTGTAGACTTTTGAGACAGTTTTGATATGTTTTCCTTGAGCTTTCTTTGTGAGCTTGGATAAGGGTTTTGAAGAGTTATATCTTGAAGAAACTTAGTTTTTCTTCTTCTTCTCAATTCAGATCATTGCTTCATTCTCTATTGTGTATGTAGAGAGGTTTGTAAGCATTTTGTACTTAGATTTTCACAAGAACACTTTCAATTTTAATAAAGTAGCACAATTTTCCTTCTCATTTTTGTCTCATTTTATAATAGCAATTTGATGTCCTTGTGGTTCAAATCAAAATCCTTTTATGTCTTGTTGTTGTAATTTGTGTTTCAAAATTGTATAGTTTCAGGTTGTTTGTTGGGTAAAAGCACAAAGTTGTGTCACAATTTTAGCCAACTTATCAGCATAAGTAAATTTAAGTATTTGTAACTAAAAATTAATTTTGGTCAAACATATGATCTAGTAAGATCCATTCTAGCTAAGTTAGATGCTTCCACAACTTTTTCAACTAAAATTGTTGGCTAAAAATGTCTGGAGCACCACTTTGAGTTCAATTTACCAAAAAAATTAAATTATTTGAAAATCTTGAAGTTACAATAAATCCTACTAATGTAAACAACATTTTTTAAAAAATATAAAAATACCCTTTTGTAGATCCATAAGTGTAGTTTTCAAAACTATATTTATTTTAATAATTTAATTATTTTTTTATTTTTTATTTTTACTAAAAGTAGGTTTTAAGCACAAAATATTAGGTTAATTACTATGCCAAGGAAAAATACTAAAACTTATTAAAAAATTTGAAAAAAATATGATGCACTAGATAAAAAATCTATTTTAAGATGGTATAATTTTGTTTCCATTTTAGATAAATATTTAATATGAAAGTTGGCGTTCGATAAAAATAATTGTTGTTTAATTCACACACATTTTAATATTTATAAAAATGGGACAATATATATATCCATGCACTAAAATTTCAAGTTATAAATACACAAAAAATTTGAAACAAAAAAAAAAAAATTACTATAAAAAGTTTGACATCCCATGCAACTTCATTTTTCAACATTTTATCAACAACTAGGTAAATTATAGTTTTAATTTATTAAAAACTAGTTTGAAATAATTTTTTATACTTTAAAAAAAAATAGAAACATAATATATACTAAAAAATACATATTTCACTAGTTTACATCATTTCAAAATTCAAAACATATATGCCACTTTTTAGTGATTCGACTTTAAAAATTGGATTAGCGTTGGTCGTTTCTTTTATAAAGTGTGACACAACTTTATGCTATTACCCTGTTGTATTTTGTCTACGAATATTCATTGCAAATTACTGATGGAAGTATGTGCCAATGAGATTGTGAGAGTTATTGTGATAGGGAAGTTGTTGTGGGTGTCAGTGCTTGAATCTCATAACTTCTAGTGAAATATCAGTTAGATTTAAGTTTTAATTTTAGTTATCCTTCTCCCTTTTCCTAGAAAATCACTTAGAATAGGATTCATCTTTTGGAGAACCAACTCACTCTGGAGATTCTCTTTTCGCATAGATCACCCACATCTAAAAAGAGTTTCCATGTTTCAACAGATAGTCTGATTTTTGCAAATCTGACAAAGGGTTCATATCTAATTGATAATAATATGTTTTTCAATCAGCCTATCAATCAAGACTTTAGTCATAATTCAAATATAAAATGAATAATAATTATTCATTAAATTTAAATTAAAGCATAATTTATATTGGTGGAAAGTTGAGAATATTCTTTAAAAAACCCTTTTCATTTCATCAATTTTGGGAAAAAATAAAGTCACCAACCACATACCCTACACATACCCATCATAGTACCACTTTTTGTCCTGTCATGATCCTACACATACCTACACAATTTGGGAGAAATTAATTTTTTTGTCTCAATAATTTTCTCTAGTGCAACTTTAAATTCAAATATAAAACTTTAGAGGCCCCAAAATAGCTTGAAAAGTGGACAAACCAGCCTATTGGTGGTTCACATGTTGTAGATCTCTTAAAGAGTTGTCCAATGATATGAAATAATAGAAAATTGAACACATAGATCAAAATTTATGGCCCCACAAAGTTGCCCCTCTTAAAAGTGAATTTCATTAAAAAAATTTCCTAGGCTAGAAATCAAATGATGAGACTTTTGGTGCCAAAACAAAGGGAAATTTTCACTTTTTAGAGCATTGAAAGTGGGTTATTTTTTGCATTGCATCTTTTACATTGGTATCTATTATTGTATTTTGTGGGGTTTGGGCGGTGAAGCTCTCATCAATGTTTCTAGTTTAAGAACTTACGAACTTGCTGCCAAGCCTTCCAAGTGAATTAGAAAAGAAATGGTGCTTTTATTCAAAATAAAATACATTCATTAGAATAATAATGCAAAGGGCCATATAAAAATATTAAATATAATACTAAAATAACATCTAAACTACTATCAATGAATACATACTATAAATGAGGACTCAAAACTAAAACTATAGACACATAAGTAAAAAAATGATAGAACAAATTAAAGGTACTACAAAAGTGCTTCAATATTTTATTTTCATAAAAATACATGTTTTTTGGTCACTACTTATCTACAACATCCTTTACATCACCCTAGCTTTACATATGTTTAAACGAGGCTTGCGGGATTTAGGTACACACAATATTAACATGTGACCATGTGTATGGAAGACATCCTAAATTATAGTCATGAAAGAATTATGTCACATAGAAATAGGGGATGAAATTCCTCAAATGATCAAAATGAAGTAGAAATAGCTATCACAAACTTATGAAAGTTCTAACATTGAAATATGACAAGCTTGTTACTATCACATTACTCACTAGGACAACATCAACTCCAATATGAAAGAAGGATTGTGTAAAATGAAGAGAGTGTTAAATAATAACATAAATGTGAGAAGTCTTTTGGAAAAATACATATGAACCATAAGATAAAATATAAATTGCATGACATCCAAAATGAAAATAGATTCTTTGAATTTGGTTTCTAGGAAAAAATCTCCTAACATAGCCCATATACTTTTGTCATGTGTTTGGCTAGTTAGTTTTAAATTTTACACAAATTACAATAATGGTGAGTGATGGGGTGAATTCATGACAAAGAGGAGGTATAATTTAAGGGTATGTGCAAGATCATGATGGGCCAAAAAGTGGCAATATGATGGGTATTTGTAGGGAATGTGGCTAACAACTTTTTTTTTACCCAAAATTAATGAAATGAAAAGGATTTTTAAAGGAAATTCTTAGCTGTATACAAATATAAATTATTTTTTACTTTAAATTTAATAAATAATTATTATTCATTTTCTATTTGAATTACAACTAAAACCCTGATTGATAGGCTAATTGAAAAACATCTATAGCTTTCAAACAATATCACATTTTTTGAATCTGAAATATGTGTCACATTCTATGCTTTGTATACTATAGGATTAAAAAAAAAATGAATTTCATGAATTTTTGACCAAGTTAGGGTGGTTAGAAGTACAATTTTTTATATATTTTTAAAAATTTTAATGAAAAAATCATAATTTATTATTTACTTGGAAAAAAATTACAAAAAAATATGCATCACATCAGGACATGAGTCCTCTACTTATATCTAAAATCTTATAAAAAAATTTATCATTTTATTGTGGTTAGGGTGGTTAGATAGACACCTACTTATTTTTCCCCTGAAATTTAAGTACTACTGCATTGAAATTTTAAATTTCCACCAAATAGATTTAAAAAAAAAAAAAAAACCTAGTAGTTTAGAAACTAAATTCAATTTGCTACAAATTCTATTGTTACACATTTTTGAAATAATATAGATAACTTATTCAATTTTTTATGTGAAGTTTCCTAACTCTGATTTTTCTAAATTTTTTGCCACTTAAGGTCTTATTTTTTCCATGATGATCCTACACATACCCTTAACTAAAATTACCAACTATGAGTAGTCAACAAAATTTTATAATATAAAGAGCATGTGAATAAAAAAAATACAACAACCAAACATTCAATCCGAGAGAGTGCATGAGGGATGGGGATTTGAAGATGGATGTAGTAAAGGAAAAATAAAGATGTAAGGGAGTTAAATTAGTTGTTTGGTGTGTTTTGATCATTCACCAACTATAGGATGTCACATATTTTTAAGGTGGGCTCATTTACAACCTTCCATCTACATGCACAGTTAATAATTTTCATGGTTCCTTAATACAATTATAATATCTATTTGGTTCTATCTTATTAGGTCAACTAACAAAAAACATCTTTATATAGCTCCTCCTACCCATGTGCTCACAATTTTCTAGTAGATCACAATTCAATCTTTTGAGTAACAATATTAATTTTCAATGTTTCAAAATGTGTAATAATAATTTTATCTGTTAATTAATGAAAAAATAGGAAATATTTTATTTCTGGTACCCAAAAATGGTATGGTCATAACTCCTATCCTACTTATCAAAAAATAAAAGTTGTTGGATGTGTAATAAATAATTGAAAAATAACTAATTAGAGTTTTTAAGAAGTATTTTCTCAAGATGAAACATCTCTTGAACCATGTGATGACGAAAACTTTTGAGGGGCATCAAAAATATAAATTACAAAGATGTAAGAAATACACTTTTTTTTATAATATTTCCACCATTTAACCATGCAAATTCATTGCAAATGCTCATAAAAAAGTTTTGTATTATAATACATCTTTAAATGAGTTGAAAATACTAAGATAGAGCACCAAATTGTGAATTCAATCATAACAAGTTATGACACATGTAAGAGCATCTTACATTTTTAGGAAGGGAGACTATGACTCACATAGATGTTAATTTTAGGCCAATTTTGGTGCCTTTTTTAGCTCATTATTTGACTCATGGTTTTAGTGAACACATTTGGTTTATGGTTTTAGCTTTACTTATTTATTCATTCCTCAGGATGGAGTAGTATGATTTAATTGTAGGTACTGTATGAGTGTAGGTACTGTATGAGTTTATGGTTTATGAGTGTATGATTTAATTGTAGGTACTATCATGTTAAAAATTACTTCAAAATATGAATCTTATTGATACTCCTATAAAGGCATAGATTGAGATTTATATTTTAACCACTTAGTTGTTAAATAATATAACTAATTTATCTCTAAAGTGTGGGTTTTTTCCTAAAATAAATATTCTAACATAAATCATCTTGTCATTGTATAATTTATTTGTGTACTTTATTTTTGTAACTATAAGATCTTTTATTTTGTACATATCTCCCATTAATATTTACTGTAGGAATTGTTTATGAAATATTGCTTCATTTAATCTAGCATCATATATAATATTCTTGAATCCTAGTGTTATAAATAATGGATTTTGTAATAAAATTGGATTTAGTGGGAGCTTCTTACAAAAAAATTTAATAGGAAAATTGGCAAAAAAATCAATGATAGTGTGATCGAGGATTATTAGTATGGGTCGATTATGCTTGATAAATGAATAATTGAAGCATAACAAAGCCACTAATACTCAATCTCAAAAGGATCATTCAAATGAAAGTCAAACTATACATTTATCAAAACTAAGCATTATAAACAACGAAAGTGTTAAAATGTCTACTCTAGCCCATCTTAAACTTATCCTGTTTTGAGATTGGTGTTGTGTTGATGTGGAACAATGACCCTTTCCCAATCGCATTGATAAATGATCTTGTTTCAGGGTATGTGTAGGATCATCATGGAAAAAGCAGGCCCTTAAGTGGCAAAAAATTCAAAAGAATCAATGTTAGGTAATTTGACGTAAACAATTGAATAAGTTATCTATATTATTTCAAAAATATGTAACAATAGAATTCATAGAAAATTGAATGTAGTTTCTAAACTACTAAGTTTATTAAAATCTATTTGGTGAAAATTTGAAATTTCAATGCAGTAGAACTTAAATTTCAGGGAAAAATAAGAAGTAGTTGTATGTTTGACCACCGTAACCATAAAAAAAAATAAAAAAAAAATTATAATATTTTATATATAAGTAGAGGACTCATGTCTAGATATGATTCATATTTTTTTGTAATTTTATTCCAAGTAAATAATTAATTATGAATTTTTTATTACAACTTTTAAAAAATATAAAAACTCATATGTCTGACCACCTTAACTTGGTCAAAAATTAATGAAATTTATTTTTTAGTTTTTTAATACTATAGTATGTGAAGCATAGAATGTGACACATGTTTTGGATTTAAAAATATGATACCGTTTGAAAGTTATAGATGTTTTTCAATCAGCCTATTGATCAGGACTTTAGTCATAATTCTAATAGAAAATTAATAATAATTATTTATTAAATTCAAATTAAATCATAATTTATATTGGTGGAAAGTTGAGAATCTCCTCTAAAAACCCTTTTCATTTCATCAATTTTTTGTTACAAAAAAGTAGTTAGCCACATACCCTACAAATACCCATAATATTGCCACTTTTTGGCCCATCATGATCCTACACATACCCTTCAATCGATTCTATTGAAGAGAATCAATGAAACTATTATGATATGTGGATGAAAACATGATTTATGCTAAATTAAACATGATGCAAGCTAATTTAATATTATTTTATGCTAGAAATGATCAAGATATGCAAAAGCTAAGCTAATCTAGAGGGAATTTAAACTAAAATATTCAAACCATAATTAATAAACAAGCTAAATGGATGCATTAGGTGATCATGGAAGCCATTAATGGAAGTTTAAAGCTAACTAAATACAATTAAAATGAACTAAAAGATTCTAAATATGTGTTAAATGTGAGTGTGAGTATCAGTGATTTCAAAAACATAAATTTTCTTTGAAAGATGGATCCATTTGTCTCCAAATAGTGTTCTATTTTATAGAAAAGAAAATGAGAAATGAAGGGTTGAGATCAAAATGATTAATAAACAGTCAAGGATGGAGGAAATGGGAGGCATGGATCATGGATTCTCATCAATGGGTGAGAATGCAAGATGAGATTTAGTCAAGGGCTCCCATTTGTTGCAAACAAACACACTTTTGACCTGCACACACATGTCACAAGGTAACTTGCTCAAGAATGTACAAGTTTAGTTTGCTCAAGAAGCCAAGTGAGAATATCCATTTCTCAAATGATTGGTGAGAGAATAATCTTTGGACTATTCTTATGGGTGAGGGAAAAAGGATATTTTTCAAATTAAAACAAAGTTTTAATTGTGCAAAAAGGGGTAGGGAATATTCCACTTTTAGAGGAAAATTAGATTAATTGTTAATTAAACAAGGTTTACTTACGCAATTAGAGGATTAGAAGATTTAAAGTGATTTTTATTAAATTAAATGATTTAATGAAAGAGGAAAAGGTGATGACATTTAATTGAATCACTTAGGGTTATTTAATTAAATATGATGACTTAGGGAATTAAATTAAACTATTTGATTTATTTAATTTAATGAGACAAAATTTTAGCATGAAAGGGGGTGAATTAGCTAATTAAATGTGTTAGGTTAATAGATGAAAATGATGCAATTAATTAATTAGCTAGGCTAATTCAATTAATTAAGTGATTTAAGATGATGGGTTTTAGAGGAAATGATGTTATTATATCTGATTTGAGTGTATGATATCATTCAAGACATTTTTCAGTGTCTACATTTTGCCCCTCTTTGAAGTGAGGTACCTGCTACTTGGGTTCAAAGACTTATGCCCTTTGGATTAAAAAATACTACTTAAAAATAAATAAATAAATAAATATATATATATATATATAATTTTTTAGATGCCTTAGTGGAAGGATAAAGTTGATTCCTTACCCCGTCGAGAAATTAGGTGGAAATTTTGAATTTTGGGTTGATTTCTAGACAAAGGTGAAAAGCTTCCCTAGGGATGTAGAAAGGCTCCAAGATGTAAGAATTATCCCAAAACACAAAAAATGATGCAAAATAAGCTCTAGTTTAGAAAATTTGGTGAAAATGATGATAAACCCTAGCTTTGAAAGGTTAAATTAACGCAAAAAACCTTGATTTTTTAGCATAAAGAAGCCAAGAATGGTCACTTTCAATTCATTTGTGCATTCAAACCTTAAGGAATTCTTGCAATTTGAGCTCTTACTATTTGACAAAATGGTGCGATGAGAGGTCCCATGGCATATATTTGACTAGGTTCAAAAGTACGAGCAGCTTCCAAGCTCATGACCACCAATATGTAACATAAAACTTGATTTTAAATTTCACATTTCAATGCATTTATTGGAATTTTAAATTTAAACTTTTGTGTCATCACTATATAGCAACAACCATTTGAGAATCGGGGATGTTAAAATTATTTTTAGTGATTCATATATATATCTGGTGCCACAATACGCAATTTGAAACTAGGGTTTCAAATTTTAAATTGCGGTGCATATGTATATAGTGACACA
This sequence comes from Sequoia sempervirens, assembly GCA_007258455.2. Classification (NCBI taxonomy): domain Eukaryota; kingdom Viridiplantae; phylum Streptophyta; class Pinopsida; order Cupressales; family Cupressaceae; genus Sequoia; species Sequoia sempervirens. The sequence goes on along the minus strand of VDFB02270651.1, from coordinate 303,358,848 downwards.
CTTCCTAATTTGAAAATTAGGGTTAGGGTTTCCAAAGTTTAAATCATGATTCCTATGTCTATGGAAATGTGATTTGTGATTTGCAATTTGAAATTCCTTCAATCATCACAATTTGGAATTTGAAATATAGCGACACTATTGCAAATAGTGATGTTATTGTCATTTTGAGTTGAAAATTCCAAACTGAGTCAATTTTTTTTAATTTTTTATGTCATGCACTTTGTGGGTGTAGGAGGTCATTCCACCATTGATGTCGTGTGAGCATAGGCCCATAGTTTTGAATAGACTGGGTGGTTTATTTGAGTTGTGCTAGGAGCACCTAGGAGAGATTGAGTTATGGTATATTACAAAAATTTCCACTGTATAGACTCATTTAGCTATGATGATCGCTCTGTGTGAGAGATGTCATAGTGAGACTTTGTCTTTTCACCTTTACACTAGCCAAAAAATAGTGACATTAGAGGATGTATGGCAGATTCTATGTTTTCTGATACACAACAAGCATGTGATTTATGATTTTGATTCCAAATACAATTCCTATCACGAGGTGATGGAAATGGAGGTCATCATTCTTGTTACTTCACATATTGAACTTGAGTTATATAGAGGTCAAGTTCCTACATTATGATTGATTACTATAGCCATTATTTCAGGTTTGGTTGCTCTAGATCGACAGAGCAGAGGGTTTAGCCTTGGATGGGGTTTAGCATGGCATAGGATTCTCCACAAGAGGACATTATTTGCATTGGGGCCAATGATGCTAGCCTCACTATATCATGATATGCACAAATTTGTCTACTATGATGGCAGAGCCATTTGGTGCAAGGGTGACCTTGCTTCATATTTGGGCTTGGGAGCATATATTTGTTCTTTGATCGATTGTATAGATGGATAATGTTGAGTGAAATGGTCTCGTGGTTTGGAGGTATAGAGGTGTCATTACTCTATAACACACAAGGTAGATTAGGCTCCCATACTAGTAGTGGGTACTCGATGACATGACAGTGTTCAAATAATGACCCTAGCTATAGATGCCAAGGTGGTATAATGATGCACAACAATTATTTTTTGCTAGAAAAACTTGGTACACATAGGGTCAGGAGCATACAATCATCGAGAGATACTGATGAGGGAGCAAACCCAAGACACAAAAATACTATAGAGAATAATATTTTCTATTAAAATATGGAAATATTACATGCAGAGAATTCCAAATCCTCAAGCTCAGTGATATATGCAAATTACAGAAGTTTAGAAAATTATAGAATTACAGAAAGTTACCCAAATCCCCTTTCGTAGCATGCGAATTCTTTTCCCCAAAAAGTTGCCCAAAAATCAGAAACTAGCCCATAAATAACCCCTTTTTGGTTTTGGTGCCAAAACAACATTCAAGATATGATTTTTGGTGGTTTGGCACCAAAATTACAATTTGAAATTCAAATTTAATTTCACATTCAAAAATTAGTACATTTCTAAAATATGCACCAACTTTCAGGAGCCTTAACTTTTAATCCAACCGTCAGATCTTCAATGATAATACCTTTTCGGAAAGGTCTCGAAAAGATGATGTTTTACAAAGTAGGGCCTGTGGCATCTACTTTGGTTTTCCTACAAATTTTCAGGCCCATCTAGGACCGTTTAGTGCCTCAAACTAAGCTCGAAAGGTTTTTCAGGGCAAAAAGCAGAAACTGAAACTTGAATAACTTTCAAACCGTGAATGATATTGACCTGATTCTTTTGCCAAACTACTCCTTTTTCCATCCTGAACCTTCCCATAAATTTTTTTCTTCCCATGCCTTCAAATTCACACCTGCTAAAAATAGCAGTTGAGCAGAAAAAGTAGAAAAGCAGTTTTGAAAGTCGAAAACTCTTATTGGATGAAAAGGGTATCTAGAAATGCAAAACATTGAAAAAAAGAAAACAACAAGAACATAAATGGAAAACATCTTTTTGGGTGATGCAAGATTGCCCTCACACCACTGGATGCTCCTGCATCAGACACCCAGGGTAATTTGAGAGTGACCTTGTCACGTCTCAGATGGTTGAGGAAAACCCAAATAGTCAACCTCTCCCTTAGATAGCCAGGATGAATCTTCAATAGGCCTTCCTCTCCACCTCACCAAATATTCTTCATATTGCCTATTTCTAGTACTCCTTCCCACATGACTATTCAGGATTTCTTCAATCTCCTCCTTCTCTGAAGTAGGTGTTGGAATTCCACACTATCCCATTGCTGGTACTTCCTTTGTGCCACCTTCATGATACTTTGTCAAATCTAAAATATTAAACATAGGGGAAATATTGACTCCATCCGGAAACTCTACCTCATATGCATTCCCTAATTCATACCTCTTCACAATTTTACAGGGACCGAACTTCTTCATCTTCAATTTGTTATAGGTTACCCTAGAAACCTTTCTTTTTCGCAAGTGGACCATCACTTCATCACCAATCTGAAACTCCTTATACCTCCTCTTCTAATCTACCTTAGCCTTATACTACATATGCATCTTGCTAATATGTTCTCTGACATTATCATGTATATTCTTGATGTGCTCTGCAAAGTCTTCAGCTTTGGCACTTCTCTTCTTCTCTTGGTCCATCTTCCTTAATTTTGGAGCGGTCCTGGGACTACCTCCATACACAATCTAGAGTGGTGATCTACCAGTACTTCTTTTGACAAAATTGTTGTAATAAAATTCTGCCTTGGATAAGATCAAGTCCCATCCCTTTGGTTTATCTCCTACCAAGCATCTCTGTAGGTTACGTAGACTTCTATTCACAACTTCAGTCTACCCATCGGTTTGTGGATGGTGTGTAGAACTAAACTTCAACTTAGTTTTCAACTTTTTCCACAAGGTCCTCCAAAAATATCCCACGAACTTGGTATCACAATCTGAGACTATACTCTTTGGTAGACCATGTAGTCTCACCACTTCTCTGAAAAACAAGTCAGCAATGTGTACTGCATCATGGGTCTTCTGGCATGGGATGAAATGTGCCATCTTCAAAAACCTGTCAAGTACCACAAATACTAAATCATTCCCTCTTTGTGTCCTTGGCAAACCAAGAACAAATTCCATACTTATATCTTCCCAAGGCCTCTCTGGTACAAGTAAGGGCTGATACAACCCAGTGTTTTGGCTCACTCCTTTAGCCATTTGACATACCCTGCAACTCTGCACAAAATTCTTCACATCCTGTGATAACTGAGGCCAATAATAATGCTCACTAATAATGGTAATGGTCTTATCTTGACCAAAATGTCTTGCCATTCATCTACTATGCTTCTCCTTTATCAGGTTCTCCCTCATAGAACTCTTTGGAATACACAATTGGCTTCCCTTAAACAACATGCCATCCTGGATTATGAAATCTAGCCACCTTGTCCTATTAACTATAATAGGCTCCTTGCAAGCTTTCCAAGCTTCTACAAAATCAAGATCTTCAGGATACAACATCTCGAGTTCACTGAACCCAACCACTTCAATCTACATCTTTGTCAACAATGTCTACCTCCTACTTAAGGCATCTGCAACCCTATTTGACTTGCCACTCCTATGTTTTAAAACAAATGTATAACTATGCAAAAATTCTACCCATTTTGTATGCCTCTAGTTTAACTTTCCCTGACTACTCAGGTACTGTAATGCTTGATGATCAGTAAACAAAAAAAACTCCTTGGCCAATAGATAATGTCTCTATTTCTTTAATGCTTGAACTATTGCATAAAATTATTGATCATATACAAAATACTTTCTCTTTGCATCATTTAACTTTTCACTGAAATAGGCAATGGGCTTACCTTCTTGGCTCAACACTGCTCCAATGGCACAACCACTAGCATCTCAATCCACCTGAAACAACTTATTGAAATATGGAAAGGCCAAAATTGGTTGCTTTGTCACCTTCTTCTTCAACAAATCAAAACTCTTCATTGCTCCAATGCTCCACTTTAACTCTTTTCTATCCCCTCTCATTGTTTCTGTTAGGGGTGCACAAATACTACTGAAGTTTCTAATGAAATTTCTATAAAAACTAGCCAGACCATGGAAAGATCTCACCTTAGTAGCAGTTCTTGGGGTGGGCCATTCTAGAATAGCCTTCACCTTCTCTGGGTCCATTTTTAGACTTTCTACCGAGACAACAAACCCCAAGTACACTAACTCCTTCACAAAACTACACTTCTTAAGATTAATCAACAATTTCTCTTCTCTCAACTTATCGAAAGCTCTATGAATATGCATTAAATTCTCATCCAAAGTCTTACTAAAAATCAAAATATCATCTAGATATATAATAACAAAATTTTGCGGAAACTCTTTCAATACCTCGTTCATGAGCCGCATGAATGTGCTTGGTACATTGGTTATCCCAAAAGGTATAACTAACCACTCATATAGGCCCTCTTTGGTCTTGAAGGCGGTCTTCCATTCATCTCCCTCATGAATCCAGATCTAGTGATATCCGCTCTTCAGATCAATCTTTGTGAAGTACTGTGCTCCACTCAAATAGTCGATCAGGTCATCCATCCTTGGCAATTGAAATTTTTACTTGATTATTATCTTGTTTATGGCTCGGGAGTCTATACACATCCTCCACTCCCCATCCTTCTTTAGTGCTAGTACTACAGGTAGTGCACATGGGCTCATACTCTCTCTAATCAAACCCTTTCTCAACAAATCTTGAACTTGTCGGTTCAACTCCTCATTCTCTATAGGAGTCATTCTATGAGTTGCCTTATTTGTCAAACTGGCTCTAGGGATCAAGTCAATTTGATGACTGATCTTCCTCATTGGTGGTAAACCCTTAGGTACGTTATTAGAAATAATCTTTTGAAACTCATCTAATAGTCTATAAACTTCTACTAGCACCTTCTCGCTATCTTCCTTATCCATTCTAGGAATCAATGCATAACACATGCTCATGCTTCATGCCTTCTACAAGTTTACTTCCATCAACAAAACAAATTCTAGCACTATTGCATACCTTTTCTTCGTCCTTCTTCAGGGGTTTCAACTTATGATGAACTCCATCCTTCACCAGGGAATAACTGTTTGCATGGCCATCATGTACATCACGCCTATCGAACTTCCATGGCCTCCCCCAACATGTGACATGCATCCATGGGGATGATATCATAGAGTACCTCATCACGATAGCTTCTGATCTTGAACTTGACCAGGCACTGCTCATTGACCAGAACTTTGTGGTCTTTCTGCAACTAAGAAATCCAATATGGATGTGGATGCCTTTCTCTTTTCAGCTTTAACTTCGTAGCCATCTCTTCTAACACTAGATTATTGGTGCTTCCACTGTCAATAATGACATCACAACATTTGTCTTCACACTTACACCTTATGCGAAACAGATTCTTCCTCTATTCTGGCTACTTCTCTTTAGTCACCAGGGCTCTTCTAACCACTAGGGCTTCTCCCCTTTTAGCGTCATCTGAATGCTCGGATTGAGCCTCCTCATCTACATGCACAACCCTTCCATGACCTTCTGGCCTTCTATCTCTCCTTCCTTGGTGTTGTGGAAATTCATAGGCTCGATGCCCTTCTTCATCACAAAGGAAACAAGTTCCTCTGAAACCACCTCTTTTGGGCCCTGGCCCACATCTTCCTCATCCTCTACCTCTTTGATCACCACTATTTTGATCACGAGGTGGTAGAAGTTATCATTCCTCTGGCTTCAACTAGTTCCCACATCTTCATTTTTCCTTTCATCCTCATTTTGGCTTCTAGAAGATCTTCCACTACCCCTTCTGCTTTGTCCTCCTCATCCTTTTTGCTTGTTGTCAAATCTTTTGTTCAGCTTCTCCTCAAATTTTAGAGAAAACTGGTACGGATCCTCAATGTTTGTCATTCTGACGAGGCTTAACTCCTCTTGAATGCTCATTTGTAATCCATTAAGATAACAGGCTACCTTCTCCTTGTTGGCCTCTGCATGGCCCGTTTTGATGATCATTTTATGAAAATATTTTGTGTATTCCTTCATATATCTACTTCCTTGCTTCAACCCTTGCAATTTCTTCAGCAGATCTAACTTGTAGTCCACTAGTATGAACTGCTTCTTCAATTTCTCCACCATGTGATCCCAACTGTTGATCTTTCCTTTTCCTCTTCGATTTCTCTCCAACTGGACCTCTTTCCACCAAATACTGGTGTGGCCCTTTAGCTTCGTTTTAGCAAACTTAACCCAATCTGGGTCCTCTACTTCTTCATACTCAAAATATCCTTCAAGCTCGTTGATCCAGTCAATCAACTCTTCTGGGTTCAGACTTCTAGAATAACTGGGGACTTCTATTTTGGGTGTTTTTTTATCTTTGAAATGGCCCTAATCAGCCACATCTGATCTTGATTGATCAATTCTTCTTCCTCTTCTACATCTGAATCTTACACCTCTTCTTCTTCCTCACTTTCTCCTCTCCTTCCTGGGTCTAACCCTCTTCTCATTTGTTTTTTCAATGCATCGATTTGTCTCTGAAGGGCTCTAAAACCCTCGGCCGCCAATGGATCTCTTCCACCAGCATTTCTACCACCCTGGCCACCTCTAGCACCACCACGCCTATCAAGCATCACTCTTGGAGTCATCTTGAATACCTCTAACCCACAACTACAGTCCTAGTGTGAACTACCTCACGATCGGCGATTTGTCCACACGCTCAAGAAAACCCACTCTGATACCACCTGACGAGGGAGCAAGCCCGAGACATAGAAATACAACAGAGAATAATATTTTCTATTAAAATATGGAACTCTTACATGCAAAGAATTCCAAATCCTCAAGCTCTGTGATATATGCAAATTACAGAAGTTTAGAAAATTATAGAATTACAGAAAGATACCCAGATCCCCTTTCGTAGCATGTGAATTGTTTTCCCCAAAAAGTTGCCCAAAAATTAGAAACTAGCCCATAAATAACCCCTTTTTGGTTTTGGAGCCAAAACAACATACGAGATATGATTTTTGGTGGTTTGGCACCAAAATTACAATTTGAAATTCAAATTTAATTTCACATTCAAAAATTAGTACATTTCTAAAATATGCACCAACTTCCGGGAGCCATAACTTTTAATCCGATCGTCAGATCTTCAATGATAATACCTTTTTAGAAAGGTATTGAAAAGATGATGTTCCACAAAATAGGGGCTACGACATCCACTTTGGCTTTTCCACAAATTTTCAGGCCCATCCAAGACCATTTAGTGCCTCAAACTAAGCTCAGAAGGTTTTTTAGGGCAAAAAGCAAAAACTGAAACTTGAATAACTTTCAAACCATGAATGATATTGACTTGATTCTTTCACCAAACTACTCCTTTTTCCATCCTAAACCTTCCCATAAATTTTTATCTTCCCATGCCTTCAAATTCACACCTGCTAAAAATAGCAGTTGAGCAAAAAAAGCAAAAAACAGTTTTGAAAGTTGGAAACTATTATTGGATGAAAAGGGTATCAAGAAATGCAAAAACATTGACAAAAAGAAAACAACAAGAACATAAATGGAAAACATCTTTTTGGGTGATGCAAGATTTCCCTCACACCACTGGATGCTCCTGCATCAGATACCTTCCAAACAGATTAGAGTGGTAGTTGAGCAATATGATAGGCATGATGATGACTACAAAGCATCTTTTGCAAGGTCATTTTGAGAGGTTCCCACATGGCATCCTGCTATTCTAGCTCCAGAGGTAGTGGAGGGTTTTAGATAGTTAGTGGCTCAGCTATGGGCCTATGGACAAGGTCAGGTGGTCACAAAGATGATGTTACTTATGATGCATGGTTTACACCACCCTAGAGGTTGATAGATCCAGTGGGTGCTCCTCTATGAGGGAGACTCAAGGGGAGAGGCAGAAGATATTGATAGGGTGGCGAAGATGGCCAAGATGGATAGATTCTAGGGGCTCCACTAGTTGTAGAACAACCTCCTCAGTAGCCTACTATACAACAGTACCCAATACAACAACAACCTATATAGCCACCACCTCCCAATGCTAGAGATATTTAGATTTAGTAGATGTAGCAATAGACCTTGCAAGTTCTCATAGGTGAGCAGGATTAGGCCCACCAACAAATTTTGGCCATTGCTATTGAGTGAGACTAGGACAGATAGTAGGTTTTGGCCATCGTGCAATAGGGAGAGACCACACCAAATAGCAAGTACAAGTTGTGACTGCTGAGAGAGATCAAGAGATTGGGCAACGACATCAGATAGAGGTGATGATGACACCAACGCACAAGAGGACTGTATTGGAAATATTGTATAGAGAGGTTGTGACTGAGGTGGCCTATTATAGGATGCATTATCATAGGGATGTCCCCCAACCACTTAGAAATCATTATTATTCATAGTGAAGCAATGCATGACCCAAGGTTGAGGATCAACTAGAGAGGCAAGCTAGAGAAGGGAGCAACTACTAGGGCTAGTTCGAATGTACAAACACCTTTTGATTTTGTTTCCCCATTCTTTGACACAAATATACATTTAAGGGATCCTTTTGATAGCCTCATAGATATTATATTATGATCTATATACATACACTAATCCATATTTTGTACCATAACACTCATATTTTGATAAATATATATGATACAGATACAAATTCTATGTGATGTGTTCATCTTATTTTATGCTTATGATTGTATGGATGCATATGATATGAGATGATTATATTTTATTATGTATGGATGAACTTTATTTATGCTTGTGTGATATGGAATGATACATGAGATGTAATGAGATGGATGCAATGTTATATTCCTTTTCATTATCTTTTCATGATATATTCCATGTGATATGATATGATATGTAGATGTTATGCTATGTTTATTTATGCAAATGTTATGGATTCATTTATGTTTATGTATTTTCTATGCAATTTTAGGATGCAATGATCATGTATGCATATGGATATATTAAAGGATAATGAAAAATTTTATGCTCCATGATATGATATGCGGTGTATGCTTATGATATATGCGACAATTTAAGATTCTTAGAATAACAAATCTATATTTTTCATTACAACTTAAATGATAATGAAAATTTATGATGTGATGTGCTAGGATGATGCAAGATGCATGTATTTAGTTTGCAATCTTTTGGATTTGATTTTGTTCAAGGTTTCAAATCACACACAATGATCCATCATTAGGATGAACAGTTAGAGAGGATGATATCTTGATGATGGATCACTATGTGTGATTCAAAACATTGATGAAAAAACATGAACACAATCAAATCTAGAAGCATGCAAACTAAATTCATATGGATTTTGGAAATCTAATTTTATTAATAGATACATGTATGCTAATAATTTTTGGATGCCGGTTGGATGCATTGATGATGTTTTTATTGATTGTCATGATACTAGGTTAGCATGGAGAGAAGATAGAAGAAACAAGAATGATCAACCTTTGATTTTGATGATTGCCTCAAAAAATCCAACAAGTCTATGATCCACCAAGAATTTATTAAAGAGGGTGATGATAAATGTAGCATTATGATTTTCTCAAATTTTGGGATTGGGATTTTTTGTCCTTCCTTATTATTTGATATAACATGTAGACATGATGCATCAAGGTATTGATAACCAGGAGGGCATTGTATCTAGCGTAATGGAGTTTGACTTGGAAAACAGATAAGATAGTTCTTGTTCACATTTTGACATACAAAAACCTTGTTGGAATGTAAGTTAAAAGTTTAGAATATATTGGAAAAAAGCATACACAATAGTCAACAACATACTTCAAACAACCTTCCTACACACAGCTAAGCCAATATGCACCAACATTATTTTAGAAGAGTATCCACAAGCACATAAAATTAAAGATAATGAATGATTCCCCACTCCTTTCTTTCTAATTTTTTTGATATACATAATCAAGAGGTCCTTAGAATGGAATGGTTCATTAAGATAAATCATAAGAAAAGATCATAAACAAATGGTCAGTGTTATCTATATCTCTTGCCAATTTAATTTAGCTAAAGTGACTTTTGACACTGATGTCCCTCACATTAAGGATACATCCCAGGACATGTTGATTAGAGGGTTGTTTTATGTTAGGATGATGATGAGATTTATGATAAGTTATTGATATAAATTCCACTAACTCATTTACCTATTATTTAGACTTTGGATATTGACAATTAGGTTCTCCCTTTACCAATTTCTATACTTTTTTTCTATTTGTTTTGCCAAAGGTTGAAGGTGATGATTTATTTATTATGGGTGAAGATTTATTGTGAGTGAAAGTAGGATGGGATGGATGGTTTTGGGATTTTTTGGATTATTTCAATATTTTTGGTATTTCCTAAATGTTTTGAGGTTGTTTTTGGTTTTTTTGAAAGTTTATGCGAATGTTTTGGGATTTTTAGTTATTTGAGGTTGTTTAGGGTTTTCTTGGAGATTTTTGAGGGTTTTTAGGTGTTTTGTAAGTTTTCAAATGTTTTTTTGTTTTCAAAGTTATTTGGATGTTTAGGAGTTTTTAGAATATTTGGATATTTTGGCTTTTCGAAGATTTTACAAATGTTTAGGGATTTTCCAAGTTTTCTGATGAAGAACCTAACCTAAATACCTATCCTAGGGATCTTAGGGGCCAATCAAAGATAAGCCTTGCCTACATTATACATGCAAAGACCACGTAGTTCAACTGAATCGACTTATTAACAAGATGAGATATCAACATTTGATGGAATGTTAGTTCATTATGATGGACTCCTAAAGGATTGACATTGTGTGTATCTAGGGCACATCAATGATGGCCTTGCTTACGTTTAAGCTCAGAGACAATGTAGTTAGACAACATACCATTTTTGGATTTTTAATGTTCAAACTTTTTAGGGTTTTGATACATGTTTTGGATGTTTTGGATTTTCACCTTACAATTTTTTGAATGTTTTTGGATTTTAGCTATATAGGATCTTGGATGTTTTTTGGATTTTTTGATGAACATTTATGAATGTTTTGGTGTTTTGAATGAGATATTTCTAATAACCTCAAGATATAAAAGAACCTACTATGATCCATAATGAATTTCCCCCAGTGTGAGATGTTAGACTACTTCGATAAAGCTAGGACAAACCGACCTTTAGAATATGCCAAGTAGTACTAAAGGGATTGCAATACTTCTCAATATCAAGCTATAACAAGGATGTAGATAGGCGAAGGATGTGATGGATGATGATGCAAAGAATGATAGGATAAGGAAGCAAAGAATAGATGGAGGTTCTTTTATTTACACGAAGTTCCTATTTGCCAAGTTTTTGCCAAGGTACTTTCCCAAAGTGCTACCAAAGTTGTTTTCACTTCAGGAAAATTTGATTTTCTTTACTTTTTTCAATCCTTTTTCTCTTTTTTTTTCTAGATTTTGAACATTTTTTGATTTTTTTGTATTTTTTTATTTACACCCTTTAGGTTTAGGAATAATTTTATTTAAGATGCAAGCTGTTAGTTGGTTCCTACAAGGGTTTACCTTCAAGCATTGACAATTGGTATGCTTATGATCCATATCTTGTTGTGATGACAAAGGGACCCAACTAGTTAGGCACAAACTTTTCTTTACTATACTAATTTGAAAGATTCTTTTGATTATATTTGAGAACAAGATCCCTTACTTGGAGAGATAGAAATTTGATCCTCTTTTTATAGCTCTATTTTAGATGGTTTTGGTATATAATTGCAAGTGATTGATGGTTTCAAGATGACACTCATCCAAGAATTCTAACTCATTCAGTTGAGATATTTTATATTCTTCATTGATTATTAGGTTCTATAGTGACACTCACAATGATGGGAGCTCAACCTCAATAGGAAGCATAACTTTGGATCCATAGACTAGGGAGAAAGGGGTTGCACTTGTTGGTGTGTGTAAAGTGGTATGATAAGCCTAAAGAGATGGATTTACTTGTAGATGCCAATCATGACTAGCCACATTGACAATTTTCTTTAGGATTTTAAATATATTTTAATTTGTAGCCTCAACTTGATCATTTTCTTGGGATAATACAGGGTAGAGAATTCATGTTGGATGTTGAATTTTTGACATAGCTCTTTCACATCCTAATTCTTAAAGGGGGTCCAATTGTCGAAGATGAGGGTTTGTGGAACATCGTAATGATATATTAGGTAGTTCAGGATAAATTTAACAATTTTCTTCCTTGTTATGTAAGTCATAGGAATGGCTTCGACCCACTTGGTAAAGTACTTAGTGGCTATAATGATAAACTTGTGTCCATTGGATGAGGTTCTAGTGATTTTTCCTTTGAGTTCAAGCCCCCACTACAAGAAAGGTGAGGGTGTGATCATTGGTTGCAACTTTTGAGCTAGATCATGAATCAGATCCCCATGTTGTTGACACTAGACACATTTTTGCACATACTAATGAGCTTCTCTTTCAATGGTTGGCCAGTAGTACCCCATCCTGAATAGTTTCTTAGCTAAATTCATACCACTAGAATGGGAACCACATATGCCATCATGTACCTTTGTTAAAGTGGTCAAGGCTTGCTGTTGGTTAAGACATTGTAGCAATGTCCCTTCGATGCTTCAATGGTAAACATTACCACCTAAGATCATGAATTGAGATGCATTTTTAACAAAGTTATTCTTAAGGTTCGAGGTGATATCAAATGGGAAGGTTCCTCTACTTAGGTAGGTAAAAATATCATGGTACCACGAGGATCTAGGACCAACAATGACACACATGAATTTTGATTTATAGATCTCAAAAGTTGGTATGAGAAGTTGTTCTACCAAGAATTCACATTGGAGTACATTGTTCGGCATGTCTAGTAGTGATCTGATTATTGCCATGGCATATGTTGCTCTATTGTTCATGCAAGGGATCTACTAAAAATTTATGTATATAAAAAGGTCCTTGAGACTTTCCATCATCATTTTGTAAGGAGTGAGCTTGTCATCCTTAGTTTGATAGTCATCATTGACTTGGTTGATAACCAGCTGTGAGTCTCCATATACTTTCATCTCTTGTATCTACCATTGAACCACTATCCTTAGACCTATCATTAGGGCTTCATACTCAACAATGTTGTTAGTTCAGGATAATGATAGCCTATATGGCTTTACCTTGAGGGGTGATGAAAAGAATAGTTGCTCCTAATCCATGTTAGGTGAATGATCCATCAAAGTAAATATTCCATTGAGTTGTGAGATTGATAAGGAGAACTAACTTATTAGGGAATTCAAATATCAAAGGGTTCTTAGCATAGATGGGTTCTTCCTTTCTATCAAAGATGGGTCTAAAGATTTGTATGTGCTCACTTCTTTTCTTTGATTTTTCCAAAATTTTATCCACATTAGCTTTGAATTTTTTGTGGATCATGTCATGGAAGATGAGGGTCATTTCCATTTGATGGGTTGCTCCTACATTCTTTAGCCCAAATGGCATTACATTCTAGTAATAGGTTCCCCATGGATAAGTGAATGCAAATTTTTGTTGATCCTCCTTAGCAATAATGATTTGAAGGTTTCTCCTACATTATTTAGCCCAAATGGCATTACATTCTAGTAATAGGTTCCCCATGGATAAGTGAACGCAGTTTTTTGTTGATCCTCCTTAGCGATTATGATTTGATTATAGCCTAAAAAACCATCCACGAGTGATAGAATTCCATGCCCAGCTGTTAAGTCTAAAATGAGGTCAATACTAGGAAGAGGAAAATCATCCTTTAGACATGCCTTGTTTAAGTACCTAAAATTAGTGCATATTTTGATGCCCCCAGTGAGTTTTGATACTGATACCAAGTTTTAAATCCACTCAAGATAGTCTATTGGTTGGATAAATCCAATTTCAAGAAGCTTTTGCAACTCAAGTTTGACCAAGAGTGCTATTTGAGGGTGCATCTTCTGTAAATTCTACTTGACTCATGTAGCTTCAAGATAAACTACTAAGTGATGCACAACCACTTCTAGGTCAAGTCTTGGCATATCTATGTATGACCATGCAAAGTTAGCTCTTCAGTCTTTTAGGAATGCTGCTAGTTTTTTCTCTTCTTCATCTAATAGGGATTTGACATAGAATGTGATCTTAGGTGCTTCTTCGGTACCCACATTGACTGGTGTGGCCTTTTCTACTAGCACTATTGACTTCTCTAGATGCATTTCACTAAGGGGGAGATTGAATCCCTCATCCTTGGGCACCTTAGAGAGGTTTTTATTGTTGTATGCATCCTTTTTTTTACTATTTTAGGATCAAAGATTGCTACCATTTTGTTTTCACTCAAGGATCTACATGCTAGTTTCATTTCATTGATTTTGCAAATGAAGGATTCAACTGTCTCCCCATAGTATGCCCCTATGTCAAGCTCTATGTCAAAACCTACTTTGTGATTTTCCCATGGTGAGTTTTAATGAAGTTCCATGAATTTTGAGATCACTTCATCATTTTTGAATAAATCAAGAACCGGTGGTCCTTGTTGGTCCATGTTAATGAGTTGTGGGTAGACTAGGTGTATTTTAGTTGGTTGATTGCACATAGAAAAGGATGTAATGGATATCATGAAGAGGGATTTGTTTTGAAATAGGTCAGAAACATCAAGGGGAAAGTCATCTAAGGTTATATCACATGATGGAGGTAACCAAGAGGAAACCTCAACTTGTTTCATACAAGTACCTTTGCCAATAAGGGTAATCTTGATAGTAGTACAACCTAGGCCAAGATTCTTTAGTTGTTTCACAAGAATGATGGGTTCTAGTAAACCATTATCATTTTTTTCTATATTCTCATTTTTGTTATATCACATTCCCTTCATGAGTTGTAAGCCTTTGTTATCATTTCCCATGGGAAGAGCAGAGACAAATTGTTTAGATTGATAAAGTATTTTAGATATATCATCCTTATTGACATCTTCTTGATTCAAATCCCCCCACTTGGTGAAGGTAGTAGCTGACATTTTGATAATTTTAGGCTCTTTGCTATTAGATGTAGGTTTCCCATGAGATTTAAGAGAAATAGGGAGCTCTCCTAAGACAAATGTATTCTTCAATATCATGTATTTCCCACAACCATCATCTTGGATCACTGCTTTGATATCAGGTATGTTTTCCACAATGGGTTCCTTCGTTTCAAAAGTAGATGCAAGCGATGATGGGTCAACAAATGAGGTAGATGGCATAGGCTGTTTATCATTCTTAGGTATTTGGGGGATTTTGTAGAACTTGGCTTCAACATTTTTAAAGTATTAAAAATGCTTAGGATCTCCATGGATAGTAATTTCTCTACCTTTGCAAGGAAACTTGAAACATTGATAATAGGTCAAGGCTACAACTTTTAGGGCATGGATCCAGGGTCAGCCGAGTAGGATGTTATAGGGAAGATCAGGATCTAGCACTTGGCATGTAGTTTTTGAAATGAGAGGGCCCACTTTGATGGGAAGTGCAATGATACCTTGCAATACCCATTCTTGGTCATCATATGCCCTAATGGTGGCACTCTTTTCTATTTCAATGTTATCCTTTGAATAGTGAAGATTTTTTATCAATTGAAGGTTGAAAATGTTCAATCCAACACCTCCATATACTAAGGCTCTTTTAACCTTGTTCTTATGAATGATAACCTCAAGGTGTAAAGCACAAATATGACATGGTTATAATGGTAGGTCTTGCTCGGAGAAGGTGAGAAGATGACTAGTGATATGGCCTACCTTAGCTTGAAACTGATTAGTATCAATATCCTCAAGAATAGATGATTGATAAAGCTTCCTCTAAGATTTCCATATGTGTAGGTGATATCCTTAAAAATTCTAAGTTTGATATTTGAGTGGGGATCTTCTTAAGTTGTTCTATTAGATTGTACTTGCTGGTACTTCTTGTTGACTATGTAAGTTGTGACCTAGATTGGGGTGGGAATCCTTGGATGGTGAATCCACCTCATCGTGTGGTGACTCCACACTCTACACTATTCCCTTTGATGGTAATGAAAATGATGACACTATCATAGGAAGCAACCACATTGGAATAGGTATGTTGTACATTTGTGTAATCCTTAGATTTCTCATTGTTGTTTGCTTTCTTATGACCAGGCATAGGGTTCTTATATATATTAAGATCTTTATTCCTAGTTGGAACCTCAATAGATATGGTGTCATTTTCTATGAGGTCTTGTATAATGTTTTTGAGCCTCATGCAATTTTTTTGTTTTGAGTACTTTGATTTTGTGGAAGTCACAGAGATTGTTCCCATTCTACCAAGATGGTTTCCCTTGTGGTTCTTGGTAATTTTCAAAGTTTGGAAGTGTTATAAAATTTGACTCTACCAACTTATTCATGATGGTTTTAATAGGTTTAGATATCTATTTGTACTTGTGTTTAGGATAGTTGCTCTTGTTGGTGGTTCGCCTTTGTTTCATGTTAGTGTTTTTGATCTAATTGTTCTAAGGATGTGTTGTTTGTGGCACCATTGGTTGGATGTTAGCAACTTAATTTTTGCTTTCCCTAGGAGCACCTAGGACTACCTTAGCATCTACCATGCCATCATTTGTTACATTCTTGTTCTTAGCCTAGACACGAGGATTCTCATTTGAACTAGTTGATGGGAGGTTATCCTTGTAAGCTTGAGTATTTCCTTGTAAGACTAGAACTCTCTCAAAGTTAAGAGCTCTAGGGACAAGCTCATCATAAGCTGTGATACACTACATTTTCAAGTGGAATGATAGATATGGGTATAAATTTTCTATGATCATTCCTTCTTGTTGTTCACCAAGAATAGGCCATTTTCTTTTTGATGCAAGGGCACTGCACTCCATTGAATTTTGGTTTGAGTTTCATTTTAGATTTAGAAAATTTTGGTTTTTTCCATTTTTTTTTGTTAGTTTCGACTTCCTATCACATTGATATCTTTCTTCCCATTGCTATTCGGGAAAAAGCATAATGAGTTGTGAAGCTAAAGATAGCTCCCAAACTAGAAACTTATTGGTTTGGTGAACAATAATTTATTTGATTGTTCTAGAAGGGGTGATTTAGTTTCATCTATTATTATTGTAAGCCAAAATATGTGGTCATTCATACCAAGCCAAATAGGTGGAAAAAGAAAAAAAGGGTTATGGGAGAATATATTAGTAATGTTAACTAATCAGTTAGTTGGTTTTTTAGTTTTCTATTTTTTTTTATTTAACCAGAATAAAGTTTTGCACCTATAGAAAAACAAAGAGATTTTTGAAAAGCCACATTGGAATAGTATACAAAAGGTTGAAATACCTTGAGGAAGGTTGATAGTCAGAAGAAAATGTAAGGGAGATAATTTAAATCAAGCATAGGTGTGATGAAACCAAGTAGCACCAAGATCAAAATACGAGTGGTAAAATCAAAGATTGTTTGCATTAGAATAGAGATGGTTGTGAGGGGTAACAAAATTTTGTGTATACAAAGAACAAGGAATAGAACTTATGCCAGTGCAAGGAAGTAATGGTGAATAAATAGAACACAAAGGGCTAAAAATTTCATGTGTTTAGATTAAATGCAAAGGTTGAATGAAGGACTACACTAAGGTAAAAGACTCATCAAATCCATGTAGAGAAAATAAACTTGAATGTTCATCTTGAGGGAGCAAGTTATGGCAAACTCCATGTCGATGGAGCTAATGCAGGGAATCATGACATTGTTCCTATAATAAATCAAAATAGAGGGGTGGGTAGATTCAAGAAGAGTTGCTTAGACATAAAGGATGGTAGCGTTGAGAATTTAAAAGGTGATTCCAAGGGAGAGAAGATAATTCTTTGTGGAGGTATTGCTATGGAGAGATTGAATAGTTGAATGACATTGTTCTAAATAAAGAGGTTACACTTGAATTATAAATTTTCTATTGACTATGTCAAAATACTTGTGTCCTAAACTGCCAAAGCTACTAGAGATAAATGAAAATTTGAATTTTTAATCTAATTAAAAGCTATAATTCTATGAATTTTCTAATTGTGGAATTCAATTTTGTGATGAATGTTCTTTATTTCCATCATATATAGTTACTATGGAATAGATTCCAAGTTGCCAATTAGTGGAGAAAGTATTGAGTGTTGATTGTGTGAGATTGCCATAATGTTATAAGCTATTGTAGATATCATATTGACTATTAAGATAGAACCACCAAATTTGGGTTCCATTTATGAGTGTCTTATGGAGGCTCTATGTCAATTGGTATTAGAGCACTGAAAGATCTGGGCAACAAGCACTCAGTGTGTTCTTGATGGGTAGTAGGGTAAGAAGGCTCATGATAATCCTGTATTGGGATATGTATTGGGACTAAAAGGAATGCAAAAAGCTCCAAAAAGAATTGGAAGAGATTACAAGATGAATGGATATTTTGGAAAAAAATTTCTTTCCTGATAAGGTGGTGATTGTAGAAAAAGTTGAGGTAGCAAAGAGTAAAGAGGATGATGATAAATGCATTCTAAAGGGAAGCATAAAAGAAGTGAAATTTAAACATAAGGTAGTTGACAAGAGTGTCGAAGTATATTACCCAGTGATAGAAAAAGATAAAAAGAAGGATTCTCAAGGGTTCAAATATGTTAATTTGATGAAAGATGGTGTTCAATGTGAAGTAGCATCTATAGATGGAGAAAATTGTGTCTTTATTTTTGAAGATGAACAATTTATGGTAGAGAGCTAGGATGGAGGTGGAATGAGTTTGGTAGCAGATGTTGGAATTGAAGTAAATGATGTAAGAAAATATCATTTAATGATGAATATTATGGAAATTGAAGTAGAATGGTCAAAGAAGCTTACATTTGGAAGCCCACAAGTGAATGATTAATGAATAGAGAGGGAAAAGATAATGTAGTAGTAAATAAAAATGAAGTGTTCATAAAATTGAATGAAAGTGTAGAAGCTTCAATCAAGTTTTTAGTAGAAGGACAATATAATTGACATGGATGAAGATGATGTGGTACTAGATAATTTTCATGAGCTCAATTATTTTATACAAAGCAAGGATAAAATTTTATTTCCAATTGGGCTTGTGTCGATGGAAGACTACGAAGAAGAGACAAGATGGTGGGGATGTGAAAAAGAAAATTGAAGGAGGAAGTATGCATAGAGAGAACAAAACAAAATAATGACAATTGAGAAATTTATGAAGCAACAATGCTAATATGGAAGTTCCAAATTGAAAAGGAAGAACAATTGGAAAGTGTAAAAAATGAAATCAAAATTGGAAGATGACATTGTGTACTCCCTGTGTAGGGGCACATGATTTTTGTTTGAGTTTTGTTTTAGATTGGGAAATTTTGGCTTTTGTTTTGTGTTTGTGTTTGTTTCAACTTCCTATCACATCAATATATTTCATCCTATCATTGTTTGAGCAGAAGTGTAGTGAGTTGTGAAACTAAAGATAACTCCCAAACCCAACAATAAACTTGTCAGTTTGGTGAGCGATAATTTTCCTGATTGTTTTGGCAGGGCTGATTCAATCTCATTCACTATGATTATAAGCCAAAATATGTGGTTGTTCGTACCAAGGCCGATAAGTGTAAAAATAAAAAAATGGTTATGGGATCATAGATTAGCAGTGTTAACTAGTCAATTATTTGGTTTTTGGGTTTCTAATTTTTTATGTAAGCAGAATAATGTTCCATGCCTATGAAAAAATAAGGAGATTTTTGAAAATCCACCATTGGAAGGGCATACAAATGGTTGAAATACCTTGAGGAAGGTTGATATTTATAAGAAAATACAAGGGATATCATTAAAATGAAGCACAAGTGTGATGACAACAAGTAGCGCCAAGATCACAATAAGAGAGGTAAAATTAGAGATTGTTTGCATTAGAACAAAGATGGTTGTGAGGTGGAGCATAAATTTTTGTAGAAAAATAATAAGGAATAGAATGTGCACCACTAGAAGGAATCAATGGTGAATAAATACAAAATAAAGGGAAACAAATGTAATGTGTGTTCAAATTAAATGTAAAGCTCGAATGAAGGACTACATCGAAGTAAAAGACCCATCAAAGCCAGGTAGTGAAAATAAACTTGGATGTTGTTCTTGAGGGAGAAACTTATAGTAGACTCTAGGTTGATGGAGCAGATGTAGGGATTCATGACACCATTATTGTAATAAATCAAAACAAAGGGGTGAGCAAATTCAGGAAGAGTTGCGCAGACATAAAGGATGGTAGTGTGAATACTTTAAAAGGTGGTGCCAAGGGAGAGAAGATAATTCTCTACGAAGGTATTTTTGTGGAGAGATTGAATAGATGAATGACATTATTTTGAATGAAGAGGTTACATTTCAATTATAAATTTTCTATTGAATATGTCAAAAAAATTGTGTCCTAAACTGCCAAAGTTGCTAGAGATAAATGAAATTTTGAATTTGTAATCCAACTGAAAGTTATAATTCTATGAATTGTTTGATTATGGAATTTGATTTTGTGATGAATTTTCTTTATTTACATCATTTGTATTTTCTATAGAATAGATTCCAAGTTCCCAATTAGTGGAGTAAGTATTGAGTGTTGATTGTGTGAGATTGTCATAATGTTGTAAGCTACTATAGATATCATATTGATTATTAATAAAAAAACATCGAATTTGGGTTCAGTTTATGAGTGTCTTATGGAGGCTCTGTGTCACTTTTACTAGCTCTTTGCCTCCATCATTGCAAGAAACTGGTGAAAGATTCTCCTTTTTTTGTTTGAGTGTGTACAATTCTTCTAGACTCATGTCCATGCCAAGATTAAAGGAGAAATGGTTGATGAATTTATCAGTAATTTATTGGAAAGTTTCGATGCCAAGAGGTAGATGAGAATACCAATCCATTGTAGGACCTATTAAACTTGAAGGGAAAAGAAACATTAAATAAGAATAATTGTAAGCCACCTCCATACACATGACATTAAATTATTTGATAAGGTCCACAGAGCTTCATCCCCCTTTTTATTTATTAAAATTGGGGATTTCAACATCGGGAGGGAATGGTACCATTGTGATATTTCAATCAAATGGATAGGGACATAGATTTTGTGTATGGGGCTTCTTTGTCTTTCACATTTGAAGATCCTACATTTCTTGTGATAGAGCTTTAAATTGTGATGTTAAATCATCTTGTAGGTTTGGTGGAGGAACATATGGTGGGATTACAGATGAGTTGTATGCAGGACTTTGATTTGATAAGGTGTTAAATGAACTGTAAGGTGATGTGAGATTTTGTGAAGATGATTGGGGTATTATGTATATGTTCCCATTGTGTTTGTATGGAAGATGTTTTGTTGAGAGTTATAGTAGGAACCTTGTTGTTGTGTGATCATTTTTTGTTGTTCAACATACTTTTAGGCTTGTTGGGCTACGAGGGTTGCTTATTGTTGTTGATGTTGCACTACTAAGGCTTCTTGATAAGCTTGATGTTGTTGTTGTGCTAAGGATTCTTGTTGAGCTTAATGTTCTTGTTATACTAAGGTTTCTTGTTGAGCTTGATGTTGTTGTTGTTGTTGTTGTGATAATTTTTGTGCTGCTAAGGCTACTTATTGTTGTTCTTGTTGTTTTTGTTGTACCACTTGTTGTGCTACTAATATTTCTTGTTGTTGTTACTACTATTGTTGTGCTACTTGCTATGATGCTAAGGTTGCTTGTTGTTGTTGCTATTTTTGTCCTAGCTAGGACTTCTTTTTGTTGTTGCTATTGTTGTCCTGGATAGGACTGCTTGTTATTGTTGCTGACATTGCATGGCTTTTCGATAATCTTCTTTTTCTTGTTGTAAAAATAGGGCATGTGCTAGCAACATAGGATTAGGTGGTTGTTAGAATATTTGAGATGGATTGTGAGTATTGATGTTCTGAGTGGGTAATGTATTGTTGATAAGAGGTGGATGAATGTAAGTTTGGGGTCCCAATTAATTTTACCTGATAAAGGGGACCATGGGGAATGATGAAGATAATTCCATTAAATTTTGTGATAGTAATGAACTCTTAGGACCTTGAGTTTGTAGTTTAAAAGGATTCCCTTGTCCCATGTATTTGGGATTTCCTTCTGCTAGAGATGCAAATAAGGAATTACCTATGTTGATGGGGTTCACAACCAACAGTTTGTTTTGAGATAGATTGGTAATGGATGGGATGGATGTGCTTTGTGAAACGAATGGTACAGATGAACCAATTGGATGATTGGATAAAGATGTCCCCATTTGCATTAAGGGTTGAATTTGTGGTATGGTATTGACATGCCCTTGCATGATGTTTAGAGATACTTGGTTTATATTGCTTTTTGTAATGGTGGGCACAGTCATGGTATCCATGGATATGGATGAAGAGGGGTGTCCTCAATATGTTGAAGTGGTGGTGGAGTAATGAAATTCAAGAGGTGTGTATGTCTATTAGGATCTTTAGGAATGGGTGGAGCACCAAAGTTGCATGTCCAAGTGGTTGTGTGAGATGGGGGATTGGTATCAAGGGTACCCACAAGTGTACTTTTTTTGAATGGAAGAGTTAGACCAAAGTCCTTGGTAAGACTAGTTGCAAGACTAGGAATGAATGTTTGATTTAGCCCTAGTGATGGAGTGGTGAAGCCTTGTGTCATGTTTTGTGCAATAATTTATGGGGAAATTGGAGCTACATTTTCAAAGGTTTGATATTCCATGACTTCCTCCCTATTGAGTTCAAATAGATTATTTGTGACATCTCTAATCTATGACCCTAATGAAGATGATGGTTGTCGTGATGAGGTAACTTGACTTCTTGGGTCAAATTCTAGAGGATTTGGATAATTTGAGGTAAATGTGAGTTTAGTTTTCCCCATGAATCTTTTGTTTTGTGATCTCATCTTTACCATAAATTTTAGGTCACCTTTGGGAGAGTTGTGTCATGATTTTTGATGTTTCAACTATCTAGTTGACTCAAATCTAGGTAAAAGGGATGGCATATGTCTTTTTGGAGAAATGATTATAATGGGGGATGAAAAGGTGGAAGATATGTGAAGTGATTTTTGTAAACATTTTGAGATAATATTTTTGACTTGAGGTTGATATTTTGATGTTAGGATAAAGGATGTTTATTAACTTGGAAATATTTATGATAGACTCATGACCTTCAAGATAAACTAGTTCAAAGATGTGAGCTAACTCAACCAAATGCATGGAAAAGGATTCATTTCTCACATATAATAGCCAAGTTAGGGTTTTGGGTTGATTTATCTTGAAGTCAAAAAGTGTTGGTATTTTCAAAAAAATTGCAAAGTTTTGTGAGATGAAGGATGAATTTTGATGGAGGGTTGAGTGAATTGTTTTACCCAACGTTGAATTAGAATGAAACTTTGTTTTCCAAGACCAAGGTAGTGAGAATGATGCTAGAACTCTAAAGTTTTAAAATCCTAAGGATTAATGTTGACCTAGATGAGAGGATAGATGTGGGTATGTAAACCTATTTAGTTCCTCCTTGCTCGAGCATAATAGTTTCTTAACAAGAGGTTGCGACTACATAAAGTATTAAGGCCCACTTCCTACCTAACTTGGAATTATGATGCCTATTTTTGTAATGATGACATGTAGATCTTATCCTATGGATTTTGATTGTGTGATAGATGATTTAGAGAAGTTCAAGACCATAAAAAGACCCATGTACTAGATAGGTTGATCATCAAGAAAAAGACTTGGGTTTTGACTCATAAAGAACATGTACATTTTTGGATGTTTCTTTAATGTGTGTTTGTAAATTTTTACTAATAAATTATTTCTATTGAGGTAGAGTGCTGAAATATGATTTTGGATTGCCTTTGAACTAAGATGCATAAGTTTGAAGTGATGACCTATAGAATTTATTTTAGGGATTTTGATTTTGTGTGAAATCATTTAGAAAATTCTAATTCTATGGAAGAAAAGAGGATATTTATTTCCATGTGGGTGTTGGTAATATGGGTCATCCAACCTCAATATCAACTTGTTCCTCTTCCTCGTCTAAGATATTTGCTACATTTCTCCACTGGGTAGATGTTTTGTTTGTTTCAAAAGTGAAGTTATCAAACTACTAATGAGATCATTTTATTCTCCATTAATTAGTTCAAAGTTTGGTTGAATGATAACATCTTCAAGATAAAGTTGTTTAACATGAGAAATCAGTCTCCAAATAGTCATATGGGGTTCAATTGTGTCAATTTTATCTTGCTTAACTAAATTTATTTAACAACAAACACTTGTCTTGTTTTAAGTTCTCAAACTAAATATTTACATCAAAAACATCATAACTTTCACAATGTCCATTTTGTGAGAATTATGAGGTTGAAGCCATAATTACCTATGTTGTCTTTGGAAAATATGGATTGATATATACGTCAAGATATTTAGAAATCTCTAAGGATAAACCATTAGGACAAGCAATAATATCAAATCTATTTCAAGAGGTATCCATATTTAATCCAAAGTGTTTGAAATTTTGAGGAAGATAGTGAATGTTTATTTTTGTAACATTTTGGAACCAAGCAATGGATTAAGCTGATTTACAGTCATTTACAATCCTAGGTTTGAAATGGATATACTTGTTGAGTCCCCACTCAGATTTCTCCAAACAATAAGACATTGTGAACAATTAGAGATTTGGTGACACTGACTCCCCCTTTCTTAGCACACACTTCTCAGGATCACCAAATCTCAAAATCCTTAAAATTTGGAGATTAAAGGACTTTTCTATTTCAAAAATGAATAGTACAAATGTAGGGTGGCTTCAAAACAACCATTCTTGCACTAAGTATTTAAGGATTTTGGCTTTCTAAACAAGTTATTTGTAAGGGATTATAGTACTATGATAAACTCCTTCAAGAGGTCTCCCAACCCTTAGAATAAGGGCTTTCCACATCATAAAGATACTCGGTGAAAAATATCAAATATCACATCCCATTGATCACAATTTTCATTGCAACCACACATTTATATAGTGGTTTGGAAGAACTTGGTTTTAGCTCATTACTGTTTGGGTCATTCCCTCCTTTCAAAGTGGGGAGGTAGGCCCTCTAAAGATAAATAATAGAAAGGTAGTATTGGGTATGTGCAGGATCTTCATGGAAAAAATAGGCCCTTAAGTGGCAAAAAATTTAAAAAAATCAGTGTTAGGAAACTTGACGTAAAAATTTGAATAAGTTATCTATATTATTTCAAAAATATGTAAGAATAGAATCTATAGAAAATTGAATGTAGTTTCTAAACTACTAGGTGTATTTAAAAATAAATAAAAACTATTTGGTGAAAAATTGAAATTTCAATGCAGTAGTACTTAAATTTCAGGGAAAAAATAAGTAGGTGTTTGTCTGACCACCCTAACCATAATAAAATGATAATATTTTTTATAAGATTTTATATATAAATAGATGACTCATGTCTGGATGTGTTGCATATTTTTTTTGTAATTTTTTTCCAAGTAAATAATTAATTGTGATTTTTTATTACAACTTATAAAAAATATAAAAACTCGTATGTCTTACCACCTTAACTTGGTCAAAACTTCATGAAATTTATTTTTTCATTTTGTAAAGTGCATCGTTATATTTAATTTGGGCATTGCTATTTCCTGCAAAAGATAAATTAAACAAAATTCGAAATAGAAACTGATTAAATTGATGATTTTCCCTCCTAGCACTAGAATGTGACTGAGGATTATTAGTATGGTCTAATTACACTTGATCCATGAAGAATCAAAGCATAATAAAGCCACTAATACTCAATCTAAATAGGATCATTCAAATGAAAGTTAAACTAAAAAGTTATCAAAACTAAGCATTGTAAACTATGAAGGCATTTAAATGTCTACTCTACCCCATCTTAAACCTACCCCATTGTGAGATTGGGTGTCACGTTGATGGTGAATAGTGACCCTTTCCCAATCTTGTGAATGAATGAGCTCATTTCAATCAATTCTATTGAAGAGAATTGATGAAATTATTGTGATATGTGGATGAAAACATTTTTATGCTAAATTAAACATGATCCAAACTAATTTAATATGATTTTATGCTAGAAATGATCTAGATATGCAAAATCTAAGCTAATCTAGAGGAAATTTAAACTAAAATATTCAAACCCTAATTAATAAACAAGCTAAATGGATGCATTATGTGATCATGGAAGCCATTAATGGAAGATTAAAGCTCACTAATTGCAATTATAATAAACTAAAAGATGCTAAATATGTGCTAAATGTGAGTGTATGAGTGATTTCAATAGGATAAGTTTTTTTTCTGAAAGATGGATCCATTTGTCTCAAAATGGTATTCTATTTATAGGAGAGCAAGTGAGAAATGAAGGGTTGAGATCAAAAGGATTAATCAATGGTCAAGGATGGAGGAAATTAGAGGCATGTATCATGGATTCTCATCAATGGGTGAGAATTGAAGATGAGATTTAATCAAGGGTTCCTATTTGTTACAAATGAACACTCTTTAGACCTGCACACACAAGTCACAAGGTAACTTTCTCAAGAAGTCACAATTGTAGCTTACTCAAGAAGCCAAGTAAGAATATCCCTTTCTCAAATGATTGGAGGAGAGAGAATATTCTTTGGAATATTCTTATGGGTGAGGGAAAAAGGATTATTTTCAAATTAAAAAAAATTGTGTAAAAAGGGGTAAGGAATATTCCATGGGAATATTCCCCTTTTCGACAAAAAATAGATTAATTTTTAATTAAACAAGGTTTAATCACATAATGAGAGGATTAGAAGAATTAAATTGATTTTCATTAAATTAAATGATTTAATGAAAGGGGGAAAGGTGATAACATTTAATTAAATAACTTAAGGTTATTTAATTAAATAAGATGACTTAGGGAATTAAATTAAATAGTTCGATTTATTTAATTTAATGAGACAAAATGTTACTTGAAAGGGGGAGAATTAACCTAATTAAATGCATTAGGTTAATAGACAAAAATGATGTAATTAATTAATTAGCTAGGATAATTAAATTAATTAAGTGAAAAGAGGATAGCTTTAGGAGGAAATGATGTTAGTATACCTTGTTTGAGTGTATGATATCATTCAAAAAAAATTCAGTGTCTACAAATAGAGATGAAGAGACTCATGGGTATTAAATTTGAGTAATGGGAGCTCAATATGAAGGATATTCTCATAAATAGATACCAATGGTTTTTGTACATCTAGATTCAATCTTGTTGTAGTTTCTACCTATTCATAGCTTGTGATGTTAATAGGAAAATTGTATTTCATATATCTTGAGTTGTTAGATAATCAATTTTGGGGTATGTGTAGCATTATCATGGAAAAAACAGGCCCTTAAGTGGCAAAAAATTCAGAAAAATTAGACTTAGGAAACTTGATGTAAGAAATTGAATAAGTTATCTATATTATTTCAAAAATATTTAACAATAGAATCTATAGAAAATTGAATATAGTTTCTAAACTACTAGGTTTAATTTTGTTTATTTTTAAATCTATTTGGTGAAAATTTGAAATTTCAATGCAATAGTACTTGAATTTCAGTGAAAAAATAGGAAGTAGGTGTCTACTTGACCATCCTAACCACAATAAAATGATAATATTTTTTTATAATATTTAAGACATAAGTATTTTTTACCACCTTAACTTGGTCAAAACTTCATGAAATTCTTTTTTTTTCTAAATCATATAGTATGTGAATAATAGAATGAGGCAAATGTTTTAGATTCAAAAAATGTGACACCATTTGAAAGCTAGAAATATTTTTCAATCAACCTATCAATCAAGGCTTTAGTCATAATTCAAATAAAAAATGAATAGTAATTATTTATTAAATTCAAAGTAAAGCATAATTTATATTGGTGGAAATATGATAATATCCTTTAAAAACCCTTTTCATTTCATCAATTTTGGGTAAAAAAAATGTCATTAGCCACATACCCGACACATACCCATCATGTCACCACTTTTTGACCCATCATGATCCTACACATACCCTTTGATATTATTGTTCTATATCCTATTTTTTTGTTTCCTCTATGGCTATTTTATTGGTTTGCATGATGCAAATAGAATGGAAGTGCATGTGTGTTATATAAAGAAAATTCCCTTGAAGTGGGATGCATGTATTTCATTTTTGAGGTGTTCATAGGATGTGTGCATGATGTGGGATTCTCTAAGTGATTATTATTATGTTTTGGTTCATGAATATGTGCATTAATATAAATTTTGTAATTAAATTCTATAATGAATTGGGTATGTGTAGGATCATGATGGACAAAAAAATGTTGATATGATGGGTATGTGTAGGGTATGTGGCTGACGACCTTTTTTTACCTAAAATTGATGAAATCAAAAGGGTTTTTAAAGGAAATTCTAAGCATTCTGCCACTATAAATTATGTTTTTGAATTTAATAAATAATTATTATTCATTTTCTATTTGAATGATGACTAAAGTCTTGATTGATAGGTTGATTGAAAAACATCTATAGCTTTCAAACGGTATCACATTTTTTGAATCTGAAACATGTGTCACATTCTATGCTTCACATATTATAGGATTAAAAGAAAAAAAATGAATTTTAAGAATTTTTGACCAAGTTAAGGTGGTCAAACATATGAGTTTTTATATTTTTAAAAAATTGCAGTAATAAATTCATTATTCATTATTTACTTGGAAAAAAATTACAAAAAAATATGCATCACATCAAGAAATGAGTCATTTATTGATATATAAAATCTTATAAAAAATATTATCATTTTATTATGGTTAGGGTGGTTAGAGAAACACTTCTTATTTTTTCCCTAAAATTTAAGTACTACTGCATTGAAATTTCAAATTTTCATCAAATATATTTAAAAAAAACCTAGTAGTTTAGAAAATACATTCAATTTTCTACAGATTCTATTATTACATATTTTTGAAATAATATAGATAACATATTCAATTTTTTATGTCAAGTTGTCTAACTTTGATTTTTTTGAATTTTTTGCTAATTAAGAGCTTGTTTTTTCCATGATGATCTCACACATACCCAATTGTATCATTTAAATGTAGTGAAATTATGGTTATGATGTTTTATACCACTAGATATTAAGAAATGCTTCCACTATTTATATACATATGGAGTAGGTATGGGTAAGTGCACCAAGTTGTGACACAAAAGGTGCAAAATTGGAAAAATGCAAAATAGGAATTTGTGTTCACCAAATTTCATGAGCACCAAATTTAGAACTCATTGGGTATGTGTAGGATCATCATGGAAAAAATAAGCCCCTAAGTGGCAAAAAAATCAGAAAAATCAGAGTTAGACAACTTGATGTAAAAATTTGAACAAATTATCTATATTATTTCAAAAATATGTAAGAATAGAATATATAGCAAATTAAATGTAGTTTTTAAACTACTATTTTTGTTTAAAAAAGAAAAATCTAGTTTGTGAAAATTTGAAATTTTACTGTAGTACTTAAATTTCAAGGAAAAAATAAGTAGGTGTCTGTCTAACCACCCTAACCACAATAAAATGATAATATTTTTTTATAATATTTTAGATATAAGTAGAGTAATCATGTTCAAATGTGATACATATCTTTTTGTAATTTTTTTCCAAGTAAATAATTAATTATGAATTTTTATACAATTTTTTTAAAAAATAAAAAACTAGTATGTCTGACCACCTTAACTTGGTCAAAACTTCATGAAATTCAAATTTTCTTTTTTTAATCCTATAGTATGTGAAGCATAGAATGTGACGCATGTTTTGGATCCAAAAAATGTGATACAATTTGAAAGCTATAGATGTTTTTCAATTAGTCTATCAATCAAGACTTTAGTAGTAATTTGAATAGAAAATAAATAGTAATTACTTATTAAATTCAAAGTAAAGCATAATTTATATTGGTGGAAAGCTGAGAATCTCCTTTAAAAACCCTTTTTGTTTCATCAATTTTGGGTGAAAAAAAAGTTGTCAACCACATATCCATCATATTGCCACTTTTTGGCCCATCATGATCCTGCACATATCTCATTATTAAATAAAAAAGTAACATAAAAAACCAATGTTGAAACTTCATTTTTTCCCTAGCCACAACTTTCACCTGCTATTTTTACCTCTGCAACCCACACTCACCAGAAGAAGACCATTTTTCATCCTTTCAACCTATGATTCTTCATGAGTATTCACTGAAGATGTCGCAGAGGTGAACGAGGTATGCATTTATATTATTTTAGTTTCAAATTTGAATTAAAGTGTAGATCACAATAGGTTTTTTAATTGAACTTTGTTTTAATTTTCAAGAAATCAATCTCCACCTCCAAATATTGATAATTCACAATCACCTCCTCATGAAAACCCTCCTAAATAAGAACATCAAAACCCTCCCTCAATTTCTAAACATCCTATAGGAACTCATGAAAATATTTGAAATAAAATAGAAAACAACAAAAGAGAGCTTGAAGAATTGATTGCAAGATAAAATGAACATGCTACAACACACCCTCCTAGGAGAGGCATTATCAAATCCCTTAATTTGATTGTATCTCATGTAGGAGCAATAAGTACAAAACAAAAAGATTGTCGAATATGAGGGAGGAATTAAAATGATTTCATTCAAATTGACTTGTTGCACCCTTAATATTAGTGCATATTGAGTTATAAATAATCAACTTTTGGCTATCTTGACTCTTAATTAAGTCATGTTATCATTATTGTATCATCATTTAGTTAGTTAGATCAGCTTGGCGATTATATAGGGTTATCTAAGTTGTCATGGTTGATATCCTAGGCATAAATAGGTATATATAGGAGGTTGTGAGTCTTATTTGATCATCATGTTTAATATTGTGTTCTTATTGAATAATATTAGAGGTATCCCCGTTGAAGTGGATTGTGAGGTTTCCCCTCAAAGTGGCATATTATTATCAAATATTTTTATTATATTTTGTATTATATTCTTCTCACATGTGCAAGTTATTTCATTACAAGTGGTATCCGAGTATGATCTTGGTAGTATTGTAACAAGCCATTTTTTTCAATTTTAGAGGTCATTTTGTGAGACAAATATATTACGCCACCTCAAAAACCCAATCTCTTGTCTCTTTCTGAGTAGGTTATGCCACCTAATTTGAATTTTCCAAGTAGGCACTCCCACCTAATTTGGTTATTTGGGAGTTATTACCCCTCTTGGAATTATATGCCCATATTCTACTATATAATCAACACTCACCTCTCCCTCCTATCTAGTTCAGATAAGCTCATATCAACTCATTCAATTCAAGGGCGTGTTGATGCATATTGTATCATTTCAAGTGTGATAATATCATCATTCTATTATTGCACCATATTCTTGCATTCCATCCTCTTTTTGCTCTCGTGTAGAAGGTTAATCTTGGTTTTGCAAGTGATCCTAGGTGCTTTAGTTCACCAACAACTCTTACCCTTTCACATTCCATTGACCATTCAAAAAAAAATTTCCTTGCTTTTCTCTTGGTCTATTAGGGTTTGAGCTTTATGTGGGATCTTTTTGGCTTTGAATATCTTATCCTTTGTCTAAACCTCTGAGCTTTCAGTCTATCTTTTTCTTGACCTCCTATAATCGGTTCCTAGTCATGAAAAATAACTTGAGCCATTGAATCCCATGAACTTACTAGCCCCTTGTGCCTAGGTCTAAGAAATACTTTTATTTTATAAGGTTGACTACTCAACCTTGATTTTCCTTTACATCCTTTGAATAATATGGTTTAAGTCCATTGAGGCATGTTTGTACATTGTACTAGGAAATCACCTTTCCAAAACAACTTATGAGCATGTGCAGAATTGTTTCACTTAAGCTCCCATTCACCTTTATTTCCCATCGCTCATCACGTATAGTTTTGTAATTTTTGGAGTTACATTAGTGATGTGTGATGAGTAGAGTTTCCTTTGTATCACATATCATGGATGGCTTATGAATTTTTAGTTTTGCATTAGTGATGTGTGATATGTGTGTTATCTTTACATTGTTGGTTTTCTTTATCACTAATTGCTTGTGAGTTTTGTCTCATGAATTGGAAATGCATGATAACCCTTTGTGATCTTTGCATTTTCTTCCTTTGCTCATCATGGATTGGTTGTAAAAATTGACTCTCAAAGTAGCAATGAGTGATGTGGTCATATGTTCCAATATTCTATCATTGATTTGAATTTCTCTTGTGAGTGATGTTTCCTATGCCTTTTATTTTCAAATAGGTTCATGTGGCTTAATATTGTTCCATCTCCCTTTCTCCCCCATTGCTAATGTGATCTAGAATTTGAAGTATGAATCAGTGATACATGATGGGAAATGAACATGATCAAAGGTGGGCTTTGATCTAGACAAAAATTGAGATATCATCGTATGGATTCTCATGTCACTAATAGTACTCACAGGGGGATTAAATGTACCAATGGTGAGCAATGGCCTCCAAATAAGAGGTGGCACGGAAACATCTTAGATACATCATTTAAAACAAATGAGAAAGTGGCAAGGTGAAAGGAGAGCCACCAATTTGGTTTTAAAGTGAGATGATCAATGACTAGGGCTTAAGCATGAACAACTAAGTGTCAGTTCACTCGTGTGATCTTTCCATCAACCATTAATGGTGTCATGATCCATTTCCCAGCCCTAATGAAGGTAGTTAGCTTTTTTTCTGCATATTTATCATTTCTTAGGAGTGAGGAAGACAACTAAAGTCTAAGGAAATAGTGTGAAGAACTCCAAAAAGAAATTGTAGCAGCATTAGAATCAATTGTTTACTTGGGTAAGAAAATTTACATATCTCTCCCTACCAAGTATATTGAATTGTGCTAGTCTAAAAACTAATCAGAAGTTTGAAAGATAAATTTTCTTAGGGCTTACTCATTGTGCATCTATAATTAGGGTGGTAAGGATTGCATAAATTTTGTAAGTGTTTTGTTCTAGAAATTGTTGTCTTGGAATTAAAACCTAGTAGGTCTCTTTGACTAATTAAAAACTATAAACCCTAGCCTTTCCACATTCCAAAATGAGTGAACCAGAGCCTAGTGAGTCTAGTATTAGGCTTGAGAGAAAACCAAAGAAAAAAAGAGTTAAGAGGCCTAGGACCCGAGATGTTTCATCCATGATTAAGCCAAAAGTACTTGAAGCATCTAACCTTACATTGGATTCCCTATAGTGTCTACAAGGTTAAAGAGTGTGATGAAAACTCAAGAAAGAATTATGGAGGGTGCCTCTAGAGACATAAATGAGGGTGGGTCACGAATTTGTAAGAGACCTATAGGGAAATTTTTTGTGACAAGCAGATTAATCGATAGGGCTGGTGAAATTGGAGAACTAGCCTAGCCTCAAAGTGGATGGCATTTATTTTTATATGCTTTTAACATAAGGTTTGCTAGGAGGTCAATCTATTACCTATGGGGCCTTAACCTCAAGAAATTGGTAGTACCTAATGTGTTTGTGGAAGTGGATGTGATGATGGAATTAGCTAAACATTATGATCCTAGGGATAGTAAGATCAAGAGAGAAAATGGCACTCTGATCCTCAAGGTAATAAGGGATAAAATTGTGGAGGTATTTGGATTGAACCCAGATTATATGGTGAGTATCAGCATGAAATATTTTCATTCAAGAATAGATTGCTTGTAAGGCATAGAACGAACAAGGAAATATTTGGCCTTCACGATGTAGAGCCCTTTGAGTGTGAAGAATTTATTGACTATTTCAAGAACTAATATTTTTGTTTGAATCAAGTTTTGTCTCATATTTTTGATGATAGGATAGCCAGTGACTTGTTAGTGATGGTGATAGACATACAAAGTGTAAAATAAAACACAGGCTTTGATTATGCTCCTTACATTGCAGACCAAATGCTTAAGGAATTTATTAATTTAAAGAAGAAAATTCCCCCTCTATCTTTTACACATTATTCTCTATTGATGAATATGATTCTATTTTTTGGAAAAGAAAAATGGAAAAGGAAGTTGAAATTAAGATAGAAGGATGATGCTAATAATGATTTACCTGTCCAAATGTGGATGTATATTTAGGACTATGATTGTCCCAATTCCAACTATATGATGTTTTTTAATGTCATTGGGTGTAGTAAGCATTCATAGGATTTCAAAGTTTATTAGACATCATCCACCCAAATGAAGTGGCAGTATCACCTACAAAGTATAATTGGGTAGATTGGTTCATGCACTCAGAATATTCTATAATCAAGGCTTATGGCACTAAAGTGGCACCACACTACTTGCCCATATGTGTATCAAACTGATTAGAATTTATGGATTTGAAGTGGAAAATTGATTTTATGGACCTAGAAGTTTTCACAAAACCTAGGAAGGGCACTGTGATAGTGCCCCAATGTTCCTTTGCTTACTTTAAAGATACTACCATGGAGGCACATGAGGAATGTTGAATCATGGTGAATAAGGTCTGAAAGTTACCTATTGATGAGGTTTGGAGTTTTGACCTAGAAGGTTGTGTGCATACAAAGAGAAGAAGGAAATTTTTGTCCTATTTTCCCACCATTTCTTGTGTATAGATGATGTGTTGAGGAACTTGACTAGTGATGGGGTTGTTTTATCTAGGAAAAAGGAATGGACAACCATATGTGACATTGAGGAGAGTATTAGGAGGAGAAATTATGTGTATGTGAGTCCCTATGATGTAATTAAGAATCCTTTTGAAAGGGATTTTAAGAAAGATAAAGGATTATTAGAGTGGTGACTTTAAGGAAAAGGTAAAGGAGGTTGCTAAGGGAGCACAAGCTCTTTTAGAGCTTGATAACCTTAGGATATTGATATTCTAGAGTATCCTATAGATTTGCAAGCAAAAGATGTTCAAGATATTTGGGAGGAACAAATGATAGAGTGTGTTCCTAGTTATGAGGAAGTGGAGAAGAAATTCCCTCCAAATATTGATGATTCTCTTGACTCAAAGGTTCCCCGAGAAAGAATTGTCGAATGGCATTGTAATGAAAAGGTTGATGATGATCCAAGGATCAAGGCCTGTGATGAGTTCCTTTTGGATGATGTATTTGTGCAAACTAAGAAATTCAAAGAATTCTTGATTCAATTGAGACAAAAAAATAAAGGAAAGGATTGAACAAGTAAAGGCTAATGTTGATCCTTCTCAAAAAGAGGAAGCTGAGAAGGGAGAGGAAGAGTAGAATATGGCTAGAAGATTGTAATTATTACTCCTACTGAGGCAAGGACTATTTTCACAAAAATCGGGATGTTGTTTTTACCAAGGTGCACCCTCACCTCAACTATCGCACTTGAGGGTATATGCAGGATCATCATGGAAAAAATAGGCCCTTAAGTGGCAAAAAATTTAGAAAATTAGACTTAGGCAACTTGACATAAAATTTTGAACAAGTTATCTATATTATTTCAAAAATATGTTAGAATAGAATCTATAGAAAATTGAATGTAGTTTCTAAACTACTAGGTTTTTTTTTAAATCTATTTGGTGAAAATTTGAAATTTCAATGCAGTGGTACTTAATTTTCAAGGAAAAAATAAGTAGGTCTCTATCTAACCACCCTAACCACAATAAAATGATAATATTTTTTTATAATATTTTATATATAAGTAGAGGACTCATGTTTGAATGTGATGCATTTTTTTTTGTAATTTTTTTCCAAGTAAATAATTAATTATGAATTTTTTATTACAAATTTTAAAAAATATAAAAAATCTTATGTCTGACCACCTTAACTTGGTCAAAACTTCATGAAATTTGGTTTTATTTTTTTTAATCCTATAGTATGTGAAGCATACAATGTGACACATGTTTCAGATTCAAAAAATATGACACCATTTGAAAGCTATAATTTTTTTTCAATCAACCTATCAATCAAGACTTTAGTAATAATTCAAATAGAAAATGAATAATATTTATTTATTAAATTTTAAGTATTTAAAGCATAATTTATACTGTTGGAAAGATAATAATCTTCTTTAAAAACCCTTTTCGTTTCATCAATTTTGGGTAAGAAAAAAGTCATCAGCCACATACTCTACACATACCCATCATATCTCCACTTTTTGGCCCATCATGATCCTGCACATACCCTTGATGCAATAAAAAGTGACCCTAGGGCTTCTATATCTGAGGATAATTTTGATAACAAGGTGTTTGGATATGGTTATAGTCCAAAATTGCATACTCTTGCAATTTGGTTCATGGCATGCAATATTGGTAAGCATGAGGTCACTAGACCTATTAAAGATGTCATAAGTTCAATGATATTGAAGAGAGCTATAGATATGACTCATGTCGAATAGCTAAGTTAACGGTTCATGCTACAATGCTCAATGCAGATACAACACAAATTTCTCATAAGAGATATGATTCCTTATTGAGGGAGTACAATAAGGCTTTGGATGAAATTAATAAGATGAGAGCCACTATTCAGGCTAGCCAATCAATAAGGGCATTGTCTTCACCATCCTCTTCTTCTTTAGGTTTGTCTATACAATACAAAGAAACCTTAGCCTTAAGAATTAAAAATTTGAATAACTAGATGAAGACAAAAAAGGAAAATGTCAAGAAGGCTAAATTTGAAACTGTTAAGGTGGCGAATGAAATTTTTGAGAATATATTGAAACATAGGGTAAAAAAGCTTGTGAACAAAGCTGGTGATATGTGGGATGCCTATAGGAACATGCATGATGAAAACATAAGAAATCTATAGGTTCAGAAAGCTTTCCAGAATTAATGGATAAAATGGAGCACTAGGGTAGGGGCTTTAAAAGAAATGATATTTAAGATGCGAGAAGATTCTAAAGCTCCTACTAATGTCCCTGAAATATTACAAGCTATTGACCTAGTGAATGAAATAACAACTTTCCATTGAAATTTTGGAATGTAAATCTAGAACAAATTGAAAATATTAAGAGAAATGGAGTTTGGTATGGCTACAATATTGAATTATAAAGGTGAGCTAAAGGAGTTTGATAAATGGAAGAAGGATTTGGGAGAGTTTCTCTCACAGGCTAAGATGATATTGGTTGTAGTTGATTATTCCATATTGAATCCAAATGTTGATATGATGGTTGGGATTAAAATCAGAATGAATAATTTTATGAAAGAGGCTAAAGCTTTAATTGATGAATGGTACAATCAGTATAGTAGAAAAATACAGGGGTTATTGGATGGAAAATGGTCCATTGAAGATGAGTATAACACATGGTTGGAGAAGTTCACTAAATAAGCCTATGTTAGGAAAGTGATGATAAACATGGTGAATAACGAACATGAGAGAAACAATGCATAGCTTGGAACTAGGGAAAATTAGGCTTTGGTTGACTCATTGAAAAATGTTGTTCTCTCCCCAGCATGGAAATTTGTGGCATAAACATTTACTTGAATGGGTTAGTTTTACATCTTTGTATTGCTTTTCATCACTTTTAGGGTTTTCCTAATTAGGCATACATATGATTAATAATTTTAACTCATGAGGAGGATATTTTTATGTTAATACAATGAGTGAAAGGTTCCTTTTCGAAGGTTGGTGTATCTTCTTCAACAAATGAATATAAGTTTTGTCTTATATGTTTCCCCTCCACTTTACAAAGTGCAAATATAACTACCTGGGGAATTTTGAAATTAAAATTGAAATGTATGTAAAATGAAAATGTGACTTTAACTATAATTTGGCTCAATGCTTGTTACTCCCATTGTTTCTTATAAATGGGATTTCAAGGTCAATTACAGAGGTCTTTTGATGTTTAAGCAATTTTGAGCTCCTGTATGAGTAATTCTAATAATTTCAAGCATAGAGAAATAAATTAGTGTTAAGTCTTAGGAATGTATTCAAATTTCTAATAGGCTTAATTTTTCTATAATAGCAAAGGGTATGTGCAAGATCATTCTGGAAAAAACAAGCCCTTAAGTGGCGAAAAGTTCAGAAAAATCAATGTTAGGCAACTTGACATAAAATATTGAATAAGTTATCTATATTATTTCAAAAATATGTAAGAACAAAATTTGTAGAAAATTTAATGTAGTTTTTAAATTACTAGGTTTATTTAAAAAAAAATCTATTTGGTGAAATTTTGAAATCTCAATGCAGTAGTACTTAAATTTCAGGGAAAAAATAAGAAGTAGGTGTCTGTCTGACCACCCTAACCACAATAAAATGATAATATTTTATATATAAGTAGAGGACTCATGTCCCAATGTGATGCATATTTTTTTGTAATTTTTTTACAAGTAAATAAATAATTATGAATTTTTTCATTACAAATTTTAAAAAATATAAAATATATAAAAAATTGTATGTTTGACCACCTTAACTTGGTCAAAACTTCATGAAATTCCTTTGTTTTTTAATCCTATAGTATGTGAAGCATAAAATGTGATGCATTTTTTGGATTAAAAAAATGTGATACTATTTGAAACCTATAAATGTTTTTCAATCAGCCTATTAATCAGGACTTTAGTAATAATTATAATAGAAATTGAATTTAATAATTATTTATTAAATTCAAAGTAAAGAATAATTTATATTGGTGGAAATCTAAGAATCTCCTTTAAAAACCCTTTTCATTTCATCAATTTTGCGTAAAAAAAAGGATCGTCAACCACATACCCTACACATACCCATTATATTGCCACTTTTTTCCCCATCATGATCTTGCACATACCCCAAAGATATATGAATCATAATTACAAGTCCCGGGATTTGATGAGGGCGCAGCGTGAGAAACAGAAAATAACCCACAAATACGAGAATAATTTTATTATTCAGAAAATGGAGCTTCTTACATGTAGAGGATCTCAAATCCCCAAGTTCTACAACACATGCAACCTATAGAAAGCTACAGAATAACCCTTTCGCAGTATGCGAGCTTGTCCCCACAAAAAGTTACCCAAAAATATTAGAAACCCACCATAAATAGAGCTTCTCTTTAGTTTGGAGCCAAAACAACATTTAAATTTGAGTTTAGGCAGTTTGGCACCGAAAATTACAACTTGAAGTTCAAATTTCAAAAGAACATTTGCAATGGTATCTTCTAGAAAGTGCGCCAACTTGCCGGGGCCATAATTTTTGATTCGGGGCTTCAATTCGCGAATCGTTTGAACCATTGGAAAGGTATCGAAGTAAATAACGCGCTCAAAATCTATTACACCAATTTTGGAAAGTTTTGGGGCCATTCCAGAAGCTCTTAGTGCCTCAAATCCAACTTGGAAGATTTTCAGGTGCAAATCTAGGAAACTAAAACTACAATATCTTTCAACCCAGGAATAGAAAATAAAAATTGTAAATTGGGAACTTCATTATGTCGAAAAGGGTATCCAAAAATGTAAAAACATATGAAAATTGAGAAACTTGAAATTTAACTATTTTTGGGTGATGCAAGATTGCCCTTACACCACTGGATGCTCCTGCATCAAACACCCAGGGTAATTTGAGAAGTGACCTCGTCACGTCTTAGATGGTTGATGAAAACCCAACTAGTCAACCACTACCTTAGATAGCTAGGATGAATCTTCCATAGGCCTTCCTCTCCATTTCACCAGATATTCTTCATACTGCCTATTTCTAGTACTCATTCCCACATGACTATCCAAGATTTCCTCAATCTCCTCCTTTTTGAAGTAGATGCTGGAATTCCACACTGTTCCATTGTTGGTACTTCCTCTGCACCACCTTCATGATACTCTGTCAAATCTGAAATGTTGAACATAGGGGAAATGTTGAATTCATCCAACTCTACCTCATATGCATTCCCTGAATCATGCTTCTTCAAAATTTTACAGGGACCGAACTTCTTCATCTTCAATTTGTTATATGTTCCCACTAGAAACCTTTCTTTCCTTAAGTGGACCATCACTTCATCACCAATTTGAAACTCCTTATACCTCCGCTTCTGATCTGCCTTAGCCTTATACTGCATATTCATCTTGTTAATATGTTCTCTTACCTTCTCATGTATATCCTTGATGTGTTCCACAAAATATTTGGCTTCAACACTTATTTTCTTCTCTTCGTCCATCTTCCTCAATTCTGGAGCTGTTATGGGGCTACCCCCATACACAATCTGGAATGGTGATCTACTAATTCTTTTGTTGATAGAATTGTTGTAAGAGAATTTTATCTAGGGTAAGATCAAGTCCCATCCCTTGGGTTTATCTCCTACCAAACATCTCAGTAGGTTACCCAGACTCCTGTTAACAACCTCTGTCTTCCCATCTATTTGTGGATGGTGTGCAGAACTAAACTTCAGCTCTGTCTTCAGCTTCTTGCACAAGGTCCTCTTAAAGTATCGCACCAATTTGGTGTCACAATCTGAAACAATACTCTTTGGCAGACCATGTAGCCTCACCACCTCTTTGAAGAATAAGTCAACAATGTAGACTGCATCATGGGTCTTCTGACATGGAATGAAATGTGACATCCTTGAAAACCTATCAACCACCACAAAGACTGAATCATTCCCTCATTGTGTCCTTGGAAAACCCAGAACAAAGTCCATACTTATATCCTCCCATGGCCTCTCTGGTATAGGTAAGGCCTGATATAAGCCTGTATTCTGGCTCACTCCTTTAGCCATCTGACATACCTTGCAACTTTGTACAAACTTCTTCACATCTTGTGACAACTGTGGCCAATAATAATGCTCATTGATAATGGCAATGGTCTTATCCTGACCAAAATGTCATGCCATTCCTCCACTATGCTTCTCCTTTATCAAATTCTCCCTCATGGAACTCCTTGGGATACACAGTTGACTTCCCTTAAATAACATGCCATCCTGGATTATGAAATCCAACCACCTTGTCCTGTCCACTGTAAAGGGTTCCTTGCAAGCTTTCCAAGCCTCTGCAAAAATAGGATCTTTTGCATACAGTGTCTTGAGTTCATTGAACCCAACCACTTCAAATTGCATCTTTTTCATCAGTGTATGCCTCCTACTTAAGGCATCTACAACCCTATTTGACTTCCCACTCCTATGTTTCAAAACAAAGGTATAACTCTGCAAAAACTCTACCCATTTCATATGCCTCTGATTTAATTTCCCCGACTATTTAGGTACCGCAAGGGCGATGATCGGTATATAGAACAAATTCCTTTGGCAACAAATAATGTCTCCATTTCTTTAATGCTTGAACTATTGCATAAAATTCCTGATCATATACAAAATACTTTCTCTTGGCATCATTTAACTTTTCATTGAAATGGGAAATGGGCTTACCTTTTTGGCTCAATGCTACTCTAATGGCACAACCACTGGCATCACAATCCACCTAAAACACCTTGTTGAAATCTAGGAGGGCTAGAACAGGTTTTTCTATCACCTTTTGCTTCAACAGTTCAAAACTTTTTGCGGCTCGAGTGCTCCACTTGAATTATTTTCTATCCTCTCTCATTGTTTCAGTTAGGGGTCCACAAATACTACTAAATTTTCTAATGAACTTTCTATAAAAACTAGCCAAACCATGGAAAGATCTCACCTCGATAGCAGTTCTTGGGGTAGGCCATTCCAGAATAGCCTTCTCCTTCTCTGGGTCCATCTTGAGACCTTCTGCTGAGACAACAAACCCCAAGTACACTAACTCCCTCTTAACAAAACTGCACTTCTTTAGATTAATCAATAGTTTCTCCTCTCTTAACTTCTCAAAGGCTCTCTGAATATGCATCAGATGCTCATCCAACATCTTATTGAAAATTAAAATATCATCTAAATAAAAAATAACAAAACTTCCCAAAAATTCTTTTAGTATCTCATTCCTAAGCCGCATGAATGTGCTCGGTGCATTGGTTAGCCCAAAAGGCATGACTAACCACTCGTACAGGCCCTCTTTGGTCTTGAAGGTAGTCTTCCATTCATCTCCCTCTCGAATCCGGATCTGCTGATATCCACTCTTTAGATCAATCTTTGT
Source organism: Sequoia sempervirens (assembly GCA_007258455.2). Classification (NCBI taxonomy): domain Eukaryota; kingdom Viridiplantae; phylum Streptophyta; class Pinopsida; order Cupressales; family Cupressaceae; genus Sequoia; species Sequoia sempervirens. The sequence continues at coordinate 303,317,074 of VDFB02270651.1, read as the reverse complement.
GAAGTTGAGCTCCACTCGAAGTCCATCAGGTCATCCATCCTTGGTAGGGGAAATCTATACTTGATTGTTATCTTGTTTATGGCTCAGGAATCTGTACACATCCTCCACTCCCCATCCTTCTTTGGTGCTAGTACTGTAGGTACTGCACATGGACTCAAACTCTCTCATATCAAACCCTTTCTCAACAACTCTTGAACTTGTTTATTCAACTCCTCATTTTCTGCTGGAGTTATTCTATGAGCTGCCTTATTTGGCAAACTAGCTCCAGGAATCAAGTCAATTTGATGACTGATCTTCCTTATTGGCGGTAAACCCTTAGGTACATTATCAGAAACAATATCCTGAAACTCATCCAACATCCCAGAAACTTCTTCTAGAATCTTCTCACTATCCTCATTACTCACTCTAGGAATTAATGCATAACACACACACTCATGCTTCATACCTTCTAAAAATTTTCTTCCATCTACATAAAAAATTATAGCACTATTGCATACATTTTCTTCGGTCTCCTTTAGGGGTTTCAACTTGTGACGAACCACATCCTTTGTCAAGGAATAAATGTTTGCATGGCCATCATGTATAGCTCACTTATCGAACTGCCACAACCTCCCCAACAACATGTGACATGCATCCATGGGGATGATATCACAGAGTACCTCATCATGGTAGCTCCTGATCTTGAACTTTACTAGGCACTGCTCATTGACCAAAACTTTGTGGTCTTTCTGCAACTAGGCAATTTGATATGGATGTGGGTGCCTTTCCCTCTTCAACTTCAACTTTGTGACCATCTCCTCTGACACTAGATTATTGGTGCTCCCAACGTCAATAATGACATCACAACATTTTCCTTCACACTTGTACCTTGTGCAAAAAAAATTCTTCCTCTGTTCTGGTTCCTTTTCCTCAGTCACTAGGGCTCTCCTAATCACTAGGGTTTCTCCCCTTTCAGCATCATCTGAATGTTTAGATTGGGCCTCCTCATCTACATGTGCAACCATTCCACGACCTTCTTGCCTTTTTTCTACCCTTCCTTGGTGTTGTGGACATTCATAGGCTCGATGCCCTTATTCACCACACTGGAAACACGTTCCTCTAAAACCACCTCTTCTAGATCCTTGTCCATATCTCCCTCGTCCTCTACCTCTTTGATCACCACTGTTTTGATCACGAGGGCGTAGAAGTTGTCATTCCTTCGCTTCGGTGGTACCCACATCTTCACTTTTCTTTTCATCATCATTTCGGCTTCTTGAAGGTCTCCACTGCCCCTTCCACTTTGACCTCCTCATCCTTTTGCTTGCCATCAAATCTTTCATCTTCTCTTCCACCTTTGAGAACAACTGATACACATCCTAATGGTGGGGTCATTCTGACTAGGCTTAACTCTTCCTGAATGCTCGGTCGTAACCCATTAAGATATCGGGCTACCTTCTCCTTATTGGCCTCTGTGTGACCCGTTCTGATGATTATCCTGTGAAAATCTTCAGTATATTCTTTCACAGATCTGCTTCCTTGCTTCAACCCTTGCAATTTCTTCATCTGTAGTGATGAACTTGACCATTTTCCTCTTTGATTTCTTTCCAACTGGACCTCTTTCCACCAAATATTGGCATGGCCCTTCAGCTTCATTTTTGCAAACTTAACCTGATCTAGGTCCTCTATTTCCTCATACTCAAAATATTCTTCTATCTTGTTGATCCATTCGATCAACTCTTCCTGGTTCAGACTTCTAGAATAACTGGGGACTTCTACTCTGAGTCTTTTCCTAATCTTTGAAATGGCCCTTATTAGCCACATTTGGTCTTGATCAATTGCTTCTTCTTCCTCTTCTACATCTGAACCTTCTTCCTCCCCTTCATCCTCACTTTCCTCCCTCAGGTTTAACCCTCTTCTCAACTGCTCTTGTAAAGCATCAATCTGTCTCTGGAGGGTTGCCAGTGCATCTCTTCCACAAGCATCTCTACTACCTCAACCACCTCTGGCACCACCATGCCTACTAGACATCACTCTTGGAGGAATCTTTCTTGACCTCGACCCAAAACCACGGCCCTAGTGTGAACTGCCTCATGATCGGCGATCTATCCACATGCTCAAGAAAACCTGCTCTGATACCACTTGATGAGGGCGCAGCCTGAGACACAAAAAATAACCCACAAATAAGAGAATAATTTTATTATTCAAAAAATGGAGCTTCTTACATGCAGAGGATCTCAGATCCCTAAGTTATATAACACATGCAAGCTATAGAGAGCTATAGAATAACCTTTTTGTAGTATGCGAGCTTGTCCCCCCAAAAAGTTACCCAAAAATATTAGAAACCCACCCATAAATAGAGCTCATCTTTAGTTTGGAGCCAAAAAACATTAAAATTTTAGTTTAGGTGGTTTGGCACCGAAAATTACAACTTGAAGTTCAAATTTCAAAAGAACATTTGCAATGGTATCTTCTAGAAAGTGTGCCAACTTCCCAAGGCCATAACTTTTGATCCGGGGCTCCGATTTGCAAACCATTTGAACCATTGGAAAGGTCTCAAAGTCAAGAACATGCTTGAAATTTTCTACACCAATTTTGGCAAGTTTTGGGGCCATTCTGAAAGTTCTAAGTGCCTCAAATCCAACTTGGAAGATTTTTCAGGTGCAAATCTAGGAACCTAAAACTGCAATATCTTTCAACCCAGAAATAGAAAATAAAAACCATAAATTGGGAACTTCATTATGATGAAAAGGGTATCCAAAAATGTAAAAACATATGAAAACTAAAAAACTTGAAATTTAACTATTTTTGGGTGATGCAAGATTGCCCTTACACCACTGGATGCTCCTGCATCAGGATTAGTTTATCTCCTCTGTAATTTTAGCTTTCAAATTATGGATAAAGGAATCAAGGTTCACTCTTTTGTCTTCAATCACTTTGGTTGAATATGTAATTTCATATTTTTCTTTAGTTCAAATAGCTAAATAAGTGCTTAAATGAGATCATATATTTGTAATTAAAATTCATGGATTGTCAAGAAGTTTCTAGTTCTAGGCATATCGAGTTGTGTGTTACAAAGTAATATACAATAGTCTACAAAGAATTGTTTCCATTTGCTAATGTACTACAATTTATTGCATATGTGAATATGTCTCCCTCAGATAAGGCATTGATCCATTTATTTGGTCATTTTTATGTTAGTGAGCTTCCTATACCTGACAAAGAACACAAATCTTTACAACAATTTCTGGGACACTTGTGAGTGTAGTATAGTGGCATGAAGTACTACTCATTCCTAGTTGTTGGTACAATTCATTAAAGGGTCTACCAAATCCTTAAGGAAATTTTCCTATTTGTGTCCCATAGGAATTTTTTTTTTTTTTTCAATGTTAGTGATAAAATGGCACAAGAGTATCATATATACATTGTTAGGATCAACCTCGTAGGTTTCAAAAAGTCCAAAGAGTAGAGGTCTAGCCTAGCAAGTTAGTACCTATTTTTTAGCCAATCCTTGCCTCTACTTATCATTGGATTCTAGAAAATTCATAGATAAATGGTGAGATCAAGTTTGGTTCTAAAAAAATAACCAACAATAGGCTCTTTATTGTAGTAAGAGGTAATCACTCTTAGATCATGATAGCATTACATCATAACCTATTAAACATGAGTCAACCTAAATGAACCCAATGACGATTGACATATTATTGTGATGACATTGATTTGTAAATGAATTATTATCATATGAGCCCCTCCATTTCTATCACAACATATTCACATTAAAATTGGGTCACTAATGAATGCATCTTGTATTTGTTATAGTACAACAATGCCACATGATCAATAGAGTTATGGATCACATAATCACAATCACAAGAATTTGTTTCTCGGTTGTGCTCCTATGGTGATTCCATTATCATTACAGCATAACCCTTTGGACTTATATTTCTCAAATCCTTACATTTCTTATTTTCTCTTTGGATGGATGGCTTCAAGGATTTTTGTGATCTATATAGCTTTTGTTTTGATAGTAAATGGCATTGGATTATTTTTGAAACTAAAATGATTTATTAATTATGGTTTTATAATGATTTTGAGTTTTATTTAGAAGGGGTTGATATGTGGCATTTTTATGTGCAAGAAGAATAGATTGCTATGCAATGTTCAAGTATGGATGGTTCAAGAAAACTTGGATTGCTATCAATGACATAACTAGGTTGGAGAGTACCTTGAGCTAGTCTGAAACACTTCCAGGTTTTTTTCCTTAGAAGTAAAACCTAAGTATAGAAATTTTTCAATATTTCATAGAGCAAGTTCCTACATTCCAAAGATAAAATAATAAATCTACTAGTCCAATTTGACATCCAACCTAACATATTTAATATCAGATAGAGAAAGTTTGTACATTCTAAAGATAAAATCATAAATTTGTTGGTCTAATTTGAGATCTAATTTGAGTTCGTGAAACTCTAATAGAGAAAGTTCCTACATTATAAACATAAAATCATAAATCCGCTTAGTCCAATTTGAGGTCCAACTATAAGAATTTTTATTTTTAATTATACTTTTTGACATTTGGATTGCTACAAATTGTTACTTTAGAATTATGGTATTTCTTTTCTTCTAATGTTTTCAACCCTCATTACAAGGAAGAGCTCTGAAGATGGCTCCTTTAGATGGAGCCTGCACTTTTATAGTATAGGTTTCATCTAGAAACACCACAAGCTCAAGTACTGTAATACTAAGGTACATTAGAGTTTGAGGTGAATTGCACCTATTATTTTATGCTAACATGGATGTGTTCTAACTTGTAGTTAATTTTTGTAACATAACGGATAGGCTAAATGGTTTTTAATATACCATTGTTTCAAATTCAAAATTTCTATACCTTATTCTAGGAGAAAATCATAGGGGTCTATAAATAAGACACAATTGTTGAAAATTAAAAATTGTTGGCCCTCTTTCACAATTGTTTGCTTCATTTATTCGATCTAAGATAGCCTACTATATAAAATATGCTCTCAAAATCACAGTAAAATCCTTTATTCTAGGATGAATATTCAGAATCTTTACCATCATAACAATGAACAAAAGCATCAGTTGCTAACTTGATTTGCAAGAGTTTCATCAAATTCTACTTTTTCGTGCTCTCTTTTCCATTCTAAATTTTATTCCCAATTTTATCCATGAAGAACTTCCTCAGCATGTAGATCTTACTGTTACCCATAACTTTATTATGTTTCAAGGATAGCTTTGAGTTTTTACCCAAGCAACAATTGACAAAATTTGGCCTTGGCACATCAAACTTTTGGTAAGGTTGAATTTTATCAATTATTGCTTGGGTAAAAATCCAAAGCTAACCTCGAAACTTGGTAAAGTTATGGCTAATAGCATGATCTAAATGCTAAGTAATTTCTTCATGGATGAAACTGGGAATAAAATTCAAAAAGGAAAAGAGAATGAAAAAGGAGAATTTGATGAAACTCTTGAAAAGTTTAAGTTAATGACTTATGCTTTTGTTAATTGTTATGATGGGAATATTCTGAATAGTCATCACAAAATAAAGGATTTTACTATGATTTTGAGAGCATCTTCTATACAATAGGTTGTCTTAGATCAAATAAATGAAGCAAACAATTGTGAAAGAGCCAACAATTTTGAATTTGAAACAATGGTATTTTATGTATAAAATCCCCTTGTGATTTTCTCCTAGAATAAGGTATATCAATTTTTAATTTGAAATAATGGTATATGAACAACTATCTAGCCTATCTATTATGCTACAAAAATTGACTACAAGTTAGAACATATCCATATCAACATAAAATAGCAAGTGCAATTCACATCAAACTCTGCAGTGGTAATTGCTTTGTAAGGAAGTTTTCACTCCATCAACATTAATGCACCTCAGTATGTTGGTTATTATCTCAATCTCCTTTTTCATCAAAAGAACTTTGAAGTTCATTGCATAACTCCTTACCATTTTGCAGTGCTATGATCCAGTGTTATTTTACTTCTTAATCACTATGTTCTCAATCACCATGTGCAAATGACTTAGAGGAAAGATCTTTGTCACCATTTGATAGTAACTTTCATTATTTTTGGACTATTCATTATGATTCAATCACTATTTGACAATGTTCTTCCTTTCTCAAACCTATATGACAGAGGATAATTCACAATTTGCAACTCTCTGACAATGAAATGAGAAGACTCTAAATTAGAGTGACATAACTAGTGGCTAAATTCAATTATAGCTACACATGTCCATTTAAAAGAGTCAAAGATTCTTATATTCTCTTCGAATTTCAAATTACAATATCATGTTCACTTGGAACCAAAGGCCATAATATCATTTCAAGGTACATTTCACATCAAGTACTTAAATGATAGTTGCATCAAGTTACAACATAGACTATACTAGTTTGGTGAACATTAAGGTTCTTCTTCATCGCTTGACTTCACTGGTGGGCGAGAACATGGTTGAATTACTTTACCACCCAACCATGAAGCTTACACTTTCCTAGTATTCTTCTGGCTTCAAGAATGCTTGACCTTACACAAAAAATTTAGCAAGAGAACAACTTGCAACGTGGAATATGGTGCATTTCCAACATCAACATGCAAATTCTATTTTGTATGTTAGAAAAAAAAATCAAGATCTATGCTAGGAATGATAGAGAGTGAAATCACAGAGTTCATTCATACATACAAAATGAGCCATATTGCTTGGAAAGTCATAAAAAGTATGTTGCAACGATAGAAAATGATAGGTTTTGGTAAAGAAAACCTATGCTCTCTAAATTCCATTTTGGCACCCATCCTGGAAGGTAACTTTCTAATATAACAATTATCTACCTCTGAGCAGCAACTACCCATAGTGCTCTAGTCAACTAAGGTATCACTATTCTTTTATGGTGTATAACTATTATTCCACACGACTCTTCAAAGAAGAAATAGAATTTAGGTTTGTGTATTTATATGCATACTTTAAACAAAAAGCAGGTTTTCTAGTTGAGAATGTATTTTAATAATTTGTCATATCATTCTTATGACCATGTCTACTTAACATCATACCAAAAAAAAAAAAAAAAGGTATGCCACAAGTATATGTATGTACATAGATGAAGTCTATGTGCATACATGTATATGTGCCTAGTAACTAATGTTAAAGTTTTTGCATACATTTTGAAATAAACATATAGGTTAGAAGGCAAGTAAAATTCATGGTCACCATGTGCAAAAATAATCACACTGTCTAAAGGCTCAAGATCCCCATTTGTAGTTTGTATACCATTATACCTATCAAATTCCACCACTAATTCACCAATCACAATTTCCCTTCCAATTTCATCTATTCTACAAGTTGATCCTAATAAAGTTGCCTCATCTTCAAAACCCTCACTAGCAAACTTGAACCCTTCATAAACAACTTGTGAGTGAGAAAAGATGATATCTAAAGATTCAATTAAATTTGGAAGTTGAGCTTGACCTTCCTTCAACTAGGAGATTAGCATTTTCCTCTTTTGGTCTCTAGTCATGATCAACTGTAGCTTTAAGTGAACAATCTTCTTCTTCTATCATTAATTGATCTTCTAAACTTATAAAAAAGAGGATTATCATAGATTGTAAATTCATCATAATAAAAGAGATGATTATAATGAGTTGAATTCTATTGTTTCTTTTGAGAACTATCCTACCCAGGATCATATTATTTCAAACTTAAACATAAATATGTATTCCCTACTTCTTTGAAAAGAAAATATTCATGCTCGGTAGAAAGAAGGGAATATGATTCCAAACCTTTCAAGCTAACTTCTGAAGGAGATAGTTTACTAGGAGGGAAGGTCAAAGTTGATGATGGATTTACTTGTAGCTCTTCATCTTCATCATCATTGGGTGAGCTATAATCACTTTCAGCTTCAACATAAGTGCATAAGTTCAAGGACACATCAACACAAGGGTGATTATGCTTTTCATTAGGCTGATGCAGATTATCAAGGATTGTTAGATTCATATTCTCCATAGTAGGGTTACTTTTAACTAGAAGCTTAGGTAAGGTTTTGCAACTGTTCACAAACTTCATGCTTGAATTTATTTTCCATTTTCCCACTACAATGAAAATATCTTCATCTTTCACTACCTCTTGTTAAGCTTTCTAAATTCCTTGAAATTTCTCTCTTCAAAAGCAATTGTATATCTGGTTCAAGGGAAGAAATGAATATGTGGTATTGAATCTCTTCATTGGGATTTTCTAGGGTGGGAATTTTTTGGAGAGACTGGTTGAAATGGTAGACAAAATCCCTCATCGTCTCAGCTCTATTCTTCATAATCTAGAAAAAGTGATGCAGGGTAGCTACAACATTAGTTGGAATTATGTAGTGCTAGAGAGACTTTCTTTTAAGGACATGCCAAATGGTGACACTTCCCTTTTCCTGTCCTCTGAACCATTTAGCATCTCTCTCAATCAATCTCACAATAAAAATTCATACAAAAATGTCCTCATCCTAGATCCCTAAAACTATGCTCATAGCCATCATAGCTAGAATATGCTCCTCAAGATCTTGATCATTCTAAACTAAGAATTTGGGAAATACTTTATGGGATCTTTTCGGTAAATCATGATATTGAGGTAAAGCAAGGGGGCCAACTTGGTTGTACTAGATATTTAAAGCCGTAAAAATAAATGGAGTTGCCAACTCACTAAGAGTAAGGTTAGGACGAGGAGATTATTGTGGTGGATGGGCCAGTGGTGGATTCTGAGGCTGATGTGCATGTGGGTCCCTTAGCCGACATGGAGGTGGATTAAGATGGTAATTATGATGACAAGGTGGGTCATCGTAATATTCAAATATTAGCCTTGGAGGTGGTTCAATTATAGGTACAGGTGGTCTTTGGGCCCACTCTTCTTCTTCATCCAAGACAAAGTTCACTCGCATGTTATCTATCATGCTTCTTTTGTATCTCCCCATGAGCATATTTAATTGTGATATGATATCCTCTTACTCAACTCCAACCCAATCTAAATATGGCTACAAAATAAGGAAAACATCATTATGCAAAAGCACCATCTTGCTACATGACATAAGGATGATTGTTAGACTTCCAACTAATTTATTTTCAATGGAGTCACCAAAAATCTATTAGTGAATGAAAAAGAACTCAATAATGAATTTAGCAGTGACTCTAGACTTGGATTAGCACTAATATGAATCTTCTAATAGCTCTAAAAGCACACAATTACGTTTGTGGCTTTCTCTTAACTTTATTGAGGTACAGTGACCTCACAAGATCTTCAAAGAATTAGTCTATCCTAAAGAAACTACATGTGCTTTTAACCAGAAAGTAGAAAAGGTGAAAAATAATAAATCATAAATATGAAATTAGTGCAAAGGTAGGAACATAACCAATTATGATCAATTCAAAGATTGAAAATAATGACTATCAAATTAGATTAATGTAAATGGATCAAATTGTAATAAATGAGAGATAGATAGCCCATTCTTCAAAGAAAACATAACTAATTTTACGCATAACACAGGTTGGCATACTTCAAATCTTTCAATTTAAAACACACAGACTATAAGCTACTGCAGACTGTAATTAGTAATATTCCTCATTGAAAACACCCCTAGATGTATTTAGGAAGATTTCAAAAGTCCCCCCATCAATGTTCTCCTTCTAATTTATAATGTTGCTAAAACCATTTGGATGGACACTAAAGATGTTACTAGATTAGTTATTCCAAATGTTTATTAGGAAGTTGAAAAAACAATTGGAAATTTTTCTAGGAATGGATATTGATAGAGGAAATTGATCGTCACTTGAGCAATAGCTGCCAAAGGACCAATCATTTCATCGATCTTTAATGCAATGTTTAAGGAAATTAGTGGTAGCACATGTGATTTTTTTGATGGAGAATTGCAACTTAATTGACACAAGCCAATCAAAAATGTGAATTGAATTCACATCCTATCAATCTTGCATTGAATACAAAAATCTCTAGCCAAAATACTATAAATTCAAGTAATGTGATCTCCTTTCCAACATCAATTGCATCCAATATGGAGAGCTCCCAAAGTGATGGATGTTTTCTGAATGACTATATTGTTTTAGAGGAGATTGAGTGCAATCCTCTATTCAAGCATATTTCTAATCAACTGAAAGAGGTTTTCATGGTATAAAATGAAGTGGAAGAAGAGGTTCTCTAAAGCATCCTAAGTGAGGCATTTCTAAGCCAAGCTCATGTCCATAAATACACTACCATGCTAGACCGGTTTATTTACACTGTTGTTAGGACTTCTAGGCATTGAGAGTAGGGCATGAGAGCAATGGAGCATTTGGTGAAGTCTAAGTTCCATCACCACATCAAAGTGTTGATAAACATAATCAACTACTATCTATGGACTGGGCTGGTAGCTGATGCCATGTGCATTACATCAACCATTTAGGATGAGACATTGGAAGAAGCTATAGCTTTACTATACACTGGGGTGGTGAGAAATGATCTAGGGATGTTTGTGTAGTTCCTCCAGTCACATGAGAACCTGCTTTTACCTGCTCAAATGAAACTCCTATAGGTTGTTACCTAGGGAATCTATGTCTTGATGTTCACTTTATGCACTTGAAACATTTAATGTCTACCTCTTTTGTATCCGCCAATCTCGTTTTTACACTTGAACCAAGCGATTATATCTTTTCTAGCATATTGTAAAAAATGATTTCATATATTAATAAAATATATCTTTTTGGTATTATCCATGTTTTCACATCATTGGTTTTCTATTTATGTTATGCTTGAAAAATAATGATTTTATTTTATATAACATCATATTCAAGTAGTTAGACTAGCTATAATTCAGTTTTAAGGGTATGTGCAGGATCATGATGGGCCAAAAAGTGGCAATATTATGTGTATTTGTAGGGTATGTCACTGAAGAATTTTTTTACCCAAAATTAATGAAACAAAAAGGGGTTTTAGAGGAGATTCTAATCTTTCCACCAATATAAATTATGCTTTAATTTGAATTTAATAATAATTATTATTCATTTTCTATTAGAATTATGACTAAAGTCCTAATCAATAGGCTAATTGAAAAAATCTATAACTTTCAAACGATATCACATTTTTTGAATTTGAAATATGCATCACATTGTATGCTTCACATGCTATAGGATTAAAAAAAGAAAAATTAAATTTCATGAAGGTGGTCAGACATACGGGTTTTTATATTTTTTTAAAGTTGTAATAAAAAATTCATAATTAATTATTTAATTGGAAAAAAATTACAAAAAAATATGGATCACATCCATACATGAGTCCTATACTTATATATAAATTATTATAAAAAAATATTATCATTTTATTATGGTTAGGGTGCTCAGACAGACACCTACTTCTTATTTCTTCCTTGAAATTTAAGTACTACTGCATTGAAATTTCAAATTTTCACCAAATAGATTTTATTTATTTTTAAATAAACCTAGTATTTTAGAAACTAAATTCAATTTTCTACAGATTCTATTCTCACATATTTTTTAAATAATATAGATAACTTATTTAAATTTTTACGTCAAGTTGCCTAACACTGAGTTTTCTAAATTTTTTGCCACTTAAGGGCATATTTTTTTCCATGATGATCCTGCACATACCCTTAATTGGCATAATTCTTCATAGGCAACAAAACAGATGGTTCATATAACCTAGGAAAACCCTACACAGGTGCGGAGTGATGTAGAAAATTCCACCTAAGGCATAATATGCAAGTGAAATATCCAACTTTTGACTCATGACTTAACTTTTTCATACATTGCACTTCAGGAAAAAAAAAAAAAAAAACTTTGAATGTGACAAGAAAAACCCATCGTATAAAAGAAAATTAAGCTAGGCAATAAAATAAGAGTTTTGAGAAACTTCACAAAACATTGCTCGGGTTTGAAATAAATGACAAAAGATAGACAAAGGATAAGTTTAGTGTATGGCTTAGGAAAAACACAAAGATAACCTCCTAAATAGAGACTCAAGGAAAAATTTATAGGTAACACTCCAGACCTATAAATTTCTTGAACTATATAATGTCCTAACCAATTAAGGCTAAACTTTCCTTTTTCTGTTGGGTTAGCATTGACATTTCACTGATTTTTTGTATAGCAGAAAATGACCCTTGTTAAATGAGTGAGAGATGACATGATCATTATAACTTTGCTGCATTTTCTTATGATAAGCTTGAATATGTTTGAGGGCATTGATGCATCTTTCATTGAGCATTTCAAGTTAACCTATAAGTGTTGTTCCCTATAAGCATTGTCATCAATTAGCCCTTGAAGAGCGATCCTTCAGGAGGGAATTTATAACTCTAGGGGCATAATTTCCTCGACACAATAAACAAGGCTATAGGTGTGTTTCATGTTGACGTTATGATACTAGTATGATAAGCCCATAATGCGTATGTTAATTTTGTATGTCATTTTTTATTATGTTTGTTCACTTTCTTTCTTAGAATCTACTCAAGAGTTTTGTTAGTTTATTTGACTTATCTATTAGATTGCAGGTAGGAAGACATTGAGAATCGATATTGTACATTAAATGCTTCCAAGAACTTCTTCACATCATTATTCTTAAATAGTGTTTCATTATCCAAAACTAATGCAAAAGGAAGTCCAAAGTGAGCAATAATGTGTTCCAATATGAAACGACATATTATAGCAGTTGTTGTTGAATGCAAGGCCCAGATAGATTCTACCCATTTCATGAAATAATTTGTTGTGATTATGAGCATATGTCCTATGGATGAGGGTGGAGATATTTTTCCAATAATATCCAAACCCCACACTAAGAATGGCCAAATAGGAAATTGTGCATGAAGCTTGGAGGTAGGAGCATGAATTAAGTTTTGATGCTCTTGACACTTGTGACATTTCTTAACATATTCAAAGCAATTTCGCTCCATATTCTTCCAGTAATATCCTATGCAAGTTAACATTTGAACTAATGATCTTCCTTAGAATTTCCCCCCACAAGCACTTACACGACCTTGTTCAAGTGTCTGAGGGATTTTGGTTTGTTTAAGACACCTAAGTAAGAGGCTGTCAAAGGACCGCTTATATAAGATGTCCGCTAGGATGAAATATCTAGATTGAAAATTTTTGAAGATGAGAGTGAGTGATTTTTTTGTTGGCTCGGGAAGGGTACCATTTTTTAAATAATTGAATATCGGCTCATACCATTCACTCAAGTTTTTTATTGTTGTTACTAACACTCTATTTTCTTTATCATCAATTGATGGTTTCATAATTGTATGCACAATGAAAGTGAAGTATTTTGAAGGACCTTGAGGGGAAATAAGAGAATTCACACTTCCCATTGCATCCACGTGATGATTATCTTTTCGAGGGATGTTATCAATGGTGAATGATTCAAACTTCTCTAACAATTTCATTGTGAGATCTTTGTATTTTGATAATTTGTCATGTTTCATTTATTTGTTTGATGAATAGTTATGTCACCAAATATCTTAATGTCCCTAGCACCCATAACTAGAGCAACACACAAACCAACAATTAACGCCTCATACTTAGTAGTGTTATTTGTACATAGGAAATCTAACTGATATGGTAAGAGAATAGGCTCTTTTATGGGTGCTTTTATTATAACCCCTATGCTGGAGCTATTTTTGCACTTAGATCCATCGAAATACAATTCACATGTATCTTCTTCAATTGTTAACACATTTTCATCAAGGAAAAAATCATTAGTAGGTAACGCTAAAGGAGAAGGAGCATCAGCTAACTAGTCGGTCAAGGTTTGACCCTTAATTTCTTTTTGTGAAAAAAATTTAAGGTCAAACTTAGTCAACAACATTACCCAATTAGGTAAGCCTCTGAATAAATCTATTTTGTTGAACAAGTGTTTTAAAGGATCAAACTTTGACATTACTTGTATTTCAACATTCAATAAGTAATATTAGAACTTACTGGTAGAGAATACAAAAGCTAAACATTCATTTTATATTTTTTTGTATTGATTTTCATAATCAATCAATGTTTGAATAATGTAATAAATAGGGTGTTCTTTACCTTTGTCATCTTGTTGAACCAAATATGCTACAAGAGCAAGGGTTGAAGCCGATGTGTAAAGAATGAATGGTTTATTTTGTATAGCAGGTTGTAAAATAGGTCAAGTGACAAGATAATCTTTCAAACTCTCAAAAGCCTATTTACAATCCTTGTTCCAATCAAAGTGTATTCCTTTCTTGAGAAGTGTGTAAATGGTAACATTTGATCAACTAAGGATGCTACAAATCATCGAATGGTTTGAATTCTTCCTTGTCAGTTAGGCAATTGAGAGATATTTTCAGGAGGTGGCACACAAACTATAGCATCAATTTTCTTTGTATCCACCTCGATGCCTCAGTGAGATATATGATAAAAACTAAAAGTTTTCCACTATCTACACCAAAGACACTTTTTCGGATTCAATTTCATATTGCATTTTTGAAGTCACTTAAAGATCTTCTAAAGAACATTCACATTATCCTATTTTGTTAAATATTTAGCAAGAATATCATCAACATAGTCTTCCAAGATCTTGTGTATGTAATCATGGAATATTAGTGTTATAGCTTGTTGATATGTTACGCTCACATTTTTCAATCCAAAGGGTGTCATAACCCAAAAAATAAAATTCCCAAATAGTTGTAAACACTATTTTGTATTGATCTTGAGGGTTGATGAAAATTTGATTGTATCCAAAAAATCCATCCATGAATGACAACAAAGCATGTCTTGCAGTCAAGTCTACTATCATGTCAATATTAGGAACAAGAAAGTCATTTTTTAAAGATGATTTATTTAGATCACAAAATTCCATACACATCCTAATGCAATTGTCAAGTTTTACGACTACGACAATGTTTGAGATCCAAGGAGAATAATCTATAGGACTTATGAAACTAGTGTCAAGGAGTTTTTCAATTTTATCCTTAACTAGCAAGACTATTTTAAGATTTATTTTTTGAATTTTCTATCTAATAGGCTTGGAATTTAAAAACAAGGACTATATTGTGTGTTACAATCTTAGGGTCAAGTCCTGACATATCTGAATAAGTCCAAGCAAACAGTTCAAGAAAGTCATGAAGCAAGATTGCAATATCTTCTTGTTCACCATCATTGAGGAATTTTCCTATCTTAATGACTTTATCTTTATCATTGATTCCCATTGCTATGTCTATTGTATCCCCTAAAGGAAATGCATTTGGTCTCAAAAATTCAGGATTGTATTCTTCATTATGCATGTTTGTCTCACTATTCTCTTTTTCTTCATCTACCTGTTTGGTGCTTACCATAGCACATGTAGCCTTGTTCTTGTGAGAAGAAAATGGTTTATCAGAAAATCATAGCATTTTTTTCAAGGATTCATCATTTTCAAAGTATTCCAATGATGGTGGTAACTGCATATCAAGTAATTCAGGATGTTTCAAGGTGAGATTGATTTTTGGTTTGCACATAATGGTGTTGATGTTTAATGAAGGTCATTTTGTTTCTTACATTATCTTAGAAAGATAGTACATACCAAAGCATTTTTCATCTCTTGTGTGTTAGGTTATATAGGGACACAAATTCCTTTCTCTTTCTTTCAACATCCTTTTCCACTGTAACCTAATTGTTTCAAAAGTTCATAACCTCTCCCATAAATTTGTTCCATTTCCTTCAAGTTTGGTGGTTGTTGATAGTCTATCTCATCGAAATTCATTATGCAACTAGTGTCTTGTTCAAGAGTAGATGTTTGTGAGTTTTCTCCCAAAGTTTGTGTTGACATGACCATTCGTTGCTTTTGTTTTTCATGCTCTTTTCTTGTGATTATATATTCCCTCGTGAATGAAGTTGTGAACTCTAAGGAACCCCAATCATCATTTTCTAATTTTGACACTATTTCCATCTATGGTGTTTCCTCTATGATGGCTCTATTTTTTCTGTTGGGATTAATGTTTTCAGAGGCATGGTAGTTCCCTTTCTAATTTGCAAGCAACTTTCAAGCTTGGGGTTCATTTCAATTTGGTATATCTTATTCTTATAGACATACTTCATGATATGATGAAGAGTCAGAGGTACTACATGCATCTCATGAATCCATGGTCTTCTTAAAAGAATATTGTATGAAAGTTCATGAGGCATAACATAGATAGAAGTTTGTAAGGTAGCCTTTTCAACTGAAATGGGCAAGGTAATCACACTGAGTGGTTGCTTTCATACATTTTCAAATCCTTGGATTGATAGGGAATCAAGCTTTATTATTTATTTATCTACTCCCAACTTATCTAAAATATTTACACCCCACACATTTAGAATTGAGCCATTATCAACAAGGGTCCTTTTCATTCCCTTGGTATTATATCTAGCTATTATCATGAATGCATCATATCTCTTTTGCATTTCCAAGGGAGGTAGCTCATGTTGATGAAAGGTAATGTCTATATTAACTATATTCATTCCTTGTATTAGAGTTTTCATATCACTTGCATTTGTATTAGGAGAAACAAAAACTTGCTACAAAGTTGTTTAAAGTATGGTGTGGTAACTAAGTGAGGCTTGAATAAGATCCCATAAGGAAATCTTAGCAGGAGTATTCTTAATTTGTTCAATCATATCATTTTCTTTTCCACTATGCAATAGTAAATGAGGAGCACTAGGCAACAGAAGATTTAGTAGTGATAGAAAAACAAGATTAGGTTGATGTTTTCTATTATTCTGTGTGCTATATGTATGAGCAATAGTGTTATAATTAGGTGGTTGTGACACATTCTCTATAGTTTCCTCAAGGATAAGGATAGGTTTGTTTGAAGGTTGAGGTTCATTTGAAGGAAGATAAAGGATAAGTTGAGGTTGAATAACATTTTATCCATTTTTTTTAGATTTATTTGAATAGGCCTTAGTGGATGAACTTTGCAAGAGGAAGTCCTCAAGGGCTTCATCTAACATGTCAAATTCATCATGACTAAAAGGTTTGTGTTTGTTAATAGGATGAGGTTGGATAACATGTACTTCACTTTTGTTTGAACAAGCTTTAGTAGACAAACCTTGCGAGGTGAAGTCCCCAAGGGCTTCATCTAATATATCAAGGTCATCATGACTAAAAGGCTTGAGGTTTAAGCTAACTTTGAAAAAGGGTGTTAACATGCATAAGTAACCATACATCTATGTGTTTTTAAGTTTAATGTTTTGATTTTATAATGAATAGAATCTACAAAAAACAATGTGGAAACCTAATGAGCTATCTTTATTGAAAGCAATTGTAAACATAAACTATGAAAATGCATAAATTTGTAAATTGGAAAACTAACTACAACAAATAGAAGCACAAAAATGCACTATTTGACCTCAGAGATTGTAACCTCAAATCACATAGGGACTGAGATGCTAGGAAGAGCATCTTGGTCCTCTTGATGAAAATTAGAGATTCCAGACACTAGAACAGACAACACAAAACTTGGACAGGATTTTGGACCAAAAACATTGAGAGGGACTAAGATGCCAGTAAGGGTGTTTTAGTCCTAGTAAAGGTATTTTCAGAGAAACAACAAGATCTGAGTTGATAAAAGTTTTCTTGAGTTTCCTACCTACGGACCTAATGTTTGGAAACAAGAAACTATGCAAATGGATTTAAAGAAAAGCAACTAATAACAAGCAATTGAATGCAATTTTTCAATTTTCAATGAAATAACAATGTTTCTAAATGCAATTAAGATGATTAACAATGCAGTTTTTAGTTTTTAATGAAATGAAATGATGCAACCTATATGCACTTTCACTATTGCAAATATAGGAAACCCTAAATGCAATTTCACTAATGCACAATGTGAGAAACCCTAGATACACTTTCACTAATGCAAGATGCAATGCAAGAATGAATGAAATGTAGATCTAAGGATTTTAATGGACTCCAAATTAGAAATGAATGCTCAACAAGGTCAGGTTCACCAAAATGATTGGTGAAAAAATGGGCATATAATGTCGCTCTTTCTCCAACTAATCACTCAAAGATGTCCTAGGAGTCCTAATTGCCTTAACTAACAACCTCACAAGGTGAGTCAATTATCAATGTGGAGGACCTAGGAGGGGGTTCTTTCAAATTTAATGGGTTAACCACCAATAAAATTCTTGGAAAAGACAAGTAAGCATTAAACCTACAAAACATAGTTATGCAAGCTAAATGAGAGATGTAAATGATGAAATTATGCAATAGGGAGATAAGATATGTGTACCTGGGAAGTCTGGAGATGTTGTGATGATCTTAAAAATGCAAAGAAGCTGTGAAAATATGCTAAGGAGGATAAAGACACCCTAGGTGGGGTGATCCCACAATAGTAGTTTACAATTTTTGCCAAACTAGACACTAGAATTATAGTTTTTAACTAAATCTTTACATTTAGGCACCTATAGCGGCTAAACTGTGAGGAATTTGAAGATGATGCAAACTAGACTCTCATCAAATTTTTTTTGTAGATTTTAAAATATTTTTTTCAAAATTTTTGTACTCAGATTGCACTTCTTTTTCCATATCCCATGAATTTTTATTTTTTTAGAAAACAACATTTTTAAAAGGTGACGCGCACTGTATAATGCATAAATTTTTTTCCATGAAGGATAAAATTATAATTCTTTCGAATTTAGATTTTTTACTCTAATATACAGTGTTTCCACTTGGTTAGATAGTTTTTTATAGAATATTTTTTCTTTAATCAAGTTCCAAAGCGCGACTATATAAAGTGTAACTTTTTTGTATATATCAAAATTCAATTTTTTTTGGTTGGATCAAGTTCTTCAATATTTGGTGCACCCATATTTTTCAATTTTTTTTTTTATAATCTGCTATTTTTCCACATGTGTAGAACATAGACCTTCATTTTTGATAAAAAAAAACCTATGTTTAATAAAACTAAAAAAAGAAACACATGATAAAACTAAAACATATTAAAGTTATATTTGTTGGATAGGTCGTTCCAAGGACTACTTGATTTCAATTGGGTTTGTGAAGATTCCTCCATTTTCATCCTCAACTTGATCTTTGAAGTGTAAAAAATTAGGTTTTTTTGTGAACAAGGTCAAAAATTAGGGAAAAGGGGAGTTTGCTAGAACATGGGGGTTCTAGCTAACCCCTACAATTTTTAGCCAACCAAATTTCACTCAAACCTTGGTTCATTCAAACCCCCTTCCCAAAAGGGGTTTTCATTTTTATTGTTTATGCATGCATTAAATTGGTTCGCTTGAACATTGGTTTGGGCAAACCCTTTTTTGGTTCGATCAAACCAATGAGTTCATTCGAACCCCCAAAATGAAAATTTTTGGCATGGGATCATTTTTTACAAGTTTTCCTTCCACGTTTGAATTGTAAACCACTTTTTTGGGTTTACCCGGTGGCATATTAGTCCTGTTACTATTTTTTCAGGGCAAATGTAGAGTCTTCACATCTTGGAACAAAATCTTAGAAAATATCTTAAAATAATGCCTAGGAAGACTAAGACACCCAAGATGGCATATTAGTCCCATTCTATTTTTTTGGAATTTCTAATTGTGGTCCCAAAACTTAAGATCTGCACTTCTTTCTTCACCAATTTTTCAAATTTGAACTTGTAAAAAGCCCTACAAAATAATGGAATTTGGATTGATTGTTTATGGGGGTTTTCCTCAGTCAAACCCCTTTTTTGGTAATTAAAACTTGATGAAAAATTATGGATTTGAAAATGGAATTATGTGTGTGCCCTAATATTAAGTGTGTCTAAGATTATGCAAGATAGAATATGAAGAATCCCTATTGAAAAGTGTTAGAATAAGATTCCTAAGATGAAAATGTAAATGACCTATTAAGGAGATCTTTATCACCCTAACAAGTCACAAACATCAAATGTACCTTCCTTAGGCAGAAAATAGAGCAATAATGGAAGATGAAATCAATCAAGAACAAGTCCTTAGGCTTGGATAAATGGATAGTTGCATCTCCAACCAAGAATCTCTCATGATCCATAATAGGCATCCATTACTAATCCTTGAAAATTCTAGATCTTGACTTGAAAATAGATTTGAAAAACCTATAAAAACACTAGAAGGTTGCCCCAAGACTTTGAAACTTCCTTCAACTTGCTCAAATTATATTTCTTATTCAAGACTTATCCTAGCTCATGTAAACTTATGTGAAAAATGGGTGTGAATCTTACTTTTATATGCATTTCTACCTAATAACCTAATTATTGGATCTAAAAGGTCGATAAAATGTTAAATAAATTCAAATATTTTCATTTCCCACTCTTAATTCTTGAAGATAAAGCCCCTAAGACTATGATTCCCTAGGTGATGTCCTAGTCCCATGTGGTGTCTTAGTACCACAAGGCTTAATTTTCCAATTCAAAAGGTGGGTTACCAAGATTGATGGTTACTTATGAGTTTTGGTTAGGTTTAAAGTTACAATATGCCTTGGGATGCACAAAAAGGAGTCTTAGGGGCCCATAATAGGTTACCTAAAGGGAAATTAATACAAGGGGTGCTAAAATAGGTCCAAATTAAGTGTTAAAATGCAAAGGTATGCATTTTTATACAATAAAAGGGTTATATGAAGGGATATATGCTTCGATTAAGTTGGTAAGGCCACAAACAAACTCTATGCCTATTTGATCCTTGTCTAGCATATATCTTATTTCATTAACAATTCTAGTAGCCCTAGCCATGGTTTTTTGTTTCCTCAGATGATTCCAAAGATCCAAGAGTCTTCTTTCTAAAGAAAGAAAATATTTTGTGGGGATAGTGACAACATTATCCTCATTCAGAGGTGGGGTTGTAGGAGAAACATGAGGGGTAGGGACATGAGTGGTTTCATCGAATAAACTTGCCTCAGCCGCCAAGACCATCTCTTGACAAATGAGACCAACAATGACATTGGAGATATCTATCTCTAGGTGTCACAATCTCCTTCTAAGAATGAATTTTAAAGTTGTAGAATAGGTCATGATGCTCATAAATCTTCACAACACACCAATTTGTGACTAATACTAGACATGAGGAGAGGAACCTCAACACAAAGAAATGAAGACTACAAAGTTCACATCAAGTTCACCATAATGTAGAGGACGGCGACTGACTACTTAGGGACTCCAGGTCATAGGAGAGTCTAGAACAATAGGCTTCCCTAATCTAATTAGAAGGGCTTAAGATGTTTGGCATAGAGAAGGAAGATTACTATTAGTACTACTACCCTTCTACTAACCTCATTTTTTCAAGAGGTCAAATAAGCCAAAT
Source organism: Sequoia sempervirens (assembly GCA_007258455.2). NCBI lineage: Eukaryota > Viridiplantae > Streptophyta > Pinopsida > Cupressales > Cupressaceae > Sequoia > Sequoia sempervirens. The sequence goes on along the minus strand of VDFB02270651.1, from coordinate 303,295,816 downwards.
TCTAGAGCTTAGTCTATGACTATAGTAACTCATTATTTGAGGATGACAACATAGTATATGGAATCTAGGATGACATTTTGGTGTCTTAGTAGGGTGCTAGTGTTTGTACAAATAAAGAGTGTGAGAAACAAACAAAAATGCTAGAAAAGAGGCAAGCAAACTAACCAATAGAGTTTATGCTATGAAAGAATGATGATAAAGCATAAGAAAAGAATGTAACAAGAAGAATACTTTAATTATCCTAATTCAAATTAACAAGGAAGGGACAAGAAAACAATAACAAGCTAGGTGTGATATGATTCTTTGAATAGCTCCAATCAAGAAGTGCTTACACACAAGAATGAGAAAATATTAGGATTTTTTTTAGAGGACTATCATAGTTAGTCCCTCATTTTGGTTTTTCCATCTCCACAGAAAGCCAAATAATAATAGTTGTATATAAAGATGATAAAGATATTAGAGAAATAAAAGTATCAAGAAATACTCTTACAATAATATGTTGCAATGCAAATACGATAATGCAAAGGTGAATGAAAGTGGTGGATATCACCTTCTCAACCATTTTCTCTCAAGACAAATGGAGGAAAATGTGAGCTTGTAATCTCTCTAAAGCCAATGCTACAACAAAAACAAAGAGAAGAAGCCAAAGGAACAACAACTTACATCTTTAGTGGAAGTGGTGGCACAACTTGAAGGAGCTGAAAGTGAGTGAATTTGATCAAGAAGTGCGAAGAAGATGAATGGTATGAAGAGTTAGATAATTTGAAGGAAAAGGGAGGAAAAAAGCTCATTTGAAGTAAGTCAAAAGAGTAGAAAATGTTACACTTCACTTCTAATGGAGTAGTGTAACATCTTTGCATATTCTAGAAGTAAGAATCTTATCAAGATGGAAGTACACTGCATGGACATCTATGTGTTGTAGTAGCATCCTGGATAGAAATTCCCCCACTGAAACACAAATGAGCCTCCAAGTGGATAGGAAAAGGTGGTAGGTGTAGGGATTGCATCATCATATTTAATTCTCTAAGGTAAAGGGTAATGTAAATGTGGAATTTTCCTAGGGGTCCAAATTCATGCCATTATAGGTAGTTGGTAGAAAATTATTGTCAATAAAATATTTGTAAAAGGTATTATTTCATGGATATCTCAAGGATAAATTAACCACAATGGTCACTATGGTTTATATGCTCCTAAATTAAATGTCGACTAATATGATCAATTGGTATTCAATCATTTTGAAGTTACATCATAATAATATCACTATGAAATATTTAGTTCTATATTTTTGTTAACTTGTTGATTAAAATAATAACAATTGAAATATAATAAATATTTATTAAAAAATATTTACATGCTAAATATTGGAATAAAGATCTAATTCCAATCTTTTTTGGAAATATTTTATTTATAATAAAATTTATATATTATGGTAAAATGTCAATCACTATTAGGTAAGATAAATACTTCTTAAAATTGATGAAAAATGAAAAATGTTAAACAAGTTATCTTACTTTTTTTAATAATGATTTTTTATATGTGAAGAAAATAATATAAATTACTATTTTACATCATCTTTAATTTTTTTAATATTTTGTATAATTGATAGAATATTTTAAATATTGAGAAATGTTAGCTTTTATAAGTAAAGATAACACAAATGTAATTTCCTAATTTTAAAATTCAAATTTAATTAAAAGGAAAAGTTAACCCCCTCCTACTAGTAAGTACCTATTGGTTTGAGCATAAAACATTTACAATTATGCTAAGCTATTGTATAAAATATCAAAACCTAATTCCTTTCTAAAAATACATGCAAATTCTTATTCATGCCCAATGCCATAAATTAAGCATCATGTAGCATATATATTTTTCATTAACCTATAACAACCTCTATTTAAGTGGAAAAAACTAGGCACATTGCATGAATTCTTGGTGAGTTTTCAATCTTGTCTACACCTTAAAATTGATTCAAGGAGTTTGACTAAGGAGGTTATCCTTTACATGGAAAAATTTAATAATATCTATAAATACTCTCATGTTTGGAATTACAAATCAACATATCCAAGATAACTAGAGTTCAAGAAGTCAATCGAAAGCATGATTTTCATTGAACCCATTAATTAAATAAAAAAATTACACATAAATATCAGTGTTCATTTTTCTTTTATCATTTAGTAAAAATACTTATATATAATTACTATATCAACTTTTACTTACCTTCCCTACATGATTTATTTCTTTAAAATGATTTGATCTTAGTAGAATTTTTTTTTATTGATTAACATCCATGAATAAAGTGGTATTAGAATAGATATTAATTAGATGTTGAATCTAAAAGTTAAAGGTATATGGAAGTGAAGTTCAATTAATATAAACTATTGTAATTCTTGTGATTTGACATGCCCTTTCTTCTAGAATTTTTTATAAAAAAAAAAAAAAATCAAAATTTTATGTGGTGATTTTTTAATAAAAAAATTTAAAAAATAAAGATATTTATATAAAAGTCGAAACAATAATTATATATAAGTTTTTATTAAATGATAAAAAGATAATAGTATTGATTTTAATATGTAATTTGTAAACCATAATTAATAGATTCAACCTTCACCTAGATTATGTCAAAAACACAAATATTAAATTATATGTTAATTATAAAAGTTAAAGATGTATGAAAATTAATGTAATTTTGATGATTTGACATGCTCTTCTCTTTGAACATTAACTACACTTTTAACATTAATAAATAAAAATTCTTTCGGAAATTTTAAGTGGTGAATTTTCTAGTAAAAAATTCAAAGAATTGAAATATGCTTCTTTCCTTTTAATAGTTAAATCCAATATTAAAGACAAAATATAATTTACAGTGTCGCTAAAAAATTCCTGTTACTTTTAAGCAATTAATGTGCGCATGACACGCTTCAACTTGTCTTTGCCCTTAGATTCTCTATGGTAATAATCTTGCATCACACTTACTTTGATTCCCATGATAATTCAATTTGCGCGAGTTTGTACATAGAACATTTTTCTCATTTCTCCCTCCTATCCTAGTCAATTTCTCAATTTCCATTCCTATAACTAAGTTTTGTATTCTCATTCTAAGCACTTTATTTAACCTTTAAATGCTTGTCGGAGAATTTGCTTTGTTCTGCCAATTCCCGTGATCGATTTCTTCCTCTCTACTTCACGAATATTAGCCTTTCCATTAGGCTTTTTACACTTACTAAAGCTATTCCTTCCCCCTACCCATTCCATTTGTTGTTCTCAGTAAAGAACAGTCTACCTCTTTTCATTTACAATTCAAAAGCATCGGAAATTAAGTTAGGTTAGTGATTGATTTCTTCCATTCTTCTCTCGTTTCATCTAGAAATTCATCCAAATCCTCAGCTCTACAGTGTCAGATGGATCTGGGAGAGTCTTCCACATCCACAGCTTGGTAGTATAAGACAAAGAAAAAAAAACTCGTTTGATGAAATTGTGCCGGAATGATCTTCATCATTGTCAACAGTAATGAAGAAGGGGCCATGGGATGTGTTTATTAATCATCATGGTTGTGATACCAAGCACAAATTAGCTAGCATTATTTATCACGCACTCGACCTGGTTCGATTGCGGGCTTTTCTAAATGAAAAAGAGCTGGATTTGGGAGATTCCATACCAGAAGAAATAAAGGAGGCAATGCACACGGCTGGAATTCACATTGCCATTTTTTCAGAGAGGTATGCGGAATCTCCTTGGTGTCTGGCCGAGCTCTCCTTTATGCTCAAAACTAGTGCACCAATTCTTCCTGTGTTCTATCATGTTAAGCCATGTGATCTCCGATGGGTGGGTGATGGAAAAGGACTCTACACTCTTGTGTTTTCCTAACATGAAAAGAAAGGTAGGTACTCCTCAGTCATGCTGGAGGAGTGGAAAAGAGCACTGCATAATGTCTCGTACATCTCTAGCTTCAATGAAAATGAGTAAGTCTTCGAATATCCCGAATCGCCCTTTCATTAAATCATTTGCAGGGTACGTATATCTTTAGCATAGATGTTTGTTTCATCATGTTTATTTTGGTTGTAAATTTTCAGCGATGAAGGGATGTTGTTGAAGAGCATTGAGAATTCTATTTTCAGAGTGATTAAAAAAGAGTCGTTGGAGGTCACCAAACATCCAGTCGGAATGGATGAAATGGTTGAAGACTTTGAAAGAAGTCAACAAGAAAATATTGAGAATAAGCAGCAAGTACAAATTGTGGGCATCGTTGGCTTTGGTGGCTCTGGTAAAACTACACTTGCTACAGAGCTTTACAATAGGAAATGTTATTCCATCAATAGCTCCAGTTTTCTCTACAACGTGCTAGATGCCGCGTCCAAAAATGCTCTGCATGCGAAGCAGAAGAAACTATTGGAGGACCTCTGCATTCAAACTGCATCATTTGACAACATAAGGGAAGGCAAGAGAATTCTAGAAAAAAATTTGAAATCTATTTGTGTGCTCATAGTTTTGGATGATGTAGATCACAAGGACCAATTCGATGCTCTGTTGCCAGCAAAGGAAAGCCTCGGATCAGGTAGTCTAGTCATTGTTACAATTCGGGAAGGGGACGTACTTGCAGAGTGGGGCATCACATACATTTACAAAATGCAACCGCTGCAACATCTTCATGCCAAGCACCTGTTCTGCTGGCATGCCTTCTTACAGCCTTTCCCACAAATAGGATTTGAAGAACTAGTTGAAAATTGCATAGATGTTTGCCATGGGTTGCCTTTGTCTTTGAAGGTCGTCGGAGGACAGCTTTACGGTAAAAGGTCCAAGGATTATTGGGTTTCTCAGATAGATAAGATCCAGAGAATATTGCCTAAGGAAATTATGTAGAGGCTGAAAGTAAGTTACGATGCCCTCGACGAAGATGAGCAAGGAATATTCTTGGATATTGCATGTTTCTTTATTGGTGAAAGAAGAAGCTCCGTAATCGCTGTGTGGGATGGATTAGGCTGGAACGGTCTATATGGTTGGGAAACCCTTCATAACAAGTGCTTTGTTGAGGTGGATGGGGAAGAGTGTATAAGAATGCATGATCATCTCAGGGACTTTGGAATAGAAACTGCAAAGACACACTCGCCATCATGATTCTAGATTCAGAGACAGAGTGTCCACATTCAGGTAAAATTCAATCTTTCCTGTCATTAATGATAGCATGCGAACCTTCTTTGTCTATAAGTTTGTTGGATTTAGTCATAATTCAACTGCTGTTGCTTTTTCCACTTAGAGAGGAATGTCGATTCAGGGGATGATGGCAACCCAAAGCCCTCAGCCTTTCAAAGAGAACATAGAGAAAATCTCAAATCTTGGGCTTGAATTATAACTTCTTAGTGTTAGAGGAAATGATTTTAGACACAAATTTGGGCCTCTATCGAGAAGATTTTAGTGGCTTCAATGGCTTAAATTTGAGTACACATATCTTCCATGGTGGCTCTCATTGGAGAACATTAGAGTTCTAGAGCTTATTTGTCCATGGAGCTTGGAAACATTGTGGGAGGACACGCATGTAAGAAATTTGCTTTGCTACTTTCAATTAGAATGAATGCTTCCATTCTTTTTATGTGTTTTTGAGTTTGAATTTGGTAGAATTGAAAATACATTCAATGTGCACAGCCTCCTAGAGAATTAAGAGAGCTACTCATTGAAGATGCCCTGTACTTCCAAAGTATTCTCGAGTCAATAAGCCATCTCTAGAATTTGAAATGACTATCCATGGTTAATTGGGGCCGACTATCGAACCTGCTAGAAGAGTTCTTTCGACTTCAGTTATTGGAGCATCTAGATTTATGAGGGTGCCACAAACTATCAAGTTTTCCTAACCATTTTGGAGATTTAGTAAACCTACGACATATAAATTTGAGTGGGTATCTAAGTTTAGAGATGTTGCCTGTGTCTTTTAAGCAACTAATACACCTAGAATATCTCAATTTATGTTGTTGTTCCAAGCTCATCGGAGAGTCAAATATTCTGGAAAACATAACAAAACTCAAGGTTTGTAATGTTCCAGCATGTGCCAAGTTACAAGTATTGCCTCACAATATCACAAATCAGGCTTCTCTAAAAGTGCTCGATTTAAGTTACACTAGTAGCTTAAAGGAATTACTACTAATTTCTATAGCCTAGCAATAGATTAATTGCACAATAAATTCATAGAAAGAAATCTGATTTATAACAATTAATACAACTAGGTTAATTAACAAGTAATAACAGCGGAAGCAAAAATAACAATAATTGAATCATAGAAGATAATAACATAGATATACCTAGCAAATACCAATGCGAGGAAAAACCTACAAATGTTGGATCTTCTATTTAGCCTAACAACAAAATTTTCTTTTGAAAATACAATATGAGTTTGCTACAACAATCTTATATTTATAGAGCCTAGCTACTTTACTTAGCATGCAAGGAAAGAATCTTTCCTTGCTTTCTTTGCCTTTAATTACACGTAAAATCACTCTTGGACTTATCCTCACAAACTCAAAAACATTCTATTAAAGAATAAAAATCTTGCTGTTGCTAAAAATCCAACTCGAATTGTTTTAAAGCATATCTAATCTTGAGTTGCTTTAAAAACAAATCCATATCCCACCTTTCAAGCTACAAAAAATCAACACTCCCTCTTAGAGAGGAAGGTGTTCTGCACCACACCCACCTTGTCCCTGAAGAATTCAAACTTGCTCTTCATCAAGGCCTTCGTCAGGATATCTGCAATTTGTTCATCCATAGGAATGTAATGGAGCTTCACTATCCTCTTCTCCACACAATCTCTGATGAAGTGGTACTTGATCTCAATGTGCTTTGACTTATCATGAAATACTGGATTCTTAGAGAGTTTGATACAACTCTGATTATCACAATAAATGACTATAGGATCCAACTCCTAATCAAAGAGCCTAGCTAGAAGTTTCTGAAGCCAGATAGCCTCACATGTAGCCATACTGGCTGCCATATACTTAGCCTCTATCGAACTTAGTGCAATTAACTTCTGTTTCCTACTATACCAAGAGACTGCTCCTGATCCCAAATTGAAACTGCATCTTGAAGTTCTCTTCCAATCTATTGTACTGCCTACCCAATCTGCATCAGTAAAGCCCTTGAGCTTCACTCCACCTATTGAACATACTTCAGCCCATAATTAACTATGCCTTGAAGATATCTCAAAACATTCTTCACAGCTATCCAATGTGCACATTTAGGTTCTACAATAAACTGACTAAGTTAGTTCATTGCAAAACAAATGTATTTCCTGGTGTTGACTAGATACATAAGAGAGCCTATCAACTGTCTGCATAAAGTTAGGTCCACTGCCTCTAATCTAGAAGCATCAATCTTCTTCCAATTGGGCACAAGTGGCATTGATATAGGCTTACAGTTTTCCATCTTGAATTGCTTCAAGATATCAATTAAGTACTTCCCTTGTCCAAGGAAGATCTCTCCCTCTTTCTGCCACAACTCCAATCCTAGAAAGTAATGCATCAACCCAAAGTCCTTTATCTCAAACTCTCCTGCAAGATCCCACTTGCAGTGTGCTATGAGCTCCTCTGACCCTGTGAGAAAGAGGTCATCAACATATAACAACAATATGAGAAGTTTTCCCTTCACCTGAACATAGTATAGGTTCAGATCTGCCTCACTCTTGATGAAGCCCACACTCTGCAATTAACTATCAACACATGAATACCACGCCCTGGGAGCCTGCTTGAGTCCATATAGTGCTCTTTTCAACCTGCATACATGAGAATACCTCTCATGTGCTTCAAACCCTTCTGGTTGCTCTATGTAAATCTCTTCCTCAATCACCCCATTGAGGAAGGTTGTCTTTACATCTATTTGGTGAATCCTCCAACCCATTTGTGTTGCTACAGAAATGATAGCTCTTATGGATGAGTACCTGGCTATTGGAGAGGAAGTCTCATCATAGTCGACTCCTTCCTTCTAAGAAAACCCCTTAGCCACAAACTGGGCTTTGAACTTTTCCACTACCATTTGCACCATGCTTAATCTTATATAGCCATCTCGAGCCCACCATAGACTTATCTTATGGTTGTGGTACTACCTCCCACACACTGTTCTTCATGATGGAAGAATACTCTTCCACCATGGCATCTCTCCACACTTGGTGCTTGGACACCTCCTAAAAGCTAGAAGGCTCTACTTCAATTAATTCACTCATAAGTGCCACATACTCAGAATAATGTTTGGGGGCCCTTCTCTGTCTAACTAAATCTTGAGGATCACCTACATATTCGTGAGCCTCTCTTAATGTCTGCTCAACTTCCCTATTTCTCCTCTTCTTAGTAATAGGAATCTGAGGTTGAGGAATTATTGATTCCTCCTTCTGATCACCCTGCTCGGCTTGCTTGCTCTGCTCTCCAGCTTGCATGATTGAAGTTTGAGGAAGTTGTGCTACCTCAACCATGGATGGTTGTTCTTCCTCATTCATCAAGCTGCTTGACTTCTGAAGAGCTCTCTCTTCCTCAAACTTCACATCTCTATGAACCACTATTTTCCTAAGAGCAGGAATATAAACCTGATAAGCCTTAGAAGTTTCACTGTACCCAACAAGGATACCCTTCTCTGCAGTAGGTTCCAACTTGGTTCTCTTCTCAACAGAAATGTTACAATACACAAGGCATCCAAAGATGCGAATGTGCCCCAAATCTAGTTTCTTACCAGTGAATGCCTCTTCTGGAGTAAAATTTCCCAACACTTTGTGAGGGCTCCTATTCTACAAATACACAACTGTATTGCAAGCTTCTACCCATAAAAACCAAGGTACATCCTGATCATGAAGCATTGCCTTGGCTGCTCCAACTATAGCCCTGTTCTTTTGTTCAGTAACCCCATTTTGTTGAGGGTTGTACGGAACTACCAACTCTTTCTTGATACCTTCCTGAGCATAGAAATCTTTGAACGCATTCAAGGTATACTCACGTCCATTATCAGACCTTAGTATCTTGATCTTCTTCCTAGTTTGGTTCTCCACGAGAGCCTTAAACTCTTTGAACCTACTAAAGACCTCATGTTTATTCTTCATAAAATATATCCACATCTTCATGGAGAAATCATCAATGAAGGTAACATAATACTCATCCATTTAAGGATGTTGTTGACATGGGCCCACACACATCTGAATGTACAAGATCCAAAATCCCTTCGGATCTGGTGTCACTGCTTGGAAAACTGGTCTTGGAATATTTCCCAAGAGCACAACCCTCGCACACCTCATGCTTTTCTATCTTCATCTCAGGCAGCCCCGTCACTCTTTCCTTAAGAATATTAAGTGTTCCATGGTGAAGGTGAGCCATCCTCCTATGCCACAATTCTCCTATCCCTTTATAGCTACTAACCAATGCATGTGCTGGCTCAAACTATAGCCGAAACAAGCTACCATGCCTAACTCCAATCACTTTTACAACCTTGGAATATTTGGGATGAATATATACTTTTCCCCTCTCAAAGGTTACTATGTAACCCTTGTCTTTCAAAGCAAAAACTAAAATTAAATTCTTTGTCATGCCAGGGACATACAACACATCCTCCACCAACAAAGGTTTACCAGACTCCCTCTGAAACTTGACGATACCAACACCAGTTGCATGGTACTTGGCATTGTCTCCGAGCTCAATATAGAAATCCAACTTCTTCTCCTCCAACTTGGTGAAACATTCTCTAAGTCCCGTCATGTGGCGAGAAGCCCCACTGTCAATATACCATACCCTGTTGGCAATTGAACTTGAGAGATAGGCAATGAGTGAAAACTCATTCTAAAATCATGATGCAAACTCATCCACCTCTGTTGTAGCAACAAATTGCTTCTTTTGCTTGTAATTATTTTTCTTATTCGGACATTGACTGGCATAGTGACCCATCTGATGGCAACAAAAACATTTAATCTTGCTCAGATCTTTCTTCTTCTCACTCTTGGAAGAAGAACCTTCTGATTGCTCTTTATTGGACTTCTTACCTTTTCTTGCAAGAGCAAGATTTTCTTCATCTTAACCCTTCTTTGTTTGATCTCCTCGATGAGCACCTTCACGGATCTCCTCCTGAACAAAATCATCCTAAAGTCTTCCCCAATCAGGTAGTCGATCTCTACCAACAACACACTTGACAAACACTTCCCAGTGCTTTGAAAAACCATTCAAGGCTATATGCACCAACTCATCTTCATCAATCATCTCGCCTATTGCAGCAAGCTCATCCCTGACCTATGTCAGCTTGGACAAGTAAGAGGTCACACTCTCTCCTTTTGACATCTTGGTATTATGCAATTTGTCCTTGAGCATCATCTTACAACTCTGATAGTCGCTTTGATAAAGTTTTGTGAGCGTATCCCACATCTCCTTGGCGGTGTCTTTCCCTAATAAATGAGGAATTAAATGATCTCTTACTCTATCTGGGGTAATCCTCCAAGCCTTGCCCTCTTTGACTTCATGTGAATCTAAGGCAACAGGATCATTTGTTGGTGGAGTCACTTCTGTGCTAGCATAGATCCATAGCCTATTCTCCTTGAGAACAGATGTAATTAGAACCTTCCACTACAATAAGTTAGATGCACCCTTGAGCCTATCCTCGTATCGAACATTGGTAGCCATAGCCACAAAAGAAATTGGAGATGAAAATATGATGATTTTTTTTCTTGAAATCTGCATCACAAATCTTGGCTTTGTATCCAAAGTTTAGAGCTTTGATACCATGTTAATTCTATAACCCAATAACAGATTAATTGGACAATAAATTCACGGAAAGAAATCTAATTTATAATAATTAATACAACTAGGTTAATTAACAACTAATAACAACGGAAGCAAAAATAATAGTAAGCCACTCACAAAAGATAATAACATAGATATACCCAGGAAACCCCAATGTGAAGAAAAACCTGTAAATGTTGGATCTTCTATTCAGCCTAAGAACAAATTTTTTTTTCGAAAATACAATATGAGTTTGCTACAACAATATTATATTTATAGAGCCTAGCTGCTTTACTTAGCGTGCAAAGAAAGAATCTTTCCTTGCTTTCTTTGGCTTTAATTACGCATAAAATCACTCTTGCACTTATCTTATCCTCACAAACTCAAAAACATTCTATTAAAGAATAAAAATCCTGTTGTCGCTAAAAACCCAACTCGAATTGTTTTAAAGCATATCTAATCTTGAGTTACTTTAAAAGAAAATCCATATCCCACCATTTGAGCTACAAAAAATCAACAATTACCTGCTAGAATAGGTCAACTAAGCAAATTAGAAAAGCTCAAAATTTTAAAAACTCCATTGTTGACAAGGTTGCCAACAGAAGTTACACAATTGTCTGATCTTCGAAATTTCAAGATTGAAAAATTGCTCTCTAACAGAATTAGATTTTGGGTCAGGATTAGCATTGTCGTCTACATTGTGGGAGCTCAAAGAAATATATCTGAAGAAATTCCAGTGTCTAGTTTGTCCCTTCCGCAAGCATGTTGTCCAATCCTTGAAACCCTCAGTGTTGAGGATTGTCCATCTATTAGACAAATCGAAACCCTTCCAACAACACTTAAGTTCATTACATTGGTAGGGTGTGAAGCACTAGAGAGCTTGGGTTTTCCAAGACCATTTGAGCGACTAACTAATCTTTAGACTTTAAATGTAAAACAGTGCTCAATTAGGGAATTGCATTTTGGAAGGGGTTCATCTTCATCATTGTAGGAGATTAGGGAAATATTTATAAGTAGCACATCAGTGTTCAGGATATCTCTTCCTCAAGCTTGTTGTCCAAGCCTTCAAACTCTCAGTGTTAAGGATTACCCATCTCTGATGCAAATCGAAACCCTGCCAACAACACTTAGTTCATTACGTTGGCAGGGTGTAGGACACTGAAGAATTTGTTTTTGCCAAGAGCATTTCAGCAACTAAGTAACCTTAAGACCTTAAAGATTAAAGAGTTCCCAATCAAGGAAATCCATTTTGAAAGGGGATCATCTTCTTCACTGCAGGAGCTTAGGGAAATATGTATGTGGCACATCAGTCTCCAGAATATCACTTCCCTAAGACTGTTGTCCAAGCCTTGAAATTTTGAGTGTTAATTATTGTCCATCTCTGGTGCACATCGAAACCCTACCAACAACACTCAAGTTCATTACATTGGTAGGATGTACAATATTGGAGAGTTTGTGTTTGCGAGGAGAATTTAAGCAACTATGTAACCTTCAGACTTTAAGGTTGAAGAGTGCCTAATCAAGGAATTGAGTTCTGGATGGGGATCATCTTTTTCATTGTAGAACCTCAGGGAATTATTTATAAGTGGCACATCAGTGTCTAGGGTATCACTTCCCCATGACTATTTCCCAAACCTTGAAACTCTTCGTGTTGATTATCCATCTCTAATGGAAATTGAAACCCTGTTAGCAACACTCAAGTTCATTCAATTGATAGAGCGTGCAATGGTGGTGAGCTTGGATTTTCTAGGAGCACTTGAGCACCCAACTAATCTTCAGACTTTACAGGTTGTAGGATACCTAAGCAACTATTTCCATTATGGAAGGCGATCATATTTTTCATTGTGTGAGCACAAAAGAAACACATCAGTGTATAGGATATCGCTTCCCCAAGATTGTTGTCCAAAGCTTGAAACTCTCCATGTAAGAGATTGTCAATATTTAATAAAAATCAAAACCATGCCAAAATCGCTCAAGTTCATTGAATTAAGGGGTTGTAGAATGCTGGAAAGCATTGGTTTTCCTCAGGCATTCGAGCAGCTAAGTAATCTTTAGACTCTAAATATTGATCAGTGCTCAGTTAGGGAATTTCCCTTTGGAAAGGGATCTTCTTCTTCATTGTTCAATCTCAGGTGTATACATCGAAAAGGCACACATTTTTTGACGGTATCAATCTCCCAAGAATGTTGTCCAAACCTCCACGAACTCCAAATCGAAGATGAAGAATATTTAGTGGAAATTGAAACCCTACCAGTGGCACTCAAATCAATTTCTTTGAGGAACTGTGAAGTGTTGAAAAACATAAGGGGCATTAACAATAGTGTGAATTACCAATAGCTAAGCTTATGAAGCTATCTAGAGTTAGATGAGATGTCAAGTTTGGAAGCATTAGTTTCCTTAAATAAAGTTTGTATGTAGCATTGCGATAAAATAAAGAAAATAGAAGGTTTAAAGCATTCGAGGTCACTGGAGAGGTGTGTAGAGACATGCTAAATGGTGCCTAGGATAGACAGTTTGGGGAGCATGTAGAGACTGTGGATGCTGAATGTCAAAGTAGGCAACATATCAGTTCTTGAACCCTGTATTCAAAGCATACAGAGCTAGGTAATAGAGGTTCCTAAAAAATATAAATTTGTTACTCTAAATCAAAATTCTTTTGTTTAACTGAAATGTTTGGCAAATGATTTGCAGAACTGGGCATGGGAAATGAAAATATCTACAGGATCTTTCCTCATGTTGAGTCACTTTTGGCTTCGTTCACCTTTCCTGGTCTTCCCATGGTTAACACAATGGAGGAGTACGAAGATCATCGTGCATGGTTGAGACTAAAATGCCCGGATACAACTTTGTCTTCTGCAACTATAATATGTTTTCTTGTTCATTCCCTTGAAGGAAACTCCCATCTACGTATTGGGGAAGAAATACTTTCTCCCATAACGTTGTGCAAGGGAAAATTGATTGTCATAACTGTCTTCAAAGAAGTTTCCCACTTTATTGAAAGGAGAGGGTCCTTTTTTAAAGCATTGATGTTTCAATGGGATTTGGATTTATTTTTAGAGGATGAAGTAGGGGAGAGGGCCCAATAGTCGTGTAGTGTCTAATAGTCATGCAATCAATTGTGATTATAATATCCAATAGTTGTTTATATAATGTCAATAGTTGTGATTTGACTACCCATAATTAAACAAAATGTATGCCTTTGATCTAAAAAGCAACCAATCATGTGATACCACATTAGTGCTCAACTACCCATGATGTAATGCATGAGTGTTGGTCTCATTATTTTTGGGGCCTTTTTGGACACCTTGACAAAAAAATGCTGATGTGGCATCATATTTGATCATGTGGCTTTGAAACCATAGTTATAAGCAAAGAACTTGATAGGTAAGCTGCTATAAAAAATTGGGAGTGATTTGAAATTTCATCGTAGGATAATTAGAAGCATGAAGTTAGGGTGCACGACTATTGGGCCCTCTCCCTTAATGGATGGATGGATGATAGTTGGAGATAGAGGCAGGGTTCTTAAAGCTTTAAAGTACCTCTCAACACTCTTTTCAAGGCAGCATCTATGAGTCGATATTATTGTTATCAATTGGAAATTTGAGTATCAATGTTGCTTGAAGCTTTGTTTATTGTAAGCTTGTCTTATGTCACTACTAATGACATCCAAAATATATATATATATATATATTTTTTCATTTTATTTTATAAGTGTTATTTTTAAGTTGTTGGTGTAATTATATGTCTTGTACCTTGTCCTAGGTCATGATTACACCTTAGTTAAGTTTACTTAGGGACCACATAGGAGGTTGTTGGAGATTTTCCACTTTTGGTGGACTTGACATGTCATTACCTCATCACTTTCACCTTTTGTGGACACATCATGTGATCATCTCTCCACCTTTTGTGGGTGATCCACCTTTTGTGGTTTTCCACTTTAGGTGGAGTGATAACTTTTCATAGTTGTCCCATGTCATAAGATTATGACACTTGTCATAATCTTATGACCTTCTATGTTCTCACCTTGGCTATATAACCAAGGGGTTTCTTATGTACTATTCTATCATCTCATATTATGGACATTGAATACAACTTATTCTTGTCACATTCTATTCTCTCTCTTTGTGTTTTCTATTAGGCCTCTAGACCTTGGGTGGCTACCTTCATAGCCAATTCTTACATAAGTGAATGCAAAATACTTAATTTAGGTTGGAGATTTAAAAAAATTAATTAATTAAATAATATGAATATTCAATATTTGATTTAAATAATAGAAAAACTAATTATTTGATTAAGAAATGATAAATGTTGTTTTTGAAAATAATTAAATCTTTAAAATATAAATAAGATTATGAAGATGATTAGCTTTAAAGTTGTGACAAATTTAAAATGTTTATTTGCTAACAATAGAAGAATATTAGTGATGTTTAGATGAATGTATTGGAATTAATGAACAATGTGTCTATTACTTTAGGTCACTCCTATGATTAGAGATTTGAACACATATATATGTGGACTTAGAATGACAATCTAGTGGAAAATAAGGGAACTTCAAGTTTATAGAGATTTGCAATTGGTCACAAGACAAGTAAATGATGACTATCAAACAAAGGATGGTAGATAGTTTTAAATAATAATTTTTAGTTATTACTTTAAAAAAATACCTATGTTAAATAACAAAGTTGTTGATGCTATGGCTACCATTGGATCACTCTTAAACATGCCTCCTAATAATCATCATTGTGATTTCTTGATAGAGAAAATTTTAATCCCAACTTTTGATGTCGAAAAATTAGAATTGGTATATGAATTTTTTGGTTGTGATTCTTCTTGGTATCATGATGTTTAGACCTATCTTCATGACAACACAATCACATCTAACTTATCTTGTGTTAAAAAATATATTTATTTGTTGAGTTCTCATTTTTCCATCCTTGGTGTAACCTATATTGAAGGAGTTAGATGGCATCCTTATTAGGTGTCTAAACTTGGAAGAAGCTAAAGCTTACCTAGGTGAGGTACATGAAGGTGTTTGTGGGGAACATTTTGGTTGACCTACACCTTTTGAAAATTTTCTAACAACTAGTTACTAATGGCCAACTATGAAATAAGATGCATAATAACTTGCTAAGGAATGTCATCAATGCTGACAACATGGGGGTCACTTCATTAATGAACTCACCTAGGAGTTATAACTGAGAACTACTCCTTGGCCTTTTTCACAATGGATTCTCGACCTTGTAGGAAAAAATTATCGCTGCTCTTCTAATGGTCATAAGTTCATTATTGTTGCCACTAACTATTTCACAAATTGGGTAGAATTCATTATATTATCCAACATTATCAAAAAGAAAATATCCAAGTTTACCCTAAATTAAATCATTTCCAATATGGTATTCCACATGCTATCATAATAGATAATGGAAAACCCTTCAAAAATCAAGAGGTCTATGATCTTTGTCACCAATTTCATATGCAACAACTTTTTTTACTCCTCATTATTAGTGTAGGTTTTTTATTTTCCTTATGCTAGGGGTATTTAGTTTTCCTACACATTATTTAATCTTTCTTAGGTTTATTAGGTGTCATTAATATGAGGAAACATGGAAAAATACATCAGTTGCATGTGTCACTCCCTCCCACACATGGGTAGTTGAGTTACACACATTATTTTGGCTTGTTGTGCTATCTCTCATAACCATTATTTTGTACTTACCTGACTAGGTTATTGAGTAGTTGGGTTTCTCACTCTCTTTTGGCTTTGTGTACCACCTCCCATAACCTCCTTTTTGTCTTCACCTAAGAAGGTTATGCCACATGTTTTGGCATTTACCAAGTATGTAAAACTTCCTACCTTTTTGGGTAGTAGAATGGAATGCACATCTTGGATGCATATGCTCTATTTTACTATATATAGAACACTTTACTCTCACATTCTCTAGTTCAGTGATAGTTTAGTGAGAGTATAAAGAGTATTCTCAAAATTATCTTGCATTGTTTCCATTTTTCTCTAATTTCCACATTATATCTCCACTCTACTATTTTGATCTTCAATCATGTGTTGATTGGAGATGTATGTTATCTATGGTCAAAATCAAATCATGGCTCAATTCTCACTTCTAAAATAATCTAACGTGGTATGAAAGTTGATAAAATTTGTAGAAATTAAGTAAAAAACTAATGTTTTATTGGAATAGTCATTCTTCTCAGGACAAATTCAACATCTTTTTCAAAAGTACATAGCTTTCACCTTGAGTGTCATATTTTTGCAAAAGAATACTTCATGAAAAGCTGAAAATAAGCAATTTTCACCCACAAAGGTCTCGTGAAATGAAATAACTTGCACAATAGAAGAATATAAGAGAAAATATTCTACAAATATTAAATAATAGCTGAGAATTACAAGCCACTTTAAGGGGGAAAACCTACAAATATCTCCAATGAGAGCTCAATTCACAATATGATAATGCAATAAGACTCACAACCTCCTATATATACCTATTTTATACTTGGGATACCACCCATGCCGACTTATATAGCCCTATGTAAGCCCTAGGCTCACCTAAACAACTAAATAACAATACAATAATGATAATATGACTTAATTAGTAGTTAAGATAGCCACAACCTGACTATTCATAACCTAATGTGCTCTACTATTAACGTTGTAGCATGCCCCCCACTTCAAATAAGTAGTGCCCTCAATGCTAGGCAATTTTGCATGCTTTTGAATGAACTCCTCATCCTCCCATGTGACATCTTCAATCGGTAAATTCTTCCATTAGATGAGATACTGAGTAAGTGTTTTGGTCCTTAGCTTTCTTGTGCATGTTTCAAGAATACATTATGGTTCCAATATGATTATTCCTTCTTCAACAAGCTTAGGTAATATTTTCTGAGTAGGAATATTATTCCTAATTACCTTCTTCAAAAAACAAGTTACATGAAAAATGGGATGTATCTTTGTTGCTAATTGTTGAAAATCAATGTGAAGAAAGCTTGCAATATGAACTTAAATGTGTGAATGAAAATATGAAATATGTAGATTAACCTTAGCCTTAGTGTGATGAAAGAATGAGAGAGAGATAGAAAAAATCATAACACATGCAACAACAGATTTATGTGGAGAAACCCCGAAGGGAAAAAAATCCACCACCGAAAGAGAGGAAAGTATATTACTGATAATCTCCAATATTACATGCAGCAATAGACTGATCTTATAATTCCCTATAAATCCAGTAGCACCCTATTACCTTGCAAAACTTAATTCAAAACTCTAGCTCAAGGACCCAATTTATAGAGATTTGTGAGCATGAAAACCACCATGGTTTCACCAAACAATAGGCAGCAATACAACCTAGAAAAACCCACACCTCCCTCCTTGAAATGGTCAAAAAACACCAAAAATAGCCTCTTACATATGCTCTTATAGCTATCATAAGGCATCTTTCATGCATGGGCTCCTGGGGTCTAAAAATAGCATATTATGTCATAGGGAATCTGTCATACTTTCATAACATCTTATGAAAACTTGCATGCATGTCATAGATGCTCTTACAACACCCTATTTTGACCCAACAACCTTATTTTAGAAGATTCCAAGGTGGGACACCTAGCTATTTTGTCCTTTTCCAAAAGGACAAACTGTAATGGTAACACTGCATTTACATTGTCTCTTTCACCACTGTTGGTCAAACAGTTTCACCTCTTATGGGTAAATGTACAAAACACTTTAGGAGAATAATAAATTAAATGATTTACAAAGTTGATGACACCTAAATTCTAAAATTCTCCCACTTGACATCATACATTGTAAATTGCACCCATAGAGATACAAATACATAGAATTAAGTATAGTGATCAAGGCCCATGGCCTTTCTGCACCAAGAGAACTTTTCCATGGTGATTGGCTTTATAAGAGAATCTGCAACATTATCCAAAGTGTCAACATTTTCAATCAAGACTTGTCCATTCTCAACCATTTCTCACACAAAGTGATACTGAACATCAACATGCTTAGTACAAGCATGATACATAGGATTTTTAGCCAAACATATGGCACTCTGACTATCACATCTAATCCTCACTATCCTGCAATCAAAACCAATACCATTACCAAGTCTTTGTAACCAAACTACCTCCTTAAAGGCATGTGTAGCATCCATATACTCTACTTTAGTGGTAGACAAAGCAACTGCAGGTTGTCTTTTACTCATCCAACTCACTGCTCCTCCAAACAAAGTAAACACAGCCACTAGTGGACCTTCGACTATCCAAGTCACCTGCCCAATCTACATCAACAAAACACTATATGTCTAATGACTTATCAACATTGTCAATACCATGATAAACCAAACAGTAATCAGAAGTGCTTTTCAAATATCTAAGTACCCTTTTAACAAAAGTACAATGTTCTTTACTAGGGTTAGACATAAACCTGCTTAAAACTCCCACTGCTTGGGCTATAGATAGTCTAGCATAGACCATTGCATACATTAAACTACCGACAACACTAGCATAAGGAACTTTATAAATTTCATCAATATCATCATCCGATTTAGGGCACAGGTCTAAACTCCACTTAGTACCAATAGGAAATGGAATATTTACTGGTTTACAATCCTGCATATTAAACCTTTGCAAAATAGTGTTAACATACTTACTCTGACTTAACCAAAGCTTTATGTGAACCTGATCCGTAACGATTTCCATCCCAAGAATATATTTAGCAGCCCCTAAATATTTCATATCAAATGCGCTAGAAAGCTGAGTTTTAAGTTCCCTAATCATTGCCTTATCATTACCAATGAACAACATATCATCCACATTTAAGACAATAATCAGTATCTGATCATCAATAACTTTAAAATAAACACAGTGATCCTCATCACTTCTAACAAAACCCATATTTAATGAAAATGCATCAAAATTCTAGTACCACATCCTACATGATTGTTTCAAACCATATAGAGACCATTTTAACCTGCAAACCAAGTGTTCTTTTCCTTTCACAACAAAACTGTCAGGCTATTGCATATAAATTTCTTCCTCTAGATCCCCATGTAAGAAAGCAGTTTTAACATCCATTTGTTCTATTTCTAAATCATAAGCAGCAACAAAGGATAAAAGGAATCTAATAGAGGTTAACTTAGCAACAGGAGAAAATATTTCACCAAAATCAACTCCCTCTCTCTGGGAGTAGCCCTTGGCCACTAGTCTAGCCTTGTACCATTCCAACTTTCCATCTACACCAAACTTATTTTTATATATCCACTTACAAACAATGGACTTGCTTCCTTTGGGAAAACTAACAAGATCCCAGGTGTCACATTTTTTCAAAGACATCATCTCATCATGCATGGCCAACACACATTCTTCTGAAGAGAGAGCCTCCCTAAAAGATCTAGGTTCATCATTAGTACATAACAAACCAAATTTACAATGAAAATTAGGTGGGATATACCTATCAACTGGATTTCGTTGTCTTGTGGATCTTCTCAAAGGTGTAGTAAGAGGTTCCTCCTCATGTTCATCCTCATTGTTTTCAACTTCTTTTGTTACAACAAATTCATCATAACTCTCTTCTTCTTCTCCATCTTTTCCATTTCTCTGTTCTTCCACATGTGCACCTTCTTGCTTAGTTTCAAAATGCACTGTCTTTGACTTTTCCTTTGTTTGCACATCTTCAGAGTTAACTCTAAATTCCCTAAAAATAACACCTCTAGAAAATATCATCTTTTGTGTTAGTGGATTCCAAAGTTTATAACCTTTAACATTTTCACCATAACCTACAAAGATGCATTTCTAAGATTTGGGATCCAATTTAGACTGCTTCTCTTGAGGCACATGAACAAAAGCCTCACAACCAAAGACCCTTAAATGTGAAACTGAAGGCTTTTTATCCAACCACATTTCATAAGGAGTTTTATTAACAAGAGCTTTACAAGGAGATCTATTAATTAAATAACAAGCAGTACCAATAGCTTCTGTCCAAAAGCATTTATCTAACTTAGCACTACTTAACATGCTCCTAGATCTTTCCATTAATGTACGCTCCATTCTTTCTACTACCCCATTTTGTTGGGGTGTGTAAGGTGTAGTCTTTTTCCTAACGATTCCTGCATGTTTGCAAAACTCATCAAATTCCTTAGAACAATATTCACCCCCATTGTTAGATCTTAATACTTTTATCTTATAATCTATTTTCTTTTCAACCAATGCCTTAAATTCCTTAAATTTGGTGAAAACTTTAGATTTTGTATGCATAAAATAAATCCTAGTATATCTTGAGTAATCATCAATGAAGGAAACATAATAATGAGATCTACCCAAAGAATTTGTATCCACTGGACCACACACATCCCAATGAATAAGTTCTAACAATCCATTAGATTTATTAGTTCCTTTAGGAAATGATGACCTATTTTGTTTACCAAACACATAATCTTCACAGAAATCATTTTTACTAATAGAATAATCAGAAGTACCATCTACTAGTTTCTTATCAAGTATGGTCCTAAGACCCTTTTCACCAATGTGACCCAATCTATGGTGCAACAACATACATGCATTTTTAGTGCTAGTTACAAAAGAGGAGTTACAAAAAGTAGAGGCATGTAGCATAAATAAATTCCCTATCTAAGATACTTTAGCAACCACCAAACCTCCCCTTACCATCCTGCAACCAGACTTGTCAAATGTCACATGCATCCTATAATCATTCAACTTGGAAACCGAAATTAAAACTTTTGTAAGTCCTGGAATATGTAAAACATCATCAAGGGTTTTAACCCTCCCATCACTGAAACACAACTTTACCTTTCCTTTACCAATAACCTTTTGTGACCTATTATCACCCATGAAGACCTCTCCTCTGTCATATTTTTTTTATGTAGAAAACCACTCCTTATGAGGAGTCATATGGAAGGAAGCACCTGAATCAATAAACCAAGCATAATTACAAACTGTGTTAGCTGAAATAATCAAAGCATCAGAATCACCGTTATCAAAGGACTTTTTCATGGAGGAATCTACATTTTTTTTCTTGTTTCTACATTCCTTCTTCACATGTCCCCATTTACCACAGTTCCAACACTTCACTCTGCTCTTTCCAGGGGTCTTAGATCGTCCTTTAGACCTATCCTTCTTCTTAGCCCCTTTAGGCTCTTTCTCCTTGGGCATACCTCTCACATGGAAGGAATCCTGGGAGCCACTACTCATGGTCTTTCTCCTCATCTCCTCTGAAAGAAGTATGGGAATAATAGTGTCCATCTTAGGTTCTGCACCACCACTTGTTATAGCAATAACTAAATTTTCCCAAGATTCTGGCAAAGAGAAAATCAATAAAATGCATTTATCCCCATCTTCTATTTTAACATCAATAGATGCAAGCTGACTTATAATCAAATTAAAAGCATTCAAATTCTCAACAATAGATTCACCATCCTTCATCTTTAATGAATACAAACATCTTTTGAGATACAACTTGTTAGACAAACTCTTAGTTTGGTATATTCCACCTATCTTCCTCCAAAGCTTGTATGTTGTGCCTTCTGAAGTGACATTCAGGGGGACATAATCTGTGAGACACAACCAAATAGTCCATTGAGCCTTCTTGTCTAACTTATTCCAATCTTCATTTGACAAGGGGTAAGTAGATGGCTTCTTTTCAATTGAAACTGGTAACCACTGATCTCTTTCCTCAAGAAGGTCCTCCAATTTCAACTTCCACATCTCGTAACCAGTTCCATTGAACTTCTCAATATCTAGATGAGAGGTGGAGACCATGATATGCAATCTTTCACAAATCTAAAAACCCCACAACACAAAAGCTCCCACTGCAGCAAAAAACCTTCAACACTATAA
This sequence comes from Sequoia sempervirens, assembly GCA_007258455.2. Classification (NCBI taxonomy): domain Eukaryota; kingdom Viridiplantae; phylum Streptophyta; class Pinopsida; order Cupressales; family Cupressaceae; genus Sequoia; species Sequoia sempervirens. The sequence goes on along the minus strand of VDFB02270651.1, from coordinate 303,273,227 downwards.
AAGGAGAGTGTCCCTTCCTTAACAAAACTGTTAGCTCTGATACCAAATGTTGAAAATCAAGGTGAAGAAAGCTTGAAATATGAACTTAAATGTGTGAATACAAATCTGAAATATGTATATTAACCTTAGCCTTAGTGTGAAGAAAGAATGAGAGAGAGATAGAAAAATCATAACACATGCAACAACAGATTTACGTGGAGAAACCCCAAAGGGGAAAACTCCACCACTGAAAGAGTGGCAAGTATATTACTGATAATCTCCAATATTACATGCAGCAATAGACTTCTCTTATCATTCCCTGTAAATCCAGCAGCACCTTGTTACCCTGCAAGACTTAATTCAAAACTCTAGCTCAAGGCCCCAATTTATAGAGATTTGTGAGGATGAAAACCACCATGGTTTCACCAAACAATAGGCAGAAATACTACCTAGAAAAACCCATGCATCCCTCATTGAAATGGTCAAACAATACCAAAAATAGCCTCTTATAGATGCTCTTATACATATCATAAGGAATCTTTCATGCATGGGCGCCTCGGGTCTAAAAATAGCATATTCTGTCATAGGGAATTTGTCATACTATCATAACATCTTATGAAAACTTACATGCATGTCATAGATTCTCTTACAATACCCTATTTTGACCCAAGAACCTTATTTGAGAAGATTCCAAGGTGGGATTCCTAGCTATTTTGTCCTTTTCCAAAAGGACAAATGGTAATGGTAACACTGCATTTACATTGTCTCTTTCACCACTGTTGGTCAAACAATTTCACCTCTTATGGGTAAATGTACAAAAAACTTTAGTAGAATAATAAATCAAATGATTTACAATGTTGATGACACCTAAATCCTAAAATTGATGGCAATTCAAGCTTGTGGGAAACACTACCTATCTTCTTCATGTTTTGATAGGGCCATAATATTTTGGAGAAAACTTGTTATTCTTTGGTTGTTACTTTAGTGACATTGCATGTAAGGATAAAATATCAAGGAAACCCAATCCCCAACCTTAAAACTTCTTTCACTACGATGCTAGTCTACCTACTGCTTCATTCAGTTTTGTGCCATGGATAGATTCTCTTTAAGTCCTAAAAGTACTTCTTGTTGATGAATCATGTAGTCCTTCACTACATGAACTCTTGGTGAAACCTTCAATGATGATGTGATGGAAGGAGGATGTTATCCATACAATTCAATAAATGGAGAAATTTTTGATGAAATATGGAAGGAAATGTTATACCACCATTTTGTTAGAGGTAGCCAATCTACCCATTAAGACTATTTATCTAAAGTGAAACAACGTAGATATCCTTCCAAACACTTATTAACCACCTCTATTTTCCCATTAGATTGCAAATGCTATGAAGAACTATGAGCCAATTGAGTACCCAGACACTTGAATAAATCTATCCAAAAGTTACTAGTAAAGATAGGATCACAGTCACTAACAATAACCCTAGGAATACCAAATATCTTTTGAATATTCTCCAAATTTACTTTTTCCATTGTACTTGTTGTAAAAGGATGTGATAATGCAATAAAATGTACATATTTAGTGAGGTGATCCATCAATGCCATGGTGAAATTCTTACCATTAGATCTTGGGAGCCCTGTGATGAAGTCCGTGGAGATCTCTTCCCAATGCTGGCTAGGAATAACCAAGGGTTGCAAGAGACTAGGTGTCTTAATTTTCTCCCCTTTATTTAATTGAAAAACCAAACATTCTACCACAAATTTTTGAACATCCCCTTTTATCCCTTCCCAAAATAAGTCTTTCTTCACTCGATGATATGTCTTCAAAAATATTGAATGAACACCCATGGGACACTCATGTAGTTATGTGAGAATATTTTGTTTGAGAGAGGAATTTTTCATAGATATAATCATTCTTTATACCACAAATTATCTCCCTTCCAAGAAAATTTATCTAAACTACTAGGGTCACTTCATAATTGTTGAATGAGATTACTAGTATCCACATCATTTTTCCACTCTTCTTTGGCTTCTTCTACCCAATCTTCTTGTACTATTGAAAGGGCACACAATACAGCTTCATCCTTTTCATCCTTCCTTGATAGTGCATTTTCCACAACATTTTCCTTCTCTTTCTTATATACAATGTCAAAATCATATCCCAACATCTTAGTAACCCATTTTTGTTGTTCTGAAGAAAAACTTTGTTCCAAAAAATATTTTAGGCTATCATGATCTATCTTAACCTTGAAATTCCTACCCATTAGATAAGGCCTCAATTGTTTTACTAAATAAAGAATAGCTATCATTTCCTTCTCATAAATAGGTTTGAGGTAATTCTTCCCCTTTAATTGATGGCTCTCAAAAGCAATGGGCCACCCTTCCTGCATGAGAGCTGCACCTATACCATTTCCATAAGCATCACATTCCACAGTAAAATCCTTTGCAAAATCAGGAGTGGAAATTATTGGTGTTGTGCACATAGCCTCCTTTAACATTTCAAATTTTGAATTAGAAAATTCATTCCAATGAAAAGAATCCATCTCTAATAAAGCTATGAGGGGTACTATTATACAACCATAATTCTTCACAAATCTGGATAGTATTTAGTCAATCCTAAGAAACCCCTCAATTTCTTAATGTTTAAGGGAATAGGCCATTCCATGATCACCTTGATTTTGTTAGGATCCACCTAAGTTACTCCTTCATGTGAAACTATGTACCCCAAGTACTCCACCTCATTGAGACCAAAAGCACACTTCGATGTCTTAGCATAGAGTTGATCAATGATCTTCAAGAACATATAATACTTGATCTACATGTTGCAAGTTTTCTTCCCATGTTTTTCTTTAAATCAATATATCATCAAAAAATAATAATACAAACTTCCTCAAGAACTTTTTAAAAATGTAATTCATGTCAAACTTTGAAAAGTAGATGGAGCATTAGTAAGACCAAATGGCATCACCAAAGACTCATAATGACCCTCATGAGTCCTAAATGTATCTTACAAATATCTTCATCCTTAATTCAAATTTGGTGATAACTAGACCTAAGATCTAACTTTGTAAAATGCATAGTTCCATTCAATTCATCTAGCAAATCATCAGTGATTGGAATAGGAAAATTATCTTTGATGGTGCACATGTTCCATGCATCATCCCTCTTCTTCACCATCACCACTGGTGAGGAGTAAAGACTTTGATTATGTCTTATAATTCCTGCCTCTAACATCTCCTCAACAATCTTTTCTATCTCACTGTTTTGTATATGTGGATATTGATAAGGCCTAATGTTGGGCGATTGGCTCATTGGAACTAGTTGTATGGCATGATCATGATCCCTCTTAAGAGAAAGTCCTTTAGGGGTATGTGTAGGATCATCATGGGAAAAGCAAGCCCTTAAGTGGTAAAAAATTCAGAAATATCAAAGTTAGGAAACTTGACATAAAAAATTGAATAAGTTATCTATATTATTTCAAAAATTTGTAAGAATAGAATCTATAGCAAATTGAATTTAGTTTTTTAACTACTAGGTATTTTTTTAATAAAAAAAGGTCTATTTGGTGAAAATTTAAAATTTTAATTCAGTGGTACTTAAATTTCAGGGAAAAAATAAGAAGTAGGTGTAGACATCTAAATTTAATC